>KK121723.1:109653-161811 GCA_000611955.2 Stegodyphus mimosarum | reverse complement strand
AGTGTGGTCGTTTGCAGAATATTTTAATTTATGAAAGTGGTCCCCCCCTTGAAAATAGTTTAAGAAACGTTGTTTTAGGCTGTTGTTTGTATGGCTTACCAAGCTCCTTTCGCATCTGCTCCGAGGTTAGAAATGACACTTAAACTGTAAAATTCATTAGTCTATCATTTTATGCCATTGGTTATTAGTCTGTCACTGGTAATGTGGGAAAAAACGTAAACCAATGATAACTTGATAAAATTTATTTTACCAAAAGAAACACCTTACGGTTTTGGAACTTACCACAAAAGTAATCATACAGCTCTTCTCAGTATAGCAGAACGCAATCAGTTGTTACACTTCAAACTACTAAGAAGTGTTAAACACAACCCAATGCCAAAGAAGAAGCTCTCTCGGATATCTCAATACTCTGATTTCAGTTCTCAACTGTTGGAATTTTTTATAACTTAAGAGTTTAGTTTATGTTTTATGTTCAATATCAAAGGAAAGTCAATATTTGGATAACCATTCTAAATAACATGAATATGTAAAGTTTGTGACTTACATGATAAACACAATATACAGTCAAACTATGCTTCAAGGAAAACAGTAAACAGTGGTAAAAATGTAACTCCAACAGAATAATTAATTTAATGCGTTGTGTACTTAAATGCTACTGGGTCCAGTGTTCTAAATTAAAAAGTGAAAACATTACAAGAAAAGTTAAAATTAATTATAGAATTTATTAAGAGATATCTGACTTAATACAAATTTTTACATTGGTGGCGGTGGGGTGGAATAACAAAAAAATTCTCATACCGTTCCAAACAGTGAAGTTAACATAGTAGATACATGCTGCTTTTAACCTCCGACAAGTGAACTTCGGCCACGTCACAGCGCAGCCACATTTTAGCTAAAAAGAAAAGAATGAAAATTAGAAATCTGAACAGGAAAAGGTAGCTTCGGAGCCTTCCGCCCCTTCTATGTGGGATTCGTCCTCATTTCGTCGCCCAACCTAGGTGGTTTTTCTTCTCCATTTCCTTCATACATCGTTCTAGGAACGCAGACAGCAACTCTCGTGGACAACAGATTGTACTTTTTCGTCGTCGCCAACGTCTCTCTACCCACTCCAGTCTCCGTCTCCGTCTCCCTCCTCTTCGTAGCTAGCTCCCAGCCTTTTTACACCTTTCGCCAAAGTGCTCGCTTGGCGATTTTAGATGGTAAGAAACCGGCCAACAGCCCGGCAACCCCAGAGGAAAAACACACAGGAAGGTGAAGCCAATGTAGTTCGAACTCCAGAAATTGGCGAATAATCGCTGATCCACCAAGGTCAGTCACCTCTCAGCAGAACTAGCCTCGTCGAGGGGTCCCAATCCTGTATTGGAAAAGCCTGCAAGTAAGGAAAACACCCCGTCCCCTCGACCTTGGTGTAGAATATGTAACGTTGAAATTACCCTCTCCAGCAGGGTGCAATAGTTCTTCTTGTTGACAGATGCTTCCCAGACCCAGTCTGGAGTGAAAAACAAGATCGTAAATAATTTGGAATCCCCGCAAGGCAACGGAAAAGTTTTCGAAAGAATATGGTATTAGTTTTTTATTTTAAAGAGAGACAAGACTTAACAAGAGATTAACATTAACAATTATTACATAGATAATTTTCTTAGGTTTATTACAACACCAAACACGACCACCATAGTAAGGAAATAAAAATTACTTCAGTTAAAATATAATAATCAAGTATGAAAAAATTTTATGTTCTCCACAACACCAAAACGACCACCATAGT
Organism: Stegodyphus mimosarum; assembly: GCA_000611955.2. NCBI lineage: Eukaryota > Metazoa > Arthropoda > Arachnida > Araneae > Eresidae > Stegodyphus > Stegodyphus mimosarum. The sequence goes on along the minus strand of KK121723.1, from coordinate 160,046 downwards.
CAGAAAATATGGATCCCAAATTTAGCAGAAAAGAGGGCGCGTTAAAAACTTAATTAAAACTTTAAACACCAACTTGTGTAAACAAAACTTTAGAAGAACTTTAAAAAAATGACCTTAAGGGTCAACAAGAAATTAACATTAACAACCAAGTTAAGGAAAATATTAACCAAACAAAAATTTAAATAGTTAACCAACCAAAAGTAAAAGAAGAAAAATTAATTACTCAAGCAACTTAAAAAATCAGCGTTAACCAAAACTGTCAAGAAAACAAATTAAATGACAACAAATTCTTTTCAACAAGGCAAAAAAACTTAACTACAAAAATAAAAACAAATTAATCTTTAAGTCTGAAGCAAAATAAGTTAAATCATTACACTAAAACAATTTAAATCACAACTGAAATATGTAATACATAACACAACTAACAACTGAGAACAGATGCTTTCTCCGGTCTGATAAAGTTTTCACCCGATCTCCGAAAAATCTCTCGTAAATTACATTTTTTAAAATTAATGGAAGGTTTATACAGTTACAGTTGCATATAGGGATCAACTGCAGTTATTCTAGTGCTTGTATCAATTAGTTATACAGGGACCAGACCAAAATGTTGCTAATTGGCGGCAAGTTTGACAACTTTTCGTGCTTTCTTTCGAAATATGGCGGCAAAAATTAGTCCGCAAAATTAGCTTGAGATATCTCGCCAAACTGGCGAGATAGCCATTTACCTCAACGTTAAATAGACTTGCCCTTGTAATCTTATTTTTTCGGCACAGCTTCGTCTCTTTCAAGTTTTGCATTATACATTTATAAGGTATTTCTCCCGCCTTCTTAGCATGTCTTCGTCGTGCAATGATAAACACACTCGGCGCGTATTCGCGAGCTCCGAAGTTCGAATCGAATAAGGGCATTGTACATTTTCATGTCTCCTGCTTCGAAATAACCTAATGCCTTTACAGTGGCCCCCGAACTAAAAACAGGTGGTGGATGATGATTCGCCACCACCAGGATTTGGCGATTGGGACCCCTAATCCCCAGTCGCCCTTTAAAAGGGGGAGTATGTAAGGTATTTCTTCCGCCTTCTTAGCATGCCTTCGTGGTGTAATGGTCAACACACTCGGGGCATATTTGAGAGGTGCAAGGTTCGAGGCCCGGCGAGGGTATTGCCCATTTTTCATGTCTCCTGCTTCGAAATAACCTACACATTAAATAAATACTGCAATTTGACATATAATTTATTAAAAATTATTTACATTTGTACAAAATTCGTAATAATATTATTTCATGCTGAAATGTTTATTGGCTCTGAAAGAAGATAGAGTAAATCTGTGGGTTTGAAATAGGCCCTAATAATTTATTACTTTCAGATTTTAAAGGGAATTTATCTAGTTAAAAACATCCATATTTTTTATGCGATTTCATATCTGCAATTGAACTCAAAGCTGGACTTCTGCGCGCAGTTTTCTCTATGAAATATTCAGATTATTCGACTGAGTTAATAAATAGTGTATTAAATCTTTCTCAGACATAAAATGTGCACATACGAGCTGAGAAGCATTTTCTGTTTACAGATCAGCTTTTCTCTTCGAAAACCTGTTATTCACTCAAGAAACTGTTCAGATAAACAAAATTAATATACGTAAACATATAGCTAATTATATGCAGTACTTAATAGGGGTTCTCTACGATGAGACTGTTATTCCAAAGATTCCTCAGGGGTATAATATTCTGAGAAAACCTATGATGGTATAAGACTTCTAACTGTTTGAATCTACTAAAGATTGACATAGCAAATAAACTGTTCTGAACAGTTCTAGGATAATCTGGTAAAATAAACTCCTCGGTTAAGATTTCAATCAGTATCCAATAATATAATTATTTATCTTAGCCATCTGCAAATCAACGCAAAATTAGACTAGGTTTGTTTAGAGAGTAATTAGATTTGGGGACTAAGAATGTGTTGCATAACAGCAGCATTTTATAATTTGAATATCTACTGTTGATTAAAGTTAATGTTATTCCTGAAGGTGGTAAGTACTCGTTAGTTGGGACTCGAAAGCGTCATTTAACTGAAAAAGAAACTGTGATTAGCTGATATATTCCAGGTGCAAGAAACACAAATTCAGATTGTCGAAGGTCTGAATATTCCTCCAAATTTTCATATTGCGAGCTCCACCCACAAAAAAATATCGCTGAAGTCACTCGCGTCATCCATAGTTGTCTTTGAAGCAATTGGTTTAGCCATCAAGCTACGGCATGAGGTTCGCAGGTTCTGTCCTCAGCTAAGCAGCATCAATAAAAAAACAACGACCTTTACAAACGTCCTCTATTGGCAAACATTGCCGTCATATCTAACTGTACGACCAACGAGGAATTGGTCACAAAACCAATTACAGATTGCACCACGAGACAACTGGCATGGTCCAAAAATCAACCTGCGACGACCACTGCAATATCAAAAATTTAAAACAGCTCTGAAGAGACAAATCAGTTTGGAGACAACCTGTCTAAGGCGCTGAAAAGCAACGGTTGCGTCTGAAGACCATTTCCGGGTTGGCGTAATGGCAGACCGCACATTCAGTTGAACAATGTTAAACAAATTACGCACACTGCGCATGCCCAGAAGAGAATTTTCTGAGGAATAAAAGCAATCGATTATTTATAATGCGTTCCGTTCATAAATACTTTAACAACTTAAGGAATATATTTAGTTTAAATTATTGAATTAAAGCCAAAGAAATTGTTACAAATAACTGATATTAAATGTAATGCTTGTGAACAAAACAAACCAAAATGAAGTGAAACAGAAGCAAGTGCAATAAGCACAAAAAAGGTGTCCATAGTATTGCAATCGTAAAGAGCCGCTAAGGCCTACATGACGAACAGGCTTGTGTAAGGTTGTTTATTTTTATTCGCCAGTATTTTCTCCCGCGCCATCGGTACACTACTGAGCATGCGCAGTAAGCGAAATTCTTTAACATTGATCAACTCAATGTGCGGTTTGCCATTACGCTTCCGGTAATTGTCGTGTCGAAGAAACTGTAAAACAAATATAAGGGGAGCTTGTGGCCCTCAAGCGACTGAGCGTTAGGTCGCTGAAAGTGGTATTTCGACGTGATTTCGATACCAGATGTTCACCGTTCTTTCGCGGGATTTCTTTACGTATAAGGTAGACAAGAGCCAGTTTCCATTAGAAAGTCCTACATAAATGCACAGGAATTTGAAGCAGCTGCTCTGGTGTTGCAGTAAGGCTTCGTGAAGTCGAAATTTTTACAAGAAAGACAAGGTTTGGTCGGTTTTCCAACAGCAAGTGGGTACATCGAATATGACGACAACCGTTTAAGTGGTGTTGTCGTCATATTCAATGTAGACAAGAGGAGTGGGATCTTCTTCTGCTTAGTGACAAAGATAACTCTGAAGTGAGATTCTAGATGTGGTTTGATCTGCAGAGACGCACACAATTTGTCTTCCTTTATTCATGAACTACTCCGTTGTCAGGAAAGCACAAAGTTTTTGATGGAGAAGCATTTCACATATACGAAAACGAAACTCTGTAACGAAACCCCATGAAAGTTATTTGGGGATGCTTTTGGCATAATGATTTGGCAGAAATTTTGGCATAAAGATCTAAGTTGTAGGTGTATTTGCAGAAGCTACACTGCGGACAAAAAAGGACAGTTCTGTATCTCCCGTTCTATTAGGCCGATTGACGAAATACAAGTTTGCGTTTTTCATGTATCGAAGCCGCGACCTAGGATATATATTAGATTTATACACTCATTGCCATAAAAATTTGCGCACCAAGAAAAGTTTATGGTATCGTAACAAAACTTGACATGAAAGTAGATGTCGGGCAGATATGCAAATGATTAGAAATGCAGCCCGATTGCGCGTTGCTTAATGCCATTAGAGGGCGTTGAACTTCGTTCTGTTTGGAGTATAAAACAGATAAGCAGAGCTTGTTCGAGCGTATTTAATCTTTTGCTAAGCAAACGCTGAGGTAGAAATGCCGTTACGCCGCCATCGAGGCCAATGTCAGCAGCTGTCAGAGTTCGAGAGGGGAAGGATCATCGGGATGATTGAAGCTGGGTGGTCAGTTCGGCGATTAGCTCGTCAGGTAGGCCGCTCTGATTTTACTGGGAGGAGGTGCTGGAACCAGTGGACAGTAGAGTCGTCATTTACACGACGACCAGGCTCAGGACGCCCTCGACAGACCGACCGTCACATCATACGACACGCACGCGTATAGCCAACTGCTTCATTGGCCACTATCCAGACACAGGCAGTAGCTTCCTTACTGGCCCTTGTAATCTTCCTGAACCATCGCAAGGTGCCTGATTGAAGGACATTTGGTATCGCGGGGCCCATTATGTGTGCTGCCAACGACATCCACCTACCGACGCCTCCATTTGATGTGGCGTCGCGCGTGACAGAATTGGATTTTAACGGAATGGAACCAGGTCGTCTTCAGCGACGAATCTAGATTCAATTTGACCACTCATAATATTCGTGTTCGTGTGTGGAGGCCGCGTGGTGAACGCCTCAATCCTGCCTTCACTTTACAGCGACACACCGTTCCCACAGTTTATGTGATGTAATGGTATGAGGTGCTACTGCTTATGATGTATGGTCACACCTAACATGGATCCATGGCAAAATAACAAGCCAGCGGTACGTCCATAACATCCTTCAACCACATGTATTACCACTCACGGCAGGGCTCCCACGAGCCTGTTTTCAACAAGACAATGCTCGGTGACACACTGCACTGATCTCACAAGACTGCCTCCGCCACGTTAAACACCCTTATGTAGCGTGCTCGATCCCCAGACTTGTCACCAATCGGGCATATGTGGGATCATTTGGGACGGCAAGTCGGATAGCCTACGAGACTGTAGGACAGCCTACGAACTATAGGCGTGTTTACAGCAACTGTGGAAGGATATGTCTCAGGACACCATACGGAACTTGTATGCTTCAATGCCCACTCGTATCCCATCGTGCATTCGCGCTAGAGGTGGTCCAACAAAGTACTAAAACTTCCGTTCATGTGTACCTTTTTCTGCAATAAATGATCCTTTTTTCTTTGGTTTTCTAATCGCTTTCTTATATCAAAGTAGTACTTGCATATGTAAAACTTCGCTTCATTCTGACAACTCTTTTTTGGTGCGCAGATTTTTATGACAATGAGTGTATATAGCATTTTCTAATGTAGGTGTTTTGACACAAAGTCCGGCTTTTCCTTCAATAACATATTAACGATTCTACGACTCAAATTATGCCTAGATATTAAATTTTGTAATCTTTGGTCAGAAATTTATAGCGAAATTTAAAAATTTATCTTGGCAGATTTTTTTCAGTTTGCAGCAAGAATAACTCACTTGGCGGAGTTCTTAATTTATAGTAACCCACTTTCTTTTTTTTCTCATTGATGCACGAGAGGAAGAAAGGTTCATCGGTCATTCTTTCAGATACTTTTAACAAAGTGAGTAAAACACTTTTTCGTTATCTTCGTTTATATTAAGTAAGCCAAATTTCAAATTTGTATATGCAATTCTTCAATAAACCTATACATATTTGAGGCTCTCATTGAACTGGCCTCTTTTCCCTACCCGTGTTTGTTGTCCGATCACAAATAGAAATAAACATTACGAGGAAAACATACATGTAATTTCGAAATGAAACATTTATAATCAAGGGAAAAAATTGGACAAACTACAATCGAAAGAAATATTTATAAAAATAATAAGATAATAGTAATAAAAATAAATAAAGCGCTGTATTAATTACAATGTAAAGCTTAAATTGTTATAAAAAAATTTAATTGTCAAATGTAAAGGCTAAATAAGTGCTATATTCGAATGCGTACTTAAATTGAAATACGTTTTGCTAAAGTAAAAGGAATGGAGAAATATTTTTTTTAGAATTAAAAACCATTATGCTTATTGACGATAGATGTCTCAGTGAGTTGATCGGAAAGAAACTCGTTTTGTTGTTCAGTGAATTGACTTTGTTTAAAGCTTCAGAACACTTTTCGTTTGACAAGTTCTGAAGTTTTAAATAAAAAAAGATTAACTTTGGTTTTCATTGTTTTTGTATTTTAATTTTTTTTTTACTTTTTCTGTTTCAAATGTATATTATAAAATTTGCAAATTCATAAAAATGGAAATAAGTAGGGGATCATGGTTCTTACAATCCTTAAGTAATTCTCTCATATATTTCATTTCCAATATTAGATGGTATAGATTTTGCAGCACTAAGCGCAGATTTTGCTACTCGTTTTTTTCCTCTCAACAAAACATAGAAAATTTGTAATTTTGTCAATATATATGTATATATAAGTTATTTTCTCCCTCCTTTCCGCATACATTGATGATGTAACCATTTCACATTTTTCACTTCCTACATCGATATAACTTAATGACTCAACTATACACAGAGTTTTAAATTTTCATGAAACAGAAGACATCTTGTTTCTTACAATGTTAAACTTTAGTACACGATATCTCATTTATATCATTGCAGGTATCAGTGACGGTCAATCTCTCAACATTGCGTTAGCGATCTCAACTGTAATACCGGTACGATCCCGGTTCGATTTGTATGTCGGGTTTGTTGTGTTGAATTGGATTGTGTGTCAAGTCGGATTCAGAATAGATTATGTGTCGATTCCGCTTCGGATTGTTACAACTTTCGCGATATGCCTGTCTCTGTGACTGAGGCTTTCAAATGAACATTTCCGGAGCTATTTGCACGTTTTTCTCCCTCCTGGATGTTGAGGCGCGACCGCGACTCCTAATATCTGATATAGAACCTGCGTCCGTTAGCTTCGAATGCCAATTACTTATGGTCTCTTTGGTCTACTTACCAGCGGCCGAGCGGTAAAATCGCTGAACACTGGTAATTTCAAACCTGGGTTAACTAGGCAAACGGGCTGGCTGCATGGGCATTTTCGTAGATTTCCCCATCTCTAGCTTCTATACAAGCTGCTTCCCTTAGAATGTCCTCCGCGAAGGCATCCTTCCTCTTAGGAATATAACCCTACTATGCTTGGCCATAATCAACTAAACAAAGCCGAATCTTATAGTCTTTTCATTTACCGAGGTAGGAGGTTATTTCACATTCTGACATCATCTCTGTACTTGTACCACGGACCGCCATACTTCGAACTGGGATGCTAGCACCCTCACGCAAAGTTGATATCGCATCATGGCCGTCACTGATATCATCAATGATTTAAATGCGGTATCATATAATAAATTCTGTAACTGTAAGAAGCAAAGAAAAAATTTCATGAAAATTCATTAAGTATTTAAAAAGTTATAATCAATTTTCAAGGCGGAGTTAATTCTTGACCACATATATACTTGTATAACTAACATTTACACTGTACATACACACTTGTATAACTAATTTAACTAAAGGACTATGTAAAATATTTCAAGTTAATTATCTAGTTATAAAGTTTAATAACTAATGACTATGAAAGTACCTTAAGTTAATTAACCAATTTTATGATTGAAGTCTTTATTACAATTTCTGCTTTTCGCATTTCTCACCAGCATGCAAATAACTTTATGTGTATTAAAGCTGGTGGTTTCAATCTTTAGTTCAAAGAGCGTCTGGCAGTCACGTCTTCTTCTTCTTGTATTTTCGTCAGTTGCGCTTAAAAGCAATATTTGGGCTTTAGTATTCTAGCCAGTCAATATTTTAAATAGGCCATCATCTCTATATGTCTATGTCTTAAACTACATTATTAATATTTGAATTTAATAATTTGTTAGGCTAAGTCGAATATTCACAAGTGGCGAAAATGCCGTCTGTAGCACAAGCTGCGCATTTATGTTCAAACGGTGACTAAAATAAAAAGGTTATTCAAGAGTTTTTCTGTACTTTTACTTCCTTGTACCAAGTAAACCAAGTATTGTAATCAGGAAAGATTATGGGTATTATATTTAAACAAACATATTCATTTTGACCGCTATCGGATGCAATTTAAGGATGTTTTTGCGTGACATCTGAACGTAAGGACAGAATAAAGGACTTTCCCCCCCACACAAAAATCAAAAAACTGATTTAAAATAGATTCTGAAAAGATTTTTTCGTGGCGTCTGTGCGTACGTACGTACGTATGTATATATGTATCTCGCATTACTTAAAAACGGCTAGCCTCAGAGCGCTGTAATTTTGTATATAGGACTGCTATAACATGAAGTTGTGCACCTCGCGGTTTGGTAGCAATCGGCCGCACCTAAAATATATAAATATGTGTATATATATATATATATATATATGTTACTCGGCTCAGTGAGTTCGGTTTTTTTAGTCGTATATGTTGGTAAATTGTGCATTTTTTGCTTTAAAATTGATTGAATTGTGATGTTCTTATTTTTCGGTTAACGTTTTTATGCGTTCAGTAAATCTGTATAACGTATTTCTCCCGCCTTCTTCGCATGCCTTCGTAGTGTAGTGGTCAGCATGCACGGCGCGTAAGCGAGAGGTCCGTGGTTCGGTTCCTGGTGAAGGGGTTGCTCATTTTTATCACTCGTGCTTCTGAAATAACCTAATGTCTCTACATATGTATGCAAAATTTGTAGAATTATCAACAATTTAAAAGTTGTTTAAGGGCGGCTAAGCCTAATCATTTTTCATATGGCAGCCATATTTGTTTACATTTGAAACTTTGGAGAATAGTGGATTTGTGGCCAATCTAGGGAAACTAAGCTTCGCAACAACAGAGATAACGTCTTCTTTTATTATTACGAATTAAATCATTCTGGAATTTATTCGAGGAAATAAGAGTTTAAGATTTATTTCGTAATTTTTAATATAGATATTTTGATAATATAGATATACAATACTATTAAACAATTTTTACTTCCTTGTACGTAGTAAAAAGGAAGTATTGTAATCGCAAAAAATTGCGGTTATCATATTTAAACAAAAATATCCATTTTGACCGCTATCGAATACAATTTAACTATGTTTCTGCGTGACATCTGTATGTAAAGGCAGAATAAAGGACTCTCTTTCCCCAAACGAATTATAAAACTGATTTAAAATTGATTCTGAACAGATTCTTTCATGGTGTCTGCACGTACGTATGTATGCATCTATCTCGCATAACCCAAAAACGAGTAGCCTCAGAACGTTGAAATTTTGTTCATGTGACTGCTATGACATGTAGATGTGCACCTCCTATTTTGGCTGCAGTCGTCCGCACCAAAAGTATATAAATATATGTATATATGTGATATTTGTAGTATATGGCCATTGGATGAAGCTTAGCTATCAGAGTCCGAGTTTGGTCGTTGCGAAGTGGAAGGCAACAGAACTAATGACACAGAAGAATTTAACTTTAAAAACTCCGCATCTTTATTCAATTAAAATGGCAAATAATTTTCCTTTAGACCAAGATTTAAAGTTCAAATGTCCATCAATGATTTAAATAGAAATAATATTAAATTTAGAACCTTGATATCATAAATATTTTTCACAAAGGCAAAACGAACAGATAAGAGCGAAGCATTCGAACAGCACGTAATGGCAGGAAGCAGTCTGACGGAAACGGCGCGTAGATCTAATTCATAGTGGCAGTTACATAACAGGCCAGAGCGTTCTCGAAAGTACTGGTCTAGAGAGAAGATTCTGAAATTGCGGAAAGTTACTTAGAGGTTGCCTGTTCGCATAGAGCAAAGCCACCGTATTTTTTATAGTTTACATGTATATATCCACTCTGTTATCCGGCTCAGTGAGCTCAGTTTCTTTATTCCTATATGTTTGTTAATTGGGCATTTTTTGCTTTAAAAATAGAATTTGAATTATGTTGTTATTGTCTTCCGGTTAAGGTCTTTATGTCTTTAGTTAACCTGCGTGCAGAATTATCAACAATTTAAAAATTGTTTAAGTGCCGCTAAGCCTAAAGGTTTTGGCCATATAGCAGCCGTATTTGTTTGCATTTGAAACTCTACGGAATAGTGGATTTGTTGCTAGACTAAAGAAACTCAGATTCGCAACCACAAAGATAAAGTCTTCTTTTATTATTTGGAAAAGCTATTCTGGAATTTATTCGAGGAAATAGGTATTTTTGCTTCGTAATTTTTAATATAGATATTTTAAATTTTTTCGTATTTTTGCCTAGCCGCGAAATGAGAACTGAATTAATCGAATGAGAAATACTGAATCGTCTGTGAAAAATTGTTTCTTTTTGTTTGTTGGTTGGTTTTTTTTCACACATTGTTTTAGATTTATTATAGAATTTTAATAGAACATGTGGCAACGATTAGATAATTCTCTAAATGATATGCGTAAGTTTTTTGCATTCTGTGTTATAAAATGAATGAGATGTAACGCTGTTAAGTGAACCTAGCGCCAGAATGTCGTTATGGTAAACAAATACAGTGAATTTTAAAGAGTGCATTAATTCTGTTGTGGTTTATGCGCTATTGACGAAATAGATTTAATTCAATCCAGTACGTTTAAATGAAATTCAAAATGCGTATAATTTAATATTCTGTACAAGAAAGTCATGTGTCATCAGATTGTTTCATTAATAATAGCTAAATTTTTTATTTCTGACACTCTTTTCACGGCTAAAGAGCATTGTATGAATAAAACAGTGTGTGAATAGTATGTTTCTACCATTCTACCATGGAGCTATTTTTATTTTCTTGTACGAAGTAAAGGAAATATTGTAGTTTCGAAAAATATCGGGTATCATATTTCAAAGAAAATAGCCATTTGACCGCTCTCGAATACAGTTGAATGATTTTTGGCATCACATGTATACGTGCGAACAGAATAAAGGATTCTTTTTCTTCAAAATAGATTTAAAATGGATTCAGAAGAGATTTTTTTGCGACGTTTGTATATATGAATCTATATATCTCGCATAACTCAAAATCAAGTACACTTAGAATGTTGAAATATTGCTATAATATATAGTTGTGCGTCTCACTTTTTGGTTGCAGTTGGCCGCACAAAGGCATACATAAATATAAATATTTATATATATATATTCTATGACCCATATCGGTGAGCTTGTAAGGTGTTTCTCCCCCCTTCTTCGCATGCCTTCGAGGTGTAGTGGTCTGCATGCTCGACGCGTAACCGAGAGGTCCGTGGTTCGATTCCCGGCGAAGGCGTTGCATATTTTTCATCTCTCTTGTTCCAAAAAAAATACCTACTGTCTCTACAAGCTCAGTTCGTTTTTTGTTCATAGATCTTGATAAAATGTTCATTTTTTGGTTTAAAATTAACTGAATTATGTTGTCTTATGTTCCCGTTAAGGTCTTTGTGCCTTTAGTCAATCTGCATACAATTTTGTAGAATTCTCAACAATTTAAATGGTGTTTAAGTGATGCTAATCCTAACGAGGTCGCTGTTTGCTCACATTTGAAACTTTTAGTGGGATAGTAATTTAAGTCGGTTTATGTACCAACTTCAACGTCTTTTTGCGGAGTGGAATCAAAAGTAAACTTTCAGCTTTGTGCACCGAAAAATATGTCTTCGTACCCGCTGGCCGAATTGCCTGTCTTTTGTGCAGACACTCTAACTTTAGTTTCAAAAATTGTTTTTTTTAACTGCATTTGGTAACTTATTTTTTTTTGTATTTTGCAAATTTTAATGAAAATGCTTTGATCTTTTACGTATTTTTGCCTTGCCGCGAAATGAGATCTGAATTAATAGAATGAGAACTATGTCTCTAATAAAATTTAAAAAAATATGTTTAAATAAAATGCCGCAAAAATGTTTATTGTTTAATATTCCTAACAAGATACTCATATGGTGTACGCATCAGATATTTTTTATAAGAGACTCTGGTTGAATTCAGTGCATTATTTCTCAGTGCATTGCTGCTAAAATGTAATAAAATATCAAAAACTGAAATTAATCCATTGTGTGTCGTTTTAGCTCCAGATTCTGAAAATTGAATAAATTTTCGCCCGTGTTTCCCCTCCCCAAGTGCATTTAAGGGGAGTATAAGCTCCTCTTAAATTTTACAATGGACTCGTCTACATCATTATTTGAATCGCTTTCTTAATAGACACACTTCTTCGCGCACTACCTGTGAAGGTCATACCGAACCCTTCCCTTATGACTGTTGAACTTTATGCCAGCCGACCATTCACGAGAACCTGTCAATCACAGCGAAACAAACATCAACTGAGATCCAGTGTGACCTACACTTTCCCCTTCTCTATGTATTTACGGATGATCTGAGGCCGAAGGAGTAGCAGAGACATCACTAAGAACAGGTAAGATTCATGTTACAAAGAAGTGGAAATAACGATTACGTATTAGATATTAAAGTGTTAATATTACTGTTGTGTGCGTACGGGTTTCTAATGGATTGAATGCACAAGTCCATAAAAAGTTAATAAAATTTATTCTTATGCCAAAAAATTGAACAAAATGCTGCAATTTGCTCACAGATATTCGTACAATATCACAATATCTCACAGAAGTCATATTTTAAACTACTAAAATATAAATAGAACTCAATTCAAAACGAAGAGAAAGCTAATCCCATCTCACCGCGAATTCGCTACAATCAGCAACAAGAACTAGGTAAACAACTACAGTTCGCTTAAATCAACTACTGAATTGAGATGTTTTCCTCTGGCTTTTATAAAGTTTTTAATCATGCAAGAGAGCATTCTGGTCATTTCTTGATTTTTCTGGATAGCAAAAGCAATTACGAGATATCTATTTAGTAAATCTGCGTGCTCCTGTATTTTTACACTTTCGGCGTAGCTTTCTCTTAAGTGACGCCACGCGCTGCATTGCACGGGGAAATGAAACAATTTTAATTACAATTCTACTAAATATAGCTAAATAAATACAAATTCCGTAACTGTATTATGCATCCTTATTGGAATATAGGTTTCTTTTAAAGAAATAATATTGTGATAGTTACCTGAAGATCAACCATGACTATTTTACATTCATTATGATATTACTGTAACCGCATTCTTCGAAAATTTAAGTTATTCGTATAATTTTTTCTTCTCAATTTCCGTGTGACGAAATTAGTAAAAAAAATCCTTATATTAATTTTCTACCTTAACGATACATTTAAAATGTTTATGAAGCTTCATCTGAAAGCTCTGGCAGTTTTATCGTATATAAAATTTACAACTGAGAGCTTCTATGTAAAGTTTGTAGAGACATTAGATATTTTTTTGAAAGCAGGAGAGATGAAAAATGAGCAATGCCCTCGCCGGGACTTAAACCACGGACCTCTCGAGTTTGCTGATCACTACACCACGAAGGCATGCTAAGAAGGCGGAGGAAATACCTTATATATTCCTCCCTTTTAAAAGGCGACTGGGCATTAGGGGACCTAATCGCCAAATCCTGCTAGTGGAGAATCATCATCCACCACCTTTTTAGTTCGGGCGCCACTGTAAAGACACTAGGATTATTTCGAAACAGAAGACATGAAAAATGGGCACCGTTCACGCCTGGATTCGAACCACGGTCCTTTCGAATACGTGCCGAATGGGCTGATCGCTACACTACGAAGGCATACTAAGAAAGCGGAAGAAATACCTTATATACCTCACATTTTAAAGAGCAACTGGGGATTACGGAACCCATTCGCCAAATCCTGATTCTGGAGAATATCGTCCACCACCTTTTTTAGGTTCAAGCCCCACTGTAGAGATATTAGGTTATTTAGAAGCAGGAGACCTGAGAAATGGGCAGTGCTCTCGCCGGGAGTCGAACCACGGACGTCTCGAATACGGGCTGAGTGTGCTGACCACTACACCACGAAGGCATGCTAGGAAGAAGGGAGAAATACCTTGTATACTTCCCCTTTTAAAGGGCGACTGGGAAGTAGGGGACTCTCGCCAAATCCTGGTTCCTGGTGGTGAAGAATCATCATTCAACAACATTATTAGTTCGGGCGCCACTTGTTGAACAATTAGGTTACTTTTAAACAGGAGACATGAAAAATGAGCAATGCCCTCCCTGGGACTCGTGGCTTTACCTCTTGAATGCTCACCGAGTGTGTTAACCGTAACACGACGAAGGCATGGAAGGAAAGCGGGAGAAATACCCTATAAGTTCAGCAGCAGTTCCTGATAAAAACGCTGTTTGTAATATAAGAATAAGCGTTATTTCAGATGTTTGTATTATGATTTTAACGATTTCAGTTTTTGATTTCTGGAATAGATGCGTATTGTTTACCAAAAATAAAGCAACACAGTAGCGTTACTCTTGCTGTTGCTCAGTTTGAAATTTAAAATATGCATATTTTTACCATTTTCGACAGCACATACTTTTGCGAATAATAGTAAATTTATGCTTTCTGAGATGAGTCAAATGCCTTTTGCCCGCGTTGGAATGTTCTAGATTTCGAAATGAGTTTTGTCCGAATGTATGTCATAGCTTCAGGCAGAATTTGTTGCAAGCATATTTCTGTATTCATATGAAGCAAACGGTATCAACAGAGCATGCTTATTATAATATTTTCTTAGATAAGTACTGGCATTTCACCATTTCAAATTTTTACAATCTCGAGGGGGAAAAATTCGGAACATTCATAATTTGAAAAAAAAAAAAAAAAAGTCAGTTGTACACATACAAAAGTACAAAAAAAAACTTCATATTTTCCTTCAGTTTCCAACAGAAGACCCAATTTTCTTACTCTTCTTCTTTATTAAAAACTATAACAGAAAAGATATTGTCTTATCTCTGCAATCATGAGAATCAGAAACATGCACATCAGTTCGGACCAACAGTTTTTTTAAACAGGATGCGTAGGTGTGATCCATCAGATATGTGGTTGTAGAGACATCAGGTTATTTCAAATGAAAAGTTACCAATGCCCTCACCGGCACTCGAACCACGGACCTCTAAAATACGCGCCGAGTGTACTGGCCACTACACCACGAAGGCATATTAAGAAGGCGGGAGAAATACATTATATACTACCCCCTATTAAACCTTTTAAAAGTGACTGGGGATTAGGGGCCTAAATCGCCAAATCCTGGTGATGGAGAATCATCATCCATCACCTTTCTTTTAGTTCGTCGGGCGCAACTGTAGAGACATTAGGGTTTTTTTTCTAATAAAAAAAAAGCAGGAGAGATGAAGAATGAGCAATGCCCTCGCCGGGACCCGAACCACGGACCTCTCAAATACCCACCGAATGTGCACCAATTGCACCACGAAGGCATGCTAAATACCTTATAAACTTCGGGTTCCACTCGGGAAAAAGACACTGATGTTGGTGCACTACCGTGTGTCATTAGGCGCAACACCAATTAAACTTCTAAATTGTTGATAACTATTGCATGCAGATTACCTAAAGGCTAACCGTAACATAAGAACAGCATAATTGAATCGTTTTTGGAAAAACGAATCTTCAATTTACCAATATATAAGAATTAAAATAACTGAGCTCATCGAGCCGGGTAACTAAATGGATACAAATACATACAGTATATATATATATTTGCAAGATATATATATATATATGTAATAATAAAATTCCATGGTCAAAAATGCACTTAAAACCCTAACTTAATTTTCGTCTTTTCTTTTTATTTTTTCCCCAGTCACAATTCTAAATGCAAGTTCTTTTCATTTTAATGGCAACGATGTCTTATTTAAAAGTACGTGGAATTAAATCCACAGCCCCGTAATCAAGTTGATTTTCCAGGTTTTTCTACTCGTACAGTTATTGAATGTTCTGGAAATATTTTAAGCGAACTGGATTGGCTGACGAGGCTGACGTCATTTCTTGGAAGCTCCGCCTTTCCAGAGATTATAAAAGGACTCGCAAAAGAATATCGAGGGCTCTTTTCATTAATGTAACATGGAGTAAACTTCAATACAAAAGTTATTAGTTGTTCTTTTTTATTTACGCCGAGGATCTGATTTTTGTAACTGCTGTTTTTCATGGAAATTAATAAATGGATCCCGTTTTTTCTTTAAACTTATCGTCTGATACTTTGAGCTACGACTACTACATTTTTTGGTACATCATATATATATATATATATATACTGAGAAAGTTGACAAATTTTCTATTTGATATTGAGAGAAGAAAACTGGTAGAAAAAATCTGCCCGTAGTGCTGCAAAATTTACACCATCTAATATGGGAAATGAAATATATGAGAGAATTACTCAAGAAATGTAAGAACCATGATCCCCTACCAATTTCCATTTTTATGAATTTCCAAATTTTATAATATACATTTGGAACAGAGAAAGTAAAAAAGTTGAAAATACAAAAACAGTGAAAACCAAAGTTAATCTTTTTTTATTTAAAGCTCAAACAGAACTTGTCAAGGAAAAAATGTTCTAAAGCTTTAAACAAAGTCAAATTAACTGAACAACAAAACGAGTTTCATTCCAATCAACTCACTGAGACCACTATCATCAATTAGCATATGGTTGCTTTAAGAATAATTGCCAACATCAAAATTAACTATTCTAGATTTGGTGCTCTCCCCTTAAATTCATCTGTTGTCCCAAATTCTAGATCTTTCCATGTTTTATAACAAACTGAAATTACCCAATGATAGCGCCGAGCACTTTCTGTATATGCTCGGTATAAATAACGCTCGCAAGTAATTAGGTCATCTTATTCCATTCCCTAGCTTCCCCAACTGCTAAAATATCCCCGCTGCTTTGCCCACGTGCTTAAGAGGAAGTCGTATCCCTCTATTTGTGTATATAAGAAATCGTAGTACTTGCTTATGATCTTGAAATATTTCAAGCACTAAAAAATAATTTGATATTCTTGAAAATAAACATTGGTGATTTGTCGAAATCCAGTTTCATTATCTTTATCAGAACGCATTCAAACACCCGCGGGCGCGTAGTGGCAAACCGCACATTGAGTTGATCAGTGTTAACGAATTTCGCTTACTGCGCATGCTCAATGGTGTGCCGTCGGCGAGGAAGGAAATATTGGCGATTAAGCTTAAGGAACACTACACAAATCTCATTATGTAGGTCTTATCGATTGTTTACAACTATCAGAGTAATACTACGGAAATTTGTTTGTCGTTGATGCATTTACTTCTGTTTCATTTCATTTTAGTTTATTTCGTTCATAAACATTCCATTTAATATCAGTTATTTATAATAATTTCTTTGACTTTAATTCAGGAGTTTAAGCTGGATTTATTCCTTAATTTGTTAAAGTATATACGAATAGAGCGTATGGTAAGTACTCATTTGCTTTTATTCCTCAGAAGTATGATCAACAAAGATTCAGTAAATATATCTTGTAATTAGAATAGAAGAGAAACACGTCAATGGCAATCAAAATCGCTAAAACAACCTTGTATTTGGCGTACATTAATTAAAATACTCAATCGATTTTGAGGGCAGAAACAGATCCCTCCTAATCAGGAGACCGAAATTTCTAGTTGTTTCAGCGATTTAGATATCTTGCAATGTTTCCAGTTTTGTAATCTTTCTTAAACGAAAATTTCGGTAGTTTAGAAACGATATTTACACTCTAAGTAGTGAAGCAACTTACAACCTAACAAGTTTTAAAACGTCGAACTGTTTATGCCCAGATAACAGAATATCAACCATATACCGTATTTATCTTCTTTTAAAATTGCGCCAAATTCTCTTCTCGGTATGCGAAATTCATTTAACATTTATCAACTGAATGTGCGGTCTGCCATTACGCACCCCGGGCCGTGACGACTGCAAGCTGTTAATGCATTCCTCCTACGCATTATATTATACAGACACACACACACACACACACACACATATATATATATACGTTCAATGCAGTCAATGCATAACTGTATATTGTAGCAGTTCCATATAAAAAATTTCAATGTTCTGAGGCTACTCGTTTTTGAGTGATTCGCATACATTCATGGGTATGTACACTGTGCAAAAAAAAAAAAGGTGGGACAGTTCTGTATCTCCCGTTCTTCTGGGCCGATTAACGAAATTCGACTTGCGTTTTTCATGTCTCGAAAGCGACTTCGATATGTATTAGATTTATATACAGCATTCTTCTAATATAGGCATTTTGACACAAAATCGGAATTTTTCTGAAATAAGATAACCAGTTATTTTTCATATTTCGATTCTAAGACTCGAATTATGCCTAAATAATAAATTTTGTAAAATTTGGAGCGAAATTTACGAAGAAATTTGTGTTATTATCGCTTTTAAGAAATATGCTAAATTTCAAAGCTCGCAAATATATAAATTCATGTATATCTTAGAAAATTTTGAATAAGAAGCTCTAATTTTTTGCAGGTATGCTTAAAAATACATTTACTTTAAGAATATGGTAAACATTTTATAGATTATGATTCAATTTTTTTTATATTTATAAAAATTATTTATAAATAGAAATTTTAAAAATGAATCATAAAAATTCGCTGATTTTTATTTAGAATGAACCTAACTTTCTAAATGTGAAAGACGCAAACAAGTAAGTTTAATAAAAAAAGAGACATTAATAAATATATATCAAATTCAATTACATTGAGGAGCTAAAATTTTGAGAACTGAGTTTTTAAAAACTACTCTTGCGATTTTTAAAGAATTTGGTAGCTTGGCCTAATTTGAGTCTTGAATCGAAATATGGAAAAGAAATTGGTATGCCATTTGAGAAAAAGCCCGGTTTTGTCAAAATACCTATATTACAGCAATGCTATATATAAATCTAATACAAATCCTAAAACGCGTTTTCGAGACATGAAAAACGCAATTTGAATTTTGTCAATCGACCCAGTAGAACGGGTGTCCCTTTTTTTTTTGCACAGTATACGTACATATTCACCTACAGAGGTCACGAAAAATTCTCATCTCAATCCATTTTAAATCCGTTTTGAAAAATAATCGGATGTCGATACCACTTCACTTCCTTGTACGGCCTATTTAAATTATGCACATTTTTTGTTGCATTTCATTTAAACTTATTTTCTCGAATTTAATTCAAGATAGATTTGTCGTTCAAGTAATTCAGGTCTCACTTCACAGCAAAGGCAAAATGCGCTCTTAGACAATAAAAAAAAAATAAATAAAAACGACGCACCGAGAAGATATAAAGCAAATAGGACACAAATTGATATGCATACAGCTTTCGACGGAAAATGCAAAATTTTACATTTCGGCTGCCAATGAACGAACGGTTGTCGCTACAGCGCATCTGATCTGCGCAACTGGCAGGATATTTAAGATAAAAAATTACGATTCCAGGTCATAAATTGTTCACGAATTTTATTCCGTGTACTCTGGTAGACAGTAACTATGCCTCGCATAGGGGTGCGCGAACGATATGCGCAGATGTCAGAATTTGAGAGAGGTCGTGTAGTTGGACTCAAAGAATCGACAGATGGATTCGTCGATTCTGTCGACTTTACAAACATATAGGAATAAAGAAACTGGGCTCTTTGACTCCAATAGCAGAGTGGGCATATACGCTTTTGGTGCTGTCGATTGCAACCAAGAAAGGTAGGTGCACATTTACATGTTGTATAGCATTCCCATATACAAAATTTAAATGTTCTGAGGCTACTCGTTTGTGTTACGAGAGGTACATACATACATACGTACGTTCGTACAGACGCGATGAGAAAATCTCTTCTGAATTCATTTTAAATCAGTTTTATAATTTTTTTAGGGAGAAAGTGTCTTTTATTCTGTCCTTACGTACAGATGTCACGCAAAAACATCTTTAAATTGCATTCGATAGCGGTCAAATTGGATATTTTCGTTGAAATATGATACCCGAAATTTTTCACAATTAAAATACTTAATTTTTACTTCGTACAAGGAAGTAAAAATCGCCAAACTGTGCCAAGATACTTGCGTTAATATGTAAGTACCAAATGCTGTTCTAACACACATATTTAAAATCAATATTAATGCAAAGTAGAAATTTGTTTCATTTCAAAGCGTAATAAATTCTAACGCAGATTATTTATAAGCTGAGCTAGTATTCACTTCAATTGAAAAATTACTGAACCTCGCTGTTCAGTATAGCGTTGCTATTTAAGCAAATTACCGCTCAACACCGAAATCTCTGTTAGACGTTCCTCGAAGCCATATTTACGACAGCATAATTATTTCAACTACGCACATGCTTTAACGTAGAAATTTCATATATTACCTCCAAAACTGCAACTCCTTTAAATATACATTCCTAGCAAAATATGCATTTTAATAAAATGTTTCGAGTAACACATTCCTTCTCTGCCGTTTATACCTAGTTGTTTAAAATATGTGCGCAGAGCTTAAGAGTTTTATTAAATTTTTAAAATGAAACAGCCGCTTGTTTGTTTCCTGTAAATATCGAGAGGATTTCCCTCTGTGTCTATTATTCATACTCTTGCGAGGAAAGTATAGAATATTCATGCAAGTAAATAGGGTTTTAATTACGTTTTCAGTGCTTGTCGTTAATCAGAAAATAGTTTACATTCTCCAGAGCGCCGATCGATGCTTAAACTCACCGAAAATTACATAAATGTTGTAGAAGTGAAATTATAATTTCAAAGCATGTGTGAATGTAAATATTTAGATATGATAAAATTTTGAACCATTTTAGATTTAGATTCATTCTGATATAATTTTGAAATGCCTTCGTAAACGAGTAGCATGTAAATGTAAAACTACCCTTACAAAAGCTCTTTAGGATTAGGTTAAGGTGATAAGTAAGTGTAGTTGTCTCAAAGTCAAATTGCAGGCGGACCAAATGCACGAAGTGTAAACATTTAACAGGGCAGATTCTTTTTCCTTAAACAAAAATCAAAATGCTTTTAGTAACAAAATAAAACTAAATTATCTAAATATACTCTAAGGCAAAAAAAATGATTACAGTTTGAGAAAAATTGGATGACATATTGAAGTGATAGAGCTTCACAAAGTGAAAAAGTCAGTAGCGCGTTTGTCCACCTCTCGCCCTTATGCAGGCAGTTATTCGGCTTGGCATCGATTGATAGAGGTTGCGGATGTCCTTCTGAGGGATATCGTGCGACATTCTGTCCAACTGGCGCGTTAGATCGTCAACATCCCGAGCTGATTGGAGAGCCCTGCCTGTAATGCTCCAAACGTGCTCAATAGGACCTTGCTGGCCAAGGTAATCTTCGGCAAGCAATAGAAATATGTGCAGTGTGGAGGCGGGCATTATCTTGCTGAAATGTAAGCCCATGGTGGCGTGACATGAAGGGCAACACAACAGGCCTTAGAATTTCGTCGACGTACCGCGGTGATGAAAGGTTGCGACGGATGCCAACAAAAGGGGTCGTACTATGAAATGAAATGGCATCCCACACCATCACTCCTGGTTGTCGGCCTGCCTGCCGTAAGACAGGTTGGTAGGACACCGCTGTCCTTGGCGTCTCCAGACTCGACTTCGATGGTCATCGGGGCTTATTTCAAAGCGGGACTCATCACTGGAGACTATTATACTCCAGTCAGTGACATTCCAGTGAGAATGAACCCGACACCATTGCAAAACGGCTTGACGTTGTACAGAGGCCAATGGTAGTCGGCGCATGAGGCGCCGTCACCTCAGCCCCCCTTCTGTGAGCCGTATATGAATGGTCCTTGCGGTCACTGAAGTATTAGTTGCCCGTACAATTGATGATAATGATGCACCTAGGGCTGTGATTGCCGCTCTGACGATTGCTCGGTCTTCACGTTCTGTCATTTCTCTAGGCCTACCGCTTCCTTCTTGACGCTGTGTGCGTCCATGGTTCACCCATTCATGCCAACATTGTCTAATAGTGGCGTCGCTCTTGGTCAAATATCGAGTTATTCGGCCTCTCTACTACACGACCTCTCTCATATTCTGACATCTGCGCATATCGTTCGCGCACCTGTATGCGAGGCATAGTTACTGTCTACCAGAGTACACGGAAAGAAATTCGTGAAGAATTTATGACCTGGAATCGTAATTTCTCCTCTTAAATATCCAGTTGCGCAAATCACATGCGCTGTAGCGACAACCGTTCATTCATTATCAACCAAAATGTAAAATTTTGCCTTTTGCGTCGAAAACTGTATGTATATCAATTTGTGTCCAATTTGTTTTATATCTTCTAGGTGCGTCGTGGTGCGACTTTTTTTTGTCTAAGAGTTGTCAGGACTGAGTGTTCTGTGCATACTTTTGGCGAACATGGTCTTAACCGCGTTAAAGTCCTGATCTTGAACACGGAGCTGAATGCAGCTATGTTCTGTGGTAGAATAACTGCACTTAAGAGGGGTTTAAAATTACCCTTTTATTAAACCACTATTTACAGCCACTTCCCGACTCGGAAGGGATAACAGAAAATAATGACCGCACTTGGGTCTAAACTGAACACTCAAATAATTTAAAATAAAGTTAATTAGAAAATTTAAGTCGTTGCTCTCAGAGCTATAAACGCGAGGTTGGCCTCTATGCTAACCTATGAACGGTGCGTAGCAAGATTTGGCTAATACTAATGCACTTAGATTTCTTCAATAAGTAATAGCCTAACAGTGTTAAGGCTTAGAACTTAAATACTAGCTAGTCACGCGAACGTCGAAGAGAGCCGCAGTGATCTGAGACTAAAAGCTCTCTCACACCGAGAAGTTCCTTGCTAACCTTTTAAACACAAAACTTGGCTCCGCTTCAAATTAGTATAAAGCTGAAACGCGCGCTCATTCTAGCGGGAAGTTGAAATAAAAGCTCATAGAAAAGAGAAATCAACATAAAACTTTGTTAGTTTAAACTAAAACCATACAGAGTGTATTTTTCAGAACATAAATAAACAATAATAATGGCAACGCAAAAGGAGACCGCCTATTAAATTGTTCATGTTTTTTACTGGAATTAATTTAAACGCTTCCCATTATTCTAAATTAATTAACCGATTCTTCAAGGTAAGTTGAAATTAACATCAAAAACTGAAAATTCTGAAATTAAATATCCCGTTCAATTTGTGTCTCACGGGAGACAAACTTGTTGTATTTTTATTCCTTCATAACAAGTATAAACTTTCCCAAACATTAGTTTAGGAACACGGAGATCGCATTAAAAGCAAGATTTCATTCTTTGACGAAAATTAATTTGTTTTGCTTTTCAATTTGATATCGCCAAGATATGAATATTTATTGCCATTAAAACCACTTCTGAAAATGGAAGTATAGTAATTGCAACCAAGAATTGCGATAATACAGGCCCGATAAGTACTTTTTTTAAGGTGGGTAAGGAGAGATATGTGTTTATATATTGTTACGTGCGTACGGGTTCGTTATATATTGAATGCACAAGTCGTAAAAAGTTAACAAAAATTTATTCTTTCCACAAGAAATAAATTAAAATGCTGAAATATTTTTTCACAGATATTCGCACAATATCACAATATCTCAAACGTTTAGCAAAAACTCAGTTCAAAACAGATAAAATAATTCTATCTCACAGCGAAATCGCTACAATCAATACAGCATTAAGTAAACAAAGAGCAGCTCACTTTTTACAGCTACAACTACAACAGCAGCAACAACAACTGAGATGAGATTTTCCAACTCGGCTTTTATAAGCTTTTTAATTATCAGTAGAACAATCACGACTTTTCTAGATGGCGACAGTAATTACGAGATATTTATTTATTAAGTATTAAATGCACGCGCTCTTTTATTTTTATTGTTATTCTTTTTTGACGTAGCTTTCTCTTCAAAAATCGTCTGCGTTGCACGGGAAATAAAAAGGAATTTTAATTACAATTCTAAATAAATAGCCAAATAAATGTGAAATTCGTAACATTGCCCCCTTCCCAAGGACTGCAGGTCCCGGGCAGTACAATCCTTGGACAGGAAGCCAAACTTACAACTATGACCTCAGTGTTATAATAAACATTACTTTATAATAACAAAATAAACAATAATTCCAACAAGTGACTTTCAGCTAATTAAATTCCATCCAACGCTAAATACAATTCAAATACTATCAAATACAAATGCTATTAAACACAAATACTTATCAAATACGAATACTTAACAAATACAAATCAAATACTAAATACAAATAGGACCATGGTCTTATACTATGTACATTACTATTTACAATTATATACACTACGTACTATGGCCATAGTAATGAACTAATCTGTCATACTGAATGACTTTAGTTAGTTTGAGTTCGATGAGTTTAGAGTTCCTGTTTAGGACTGTGTAAGGACCATCCAAAGGTGATTGTAGTTTCGGAGAAAGTCGTTTTCGACGAGTCGGATTCCATAACCACACCTTGTCTCCTTCGTTGAAACGATGTCCAGTAGCTCTCGTGTCGTAGCGGGTCTTCATCTTCTCCGTCGACAAGTTCACTCGCTCTCGTGCGAAGTTGTGCATGACTTCAAACCGGGCCTGGAGATCTTGAATGTATTCCTCAGTCGATGAAGGCGCATCCGGAGGGCGACCAAACAAAAGATCACATGCCAGATGCCAGACGAAGGTCACGACCGAAGAGCATCTGAGATGGGGAATAGCCGGTAGTCTCGTGAACAGCACTGCGGTAAGCCAGTAAAAATAGTGGCAACTTCTTGTCCCAGTCCTGTTGGTTTCTGGAAACCACTAATGAGAGGTTATTGAGGATGATTCGATTAAACCTCTTAACCATACCGTCCGACTGGGGATGTAAAGGCGTCGTTTGGGTTTTGTCAATGTCGAGTAGCTTGCAGAGTTCCTTGACTACAGCCGAGGTAAAATTCCTTCCCTGATCAGAATGTAACTGAAGAGGAACTGCGAACCTGGACATCCACTGCTTATCATCATCTCTGCTACTGTGACAGCCTCTTGATCAGGAATAGGATACGCTTCACCTTGAACTGCCAAAGTCCTTGTTCTGTAGTAAATACCGTCTTTTCTTGGTCATCAGGATGTACTTCTACCAGCCAATATCCACTCTTTAAATCAAGTGTCGAGAACCACTTGCTTCCAGAAAGAGTATCCAGAATGTCGTCAATTCTAGGGAGAATGAAGTGACAGAGAGAAAATGTATTTTAATAATGAAAACACTTGTGGACTTTGCTTTCCTCGAGGTGGGAAAAAGACTGAGACCCCACAATTTAAATTTAAGGGCAATCGTATCAAATTTAGTGAAAATATGAAATAACTAGGACAGTGATTCTCAAGCTTTTTCTGTCGCGGCACACTTTTAACGATTTCAAAATTTGGCGGCACACAAAGAAAAACATAACTTTATAAGTTCTTTATTTACCTATAATATACTGTGTAAAATAGTTTACGATAATAATTTTGAATTTAAAATAAAATAATATGTACTACAAAATTAATTACAAGTTATAATAAGAATAGTTTTAATGAGAAATGTGAGCTTGATGTTTTTTGACAACTTCATTTATATTGGGTCGTAAAAATGACAATGCTACTCTCATATCGTCTTCTAAATTTAACAGTCTCGATCTTTTATTCGCTTTTAAGTTGGTTACGAATGCACGCAAATAAAATGTAGAAAATTGTCATGATATTTTTAAAGCTTTTTTGGCCATCATGGGACAGTCACATCTAACGTTAATCCAAAATGAATTTATTGATTTTTCCGAATATTTTAAAATTAAATTTCGCTAATAAGAAAGCCAACTTAGTTCTTCCTCTTCATTCAAAATTAGTTCAAATGCAGAAGTATTCGTTATCGCAAATGGATTACAAACCCCATCAAATTTTCATATGCATCTAAATTTGTGAAATAATGAATAATTCTCTCCTTTAATGTTGTCAAATGGTCCACAACAATTTTATGAATATATTTATTGAAATTTTTTGGGACTAACTCAAATTTTTCTAAATTGCTTTCCTGAGCTATATTCTTCTATAAAGTTATTTGTTTTCGGAATCCCACCAGTTCCTCTTTTGAGTTTAATATATTTCCTTTCGGCCTTTGCAAACTTGAATTTATGTTATTAAAAATAACAAAAATGCTTGATAAGTACGCTAATCTTGATAAGTACGCCAATCAGAACTTCTAATTTTTAAATTATGTACTGAACATGCGCGAAAATGCTCCGAACTGCGCTCTCCTCCAGAGCACCAAAATCGGCTTGGACACCACAATTGGCGCATTTATTAATGTCTTCCAAAAATTTCGATAAACCTAATTTCGCCAATTCTCATGTAAACCGTTTGTTAGGATTAAACCCATTATAGTTTTTACTATATGCATTTCTAAAATTTGGGGTCACGCTTTAAGAATTTGGTGCCACACAGAAGTGCCGCGGCACGGTGCTTGAAAATCACTGATCTAGGACTTATTATTGATAACAAATTAAATTTTGCGGAACATTTAAGCATATGCATAGAATCCCAGATAACATTTTAAATTTTATATGTATAATTTTAGTGCTGATACTTTGAATAAAAAGAGTTCCACTCTCTGAGAGATATTTAGAAATGTGGTCATACCTAAAATACACTGGTCGACATTGAAAATGCAACACCAAGAAGAAGTGGTCAGAAATTTATGCAAATTTTAGAGTAGACGAGCGTCACTGAGTTATGCGAATGATGTGAAAAGCGCAGCTCTCCGACGCACGTGAAATAAGATATAAGGGAAGGAACGTGCAGAATGGGTAATATTCGTGTCGTTATTTCTGCCAGACAAACTATCGAAGAAAGTTGGTTTTTGTCCCGGAAGATACGTGTAATAGGAGAGAATGACAGGCCGTCGTCAACGAAGGCACTTCCAGCAGATAGACGATTTTACGATCGGTACCCTAGATGTTCCCGTGTCGACGCGATTGGTTGAACGTGGCCTGCACTCACGGCGCTTACGAAGACTGCAATTGACCCCACAGCATAGACGCCAACCTTTAGAATAGTGTCGGACTGGAGCGAGGTGGATGACAGAATGACGAAACGTCGTGTTTTAGATGAGTCACGCTTCTGTTTATCCAGTGACAGTCGCGCGTACGTGTGTGGCGTCGACGTGGAGACAGATCTAATCCGGCAGTAACTGTGGAACGCCCCACCTCGCGACAACGTGGCATAATGGTTTGGGGTTCCAGGTCACCTCTAGCTCGTATTCAGAGCACTATGACGGCCCAACGATACTTGGATAATGAAATGCGGCTGGTGGCAATCCCCAACCTTCAGAGGCTGCCTAATGCAATTTTTCAACAGGATAACGACCGATCACACAGTGCTCGCATCTGCCAACATGCTCTGCAAGGTATACAGATGCTTCCCTGGCCACCGTACTCTCCTGACCTGTCACCAATCGAACATGTGTGGGATGTGATTGGACGCCGTTTGCAGACTCTGCCCCTGCCTCGTTCAGAAGACGAACTCTGACAAATGGTTGAAAGGGAATAGAGAGCCATCCCTCAGGACACCATCCGCACTCTTACTGACTCTATGCCTGGCCCTGCTTCTTTGTGCATCGCTGTCCGCGGTGGTCCTACATCCTACTGAGCAGACGTGGTTCTCGCTCTGTATTCTGACAATCATTTTGAAGTAAAGATAACTTATTGCTGCTTGCTGTCTGTGTCTTTTTTCCAAATTTCATCACTCTCTGACCACTCCTTGGTGTTGCATTTTCAATGTCGAGCAGTATATTATATGGAGTTCGAGATTGGGTCTGCCGGGCAGAGGACGTACTTAGGATTAGATTGAAACTGGAGACCATGCCTAGAGGCTGGATGCTTGCCATTACAATAGCCTTTAGAAGATTCGAGTAAGTTGCCTGTGTCTTTGCGGGTGTTTCACCCCTCTCGATTTTATACAAATTATACTGCAAAAAGTTTCTGTTAGCTAATAAAATTATTATAGATACTGAAATTGGACAAAAGGTGCCCACGAGTAAGGCCTTTCAACAAGAGAATGAGGATATTATTCACCCAATGACACGACTTGGATTATTTTGTGATTTTGATTTTCCGTCTGGTGGCGAAATTGACGTTTTTACAGATGGTCCTGGAATGCATGGGGGAGTGGGTAGCGCTGGATTAATTTATTTTCAGGGAGTGGAGATAGACAATGCGAGAAAAAAAACTTAACGAATTCGGTTTATCAAGCAAAACTATACGCATTGACAGAGACTTTGAATTCGATTAATAAAAAATTAACAGCTCGATGTTTTATAAATATCTATATTGATGCCTTATCTGCGCTACAGGCACTTACCCAACCAGATCATAAAAATCGCCTGATTAATGAAATAAAAGACTTGTTTAAAAAGGATGAACGGAAACGTATTGTTAAATTACACTGGGTGAAAGCATTCAGTGGAATTGTTGGAATTTAAAGGGCGGACACCCTTGCTAGAACGGCGGCAATTGGGGATGGAACTGATAATTTTGATGCCCAAGATTTACGAAATAAGGCCTTTGTGTTGCGTGCATATGGGTTCGTATGGGATTGAGTGCACAAGTCGATAAGAAGTTAATAAAATTTATTCTTTTTACTAGAAATAAAACAAAATGCTGAAATATTTCTTCAGAGATATTCGTGCAATATCGCAATATCTCACAGTAGTTATATTGTAAAATACTACAGCGTTAAATAAAACTCAAATTCAAAATACAGAGAAATTAATTCGATCTCACAGCGAATTCGCTACAATCATTAACAGCATTAAGTAAACATTACAGTTTGCTTAAAACTACAACAACTGAGTTTAGGCGCTTTAATTCGGCTTTAATAAGCCTTTTATTTATTTACGAGATCATTCTGATAAAATCTGTTTTCTCGATTTTTCTGGATGGCAACAGCAATTACGAGATATTTATTTATTAAATATTAAATGCACGCGCTCTTGTATTTTTATTTTTCCGACGTAGCCTTCTCTTCAAATTCGTCTGCGTTGCACGGGAAAATATAACAATTTTAATTACAAGTCTAAATAAATTGCTAAATAAATACGAAATCCGTAACAATATTGTTAAATTACACTGGGTGAAAGCACTCAGTGGAGTTGTAGGAAACGAAAGTTCGAACACCCTTTCTAAAATGGCGGTTCTTGGGAATGGGAATTTTGATATCCAAGATTCAAGAAATAGGACCATTGCTGAAATGGAAAACTGGATTTATACAGAATGAAATTTTTGCTGGGAGTCGTCTAATAAGAGAAACGTATTTGTGAAAAATATGAAGTTAAACAAGAAGACGAATATTATAAATAATGTTGATGTAAATCAGATACTCACTAATCATGGGCGTTTCCCGGCGTATTTTAATCGGTACCATCTACAGAATAATGATAAATGCTTAATATGCGACAAGTTTCCGGACGTCGATGAATGTAGGTTTACCCGAAGTGCAAGAGAGAAATATAGAAAGAATTTTAAGGAAGAGTTTAAAACAGTGATTCTCAATCACTGTGCCGCGGCACTTTCATGTGCTCCAAATTCGTAAAGTGTACCACCAAGTCTTAGAAATGTATATAGTAAAAATTATAATGGGTTTAATCCTTATATATGGTACACATGAGAATTGGCGAAATTCTGTTTTTAAGACATTAATAAGCCCGCCAATTGTTTGATCCAAACCGATTTTGGTGCTCTGGAGGAGAGCGCATTTCGGAGCATTTTCGCGCATGTTCAGTACATAATTTAAATTGAGAAGTTCTTATTGGAGCAGATGGGAGACTAGCTTACTTACCAGACATTTTTGTTATTTTTAATAACATAAATTCAGTCGTCAGACGGCATAGTGGTTAGGGGAGCCGGCTACGATACCAAAGGGCCTGGGTTCGAATCCCGGAGAAGGCATGAGTGTAATTGTCCTATCCCTTCATAGGTGAGGAGGACGGGGACGGCTGGTGTATAACATAAGTAAACAGGCATATATTCCACGTCCTCCAATATC
Organism: Stegodyphus mimosarum; assembly: GCA_000611955.2. Taxonomy (NCBI): domain Eukaryota; kingdom Metazoa; phylum Arthropoda; class Arachnida; order Araneae; family Eresidae; genus Stegodyphus; species Stegodyphus mimosarum. Next base: position 130,260 of record KK121723.1, on the reverse strand, counting down.
TAGGAGCGGCAACTCTCTGAAGCCCCATGAGGCTGCACGCTAGGTGTCAAGTAGATGTTACATAGGACGTTAATTATAAGACAGAGCAACGTAAAAAGAATATAAAGCATAGCATTAAAACACTCAATTACACATTTAAGCTGAAACACATAGATACACAAAAATAAACAAACAAACAGGATAACACACTCATAATTACATAACATAAAGGCATAAAGACACGCACGAGAATACGTAACGTGATACATAGGATACATACGGAAACACATACAGCACATAAATGCAGATATTGCACACCTAAGAAACATATGTAACATAGTAAGGTGTGCATAAAGCAGAAGCGCTATGCGGAAATATGCTCAATACCCATAATGTACATACTTTCATTAGAATCGTGTGTTGCATGATTTACATACGTTTCGTTGCGTGCACTACATTAGTGCATTTTACGGATATTATGCATTTCGATCTGGGATGATTACAGTTATTCTGGAAGGATTCATGGTTACATTAGAGACATACAATGCATTGCATAAAGACGCTGCGTTAGGAATAAACATTACTTCATTAGAAACTTGCATTACATTATTTACATATTTTACGGTGCATACACTACATTTGGTACATTGTACGAATTTGATGCATTCATTTGATGCATTCCATCCCTTCATAGGAGGCAATGGTGGCCCACCTATTAGGTGCCTCTATAATAAAGTGACCACCATTTCTGGCCTAAGTAGTGGTCAAACCGAAGTCGGCTGATGGCCCGCCATTGGAACAAAAACAACAAAAAAAAAATAACATAAATCCAAGTATGCAAGAGAACTCAACAGACAAATTGGTGGGATTCCAAAAACAAATAACTTTATGGAAGAAGGCAATTTGGTAAAGTTTGAGTCAATCCCGAAAGATTTTTAATAAAATTAATATTGTTATTCATAAAATTGTTGTTGACTATTTGACAACATTAGAGGAGAGAATTATTCACAATTTCTCAAATTTACATGTAAAAAAAATTAATTGGGTTCATAATCCATTTCTGATAACGAATACTTCTGTATTTGAATTAACTTCGGAAGAAGAAGAACTAATTTCGCTTTCTAATAACTGAGATTTAATTTTTAAATATTCGGAAAACTCAATTAATTCATTTTGGATTAACATTAGATGCGATTATCCCATGATGGCGAAAAAAGCTTTAAAAATATTATTACAATTTTCTACATCTTGTTTGTGTGAATTCGGATTTCAGTATTAACCGATGTAAAAACAAATAAAAGATCGAGACTGTTAATTGTAGAAGAGGATATGAGTGTAGCGTTGTCATTTTTCAGACCATAAATCAAATTATCATCATAAATTAATTTCATAAATGAAATTATCAAAAAACATCAAGCTCAAATTTCTCATTGAAGTATTCTTATTATTAACTTGTAATTAATCCCTTAATAAACGTACTGCTGTTTTTGTAGTACATATTATTTTATTTTATGTTCAAAATTATTATCATAAACTATTTAACACAATATAAAAATTAATAAAAAAATCTGAAAGGTTCAGATTTTAGATTACTTCCAAAAAGGGTGTTAATTTAACATTTTTGTATTACATTTATTTATTAAATGTCATGTTCTTGTCATTTAAACCATAAAATTCAGTTCAACAGCAATATGGCAAAATAACTTAAAATGAGCATATCTTTAGAATTTCCGATACACAGTTCCGCGCGCTGGAGATAAAAAGGGTTTCTTTTTCTCCGGAGAGTGTTGCTATTGCTCGCTTTTAAATCGTTGAGTTTGTTCATCAAAAATTCGTTTAAGTTTTATAAAATATGAAATAGATCATAAAACAAATTCCAAATTTGTGCTTCCAAATGCGCATATTCGGGTGGAAACGTACGTTATTCAAAATTGGATGGCTCTAGGTACCGTTGTTTTATCACATTTGGAGAAATATGCATACAGTTATGCAGATCCTTCATTATTTAATTTCTTTAAATATAATACATGGTGATAACTTTCGGTGGCAACAATTTGAAAAGTGATACAGCCGCTTATAGTGATTCAACGCAAAATCGCAAAACGAAAACTATAGTCCTTCAGGGATAAAGCCCCTTTGGACTAATTATAGGTAAATAAACAACTTTTAAACTTATCTTTTTCTTTGTGTGCCGCCAAATTTTGAAATCCTTAAAAATGTGCTCCGACAAAAAGAAAAAAAAAGGTTGAGAATCATTGGTTTAAAAGGAACTGTTCAAATTTGAAAGATTTTGCAGAGAGAATAATGAAAATTATAAATACGAACATAGGAAGATAGGTAGGATAATACATTGAATATAGAAGATAGAATTGGAATTCTGCACTGAGACTCAAATTTTGGATTTATTTTTTCTTATATTTGTTTTTTCTGGCCAGTCCCATTTTTTGATCATACGGCCGGCTTGTGCCGGCTGGGAGGATGGCGGCTGTGCCCTTATGATGATGATGACGATTTGAACCTCAAGCCTTCGAAATTCATCGTGGCAAAAAGGCAACATTTTGCCTGCCGTTGGCAAGAGCCTTGAGCATCATACAGGTAACAGTACAACTTTACTCAATTCCTCCTGAAATCCGCTGAATTGGCTTCCGTCCCAGAGTATTACGTAATCCTTACAGAATTGGTTACCAACTCAGCAGTTTAAGGTCCTTAAAGATATTAATAGCACTGCGTTTCTTAGGAAGCCGAAGCTCTTACCCATCGTGTATAATACATGCATACTTACTAATACATAATATAAATTAAAAAATATAGATTCAAATATGTGGAAAAATTACATAATACAAGTACAAATACATAGCACATTGTTGAATAAATGCTGATACATTCCTGAATAAGTACTAAAACATAACTGAGTTATTAAAATATTATACAAAAATAATTATATCTTATGAAACTAATCTATGCTTCCAATACCTGTACTTTATACCTACATACTATACATTTACCAATACTTGATAGACCAATAACTTGTGCTATATTATTAGAGAAATGCATTATGCATCATATACAAGTAAGAACAATGTAAAGTAAAGAACACAATCTACTTCTTCACGCCTATTTTTACAAAGAAGTGCATTATAAAGCTGGTACAAGTATAATGTTTTGTCAATCTACTTCTTAACGAGTACGTTCACATTCCTGAGTAAACCCTAAACCTTGATTTAAATACTGATACATTACACACATGCAAACTTACCTCATAAGGTATTTCTCCCGCCTTCTTCGCATGCCTTCGTGGTATAGTGGTCAGCACACTCGAAGCGTAACCGAGAGGTCTGTGATTCGATTCCCGGCGAAGGCGTTGCTCATTTTTCACGTCTCCTGCTTCGAAATAACCTAATGTCTCTACAGCCTTACAGTGTACAGTACTTTATCCAATCATCTATACTTTATAATATTACTGCACATAATAACAAAAAATCAAAAAAACTCTCGTAAATACGATATATAAAGTAGATTATACAAATATGTTATACCAGTACATTGCATAGTTACTAATATTTAATACAATTGCAATTATATCACAACTAGTACATATACGTATAAATGACAAAAGTACATTACAAAATTTGAAGGACAGTACCGCAGGTTGACAAGTCCAAGTATTCTCCCTCCACTCTCCCCTACCTATCGCGAAGACTTTCGGCTCGCCGCATAATTTGAGTGCCCCTATGTCGCACAGACACTATACATTTACAAACACCTATGCTTTCTCCGGGATTCGAACCCGGGCCTTTCGATAAGGCAGTCAGAGTCACTAACTACTATCCCGGTTGGGCGCGCGACGTAAAGTAATGTTCTTTATATCTTTCCATGCAAGAAACAAAGTAAATATAGCGTCTTTTACTGTGAATTGTTTCTTGAAATCGGGAATATTACTTTTAAAGTTCACACAGGGCAGCATAAAAGAGGATGGGTAGCTGATCTTAATATGCTGGCTAGCTCCTTGATTCACTAGTTAGATAAGGTTTGATACGTTGGGCAGCGGAAATAAAACGCCAATTTTTTCAGCATTTAAGTTATCATACCTATAACCCATCACATACATTTTTTATCCCCTTAATTTCGGTTTTAAATCTGTAAAGATATTAGGTTATTTCGATGCTGGAGACGTTGAAAATTGATCAATGTCCTGGCCGGGACTCGAGCCACGGACCTCTCGAATACGCGCCGAGCGTGCTGAACACTACACCACGAAGGCATGCGAAGAAGGCATAAATCTAGACTTATTACTAGATTATATTAACCGTATAAATCTAGACTTTCTAAAGTGCCGTTATTTTGACGTCGTTGCTAGGTAACTGTTTGCCGGTTACATCAGAATCTGTTAAACATTTATAAGACTACCAATGCTCTAAAATGCTACATCTTACAATATTTACAAAAGCTACTCTTTGCTCGGTTGTTAGCGCAAAGGGGCGTTAGCTCAGAAGAGCTATTAGTCTTGAAGCGGCAGTTTGCGTTGAATCAATAAACGTATCGACTCATTTTTTTAAATTGTTGCCTTCAAATATTATAGCCCTGTATTATATTTAAAGAAATTAAATAATGAAGAATCTGCATGAATGTATGTATCCTTCTCGCACTGTGAAAAAACAACGATGCCTAGGGCCGTCAAATTTTGAATAACGTAATCCTCCACCCGAACATGAGAGAATATTGAATTTCGAATTTGTTTTATTACTTATTTCATATTTTTTAAACGTTAACGAATTTTTTATTGATAAAGTCAAAGATTTCAAAGCAAGCACCGGCAACACTCTGTGCGAAATAACATACTTCTATCTCCAGCGCTTCAGACTGTCTATCGGAAATTCTAAAGATATGCTGTTTTTAAATACTTTTAGCCTAAAAAGGCGTTAGCCCAAATGCCGTCAAAACGTGCAAATGTGTGCAAATTAACAAAAAAAAAAACGCTTTTTTCGGTCTAATGTAAAACTGAAAGTTTTTAGATTTTTTTTTCTATTTCGTATTTTATAAAATTTTTAACGAATTTTTTATTTACAAACTCAACGATCAAAGCGAGCAGTGTCAACTCTGTACGGAATGAAATATTTTTATCTCCAGTGCGCAAGACTGTCTAGCGGAAATTCTGAAAATATGCTGGTTTTAAATTTTGTTGTTGTTGTTGTTTGTTTATTTGCGGGTGTGTGGGTGTATGTGTGTGTAAATGAAAAAAACGCCCTTTTGGTCGTAATATAAAATGTTAAAAGCTTTCAGAGATTTTTTTTTTGGGGGGGGGCATTTCTTTGGCGATAACTGGTAGTTTCAATTTCTGGCATGGACCCAAAACATTCATGATGGTTTAAATAATTTCTGTTGATTGCAAAAGTATACAGAGAAAAAAAAAATGTAAGCATATACTATGTAACGATAAAAAAAGATTTAAATCTCATTACAAATGTCACCGATGACGCACTACATAACGTTAACAGAAGTTCAACTAAATCCGATTAACACTAAACACTTATCCAAATAAAAAAGTTACAGTTAATTAGCTCTCATTAATGATCACTACTTAATAAATTTTAATCGAAATTTTTTTAGTAAAAGTTGTCAACATTTAGGAAGCTCAGACGTAAAGGCTCTAAACAATCCATTAATCATAAATTAAGGCATTCACAGTCAGCATTGCATTGCAGCTTGTGCGTCACGAGATTTGAATTTCAAATTGTGTTAACCATTATGTTAAGTATGTCACGATTAAATGCTTCATTGCAAACTACGGATTATCATGGCCATTACTGCAGTATATTTAGACACGTGTTAGTACTTGAATAGTTAAAGCAAAGTATTCGCATTGGCTTCCGTTCCTAAATTAGTCCAGCCCCTATGACTTCTCGTGTTTGAATGTCGTAGAATTATTCATGAAGATGCAGACACACAGAAATGGTTTTAGAGAGATAGCGAATTTTATTTGTTGTTTTAAATGGGAATGACACTTTCTTCAGTTCTTGATTTAATTAACATTAGTGTTCAGATCTAATTTAAATCTGCTTAGTTTGATTTTTATTGAGCAGTCAGTTGGAAATCCTCTTAAAGAATTTTATTTTGAATTTCGAAGAAACAATTCTTAAAGAAATTACAGAACACTTGATGTACATTAAAGAATGTAACTGCGTCTTGACGTGAATTCCTGTTTGGTATTATTTACCCTTTCATATACAAATATATATATATATATATATCCTAACTAATATTATAAATGCGAATAGGAATTTGTTTGTGTGTTTGTTTATTTGTTTGTTATGATTTCACGCCTTAATTACTTAACCGATCATCATGAAATTTTCAAGAAATATTTTTGATATATTAGAGAAGTTTACAGGCTATAAAATGTAACTTACCTGTTGATATTGAAAGTATATAATAGGCTTTATAGCCGAAAATGATCTCGTTGTATAAACATTAAATGGGCCCACCAGCGGCCGAGCGGAAAAGACGCTGAACACTGGTAGTTCGGTCCGAGGTTCGAATTCCGCGAACGGGCTGGCTGCATGGGCGTTTTCGTGGTTTTCCCCATGTGTAACGTGTATACGAGCCAGCTTCCCTTAGAACGTCCTCCACGAAGGCATCCCTCCCTTTAGGCAGATATCCCTCTTGTGCTTTGCCAGCCATAATTGAATAACCAATAACCAACCAGTATAAACATTAAATGTTGAAAGTCTCATAACGATAAGTTAAACGATGTAAAAGTTTGTCTGCTCGCTTAAACTACAAAAGCATTTTTATCTTTTTCTAATATTTCAAAAATATTCCTTGAAAATTTCATGGTGATCGGTTAAGCAATGAAAGCGTTAAAGCATAACATTTATTAATTAAGCGTTTATCAATTTTTGTTTGTTTAACTTAATTTATTATTTAAAATCCTTCAGAATTTCCGGCTTTTGGCTCTTCTTTCACAAACTTTTGTCAGTTTTAAGGAAATATATGTAGCAGTTTTACTAGATTTCGTGGCGATACACTCCGCGTAAATACAAAATATCCGCGGCCTATAGGTATTGAAGAAGGACAGTATTTACTGAAAGTTTACGCTGAGTGTATTTTTAAAATTCACGCGGAGTTGAAACTTATTTAAGGACATCAACACGAGCGATGCCACGAGTAAAAGCTAGTATATATACTGTTATATATATATACATATATAAAACGGTAGGCTCTCTCTCTTTTATTTTAAAGCGCCACTGGTGTTTAGCGCACACGATTATAGAGCCATTTTGTTATTTTACAGCAGGAGACATGAAAAATTAGCACTGCCCTCTCGAACCTGGACCTCTCGAGTACGCGTTGAATGTACTACTATTACAGCACCCACGCATACTGGAAGGACGGTGTTACGTACTGCGCTTTCTTTCAAACAATGGCTAGCTCAGCAGGGATTAATAAGTCATCTACCCGATGAATTAACAGCTATCTTAGCATAAATAAAGCATCTCAAATCTTTTAAACTTGAGTAAAAAGGTTTATTTACACTTAGGTACAAGTTAAAAGAATAAGAAATATCTATCTAACTACATTGTGCAAACATCGTCCTTAGCTCATCTCAACAGCAAGTCCTTATATTTATTTTCTCTGGCGTTCCATGACGTTAGTCTCTATCTGGCATTTGATTTGTTGGCGTAGTGATGCCATTCCCAACAGAAGGAGAAAATACCTTATATACTCCCCCTTTTAAAGCGTGACTGGAGGTTAGGGGACCCAATGCCAAATCTTGTTGGTGACGATTTATTGTCCACCAGCTTTTAGTTCGGGTGCCACTGTAGATTCATTAATTTATTTTGATGCAAGAGTGCATGAAAAATTAACAATGCCATTGCCAGGATTCGAACCCTGACCTCTCGAATACGCATCGAGTAATGTGAAATAACAATAACACCATGAAGGCATGCTTAAAGGAGAGAGAAAATACCTTTAGGAATAGGCGTTGCTTGTCATAAAAATAAGATCAACTTGTTTAGTTAGGTGGGTCGGACTGCTCCCACTTTATACTCCCACCTATGCTAACTTATAGGATTACTAAATGAAGCGTCAGGGTATTTATAGACCAAATATAAAATAAACAAAAGGTTTTACACACGCATATTTTTTACTTTATTTTATCTTTTATTTACTGGATTTATTCATTCAAAATGCCCTATATAAAATTGGTCATTAATATGAGAAAGAATGTACATAATTTAAGATGTCTGCAGTTGCATTCCTAGTAAAAATAATAAAACTTAAAACAAATCTGAAAGCTTTCAGATTTTACATTACGCACAAAGGGGCTTTCTTTAACATTATTTTAACGTCTAACCTTTATTTATTAAACATCATATTCTTCGAACTTGAACATAAAATTCAAATCAACAGCAACAACGCATGAGCATATCTCTAGAATTTCCGATACACAATTTCGCGTGCTGGAGATAATTTTTTTTTTTTTTGGTGCAGTATTGCCATTGCTCGCTTCGAAATCGTTGAGTTTGTTAATCAAAAATTCGTTAAAGTGTTACAAAATATAAAAGCGATAATAAAACAAATTTAAAATTCCAAATTCGGGCTTTCAGATTCGGGCTTTGAGTGGAAGATTACATTATTCAAAATTGGGCGGCTCTAGCTACCGTTGTTTTTTCACAATGCGGAAACATATATACATTTATGCAGATTCTTGATTATTAGTCCAAAACGGCAATTTGCCCTGAAGGGATATTAATTTCGTTTTGGCATTTTGCGTCGGTTCACTATAAATGTTGGTTCACTTTTCAAATTGTTGCTATCAAATATTAGAGCCCTGTATTAAAGAAACTAAATAATGAAGAATCTGCATAAATGTATGCATTTTTCTCTCATTGTGATAAAACGACAGTACCTAGACCCATCCACTTTTGAATAACGTACGTTTCCACCCTAATATGAGCATCTGGAAGCCCAAACGTGGAATTTGTTTTATTATCTATGTCATATTTTGTTAAACTTTAACGAATTTTGATGAACAAACGATTTTAAAGCAAGCAGTAGCAACATTGTACGGAAAACAAAGTCTCAAGCGCGTGAGACTCTGTATCGGAAATTCTAAACATATGCTCCTTTTAAAATTTTTTTGCGATATATCTACTGAGCTGAGTTTTATGTTTTAAGTGCGACGAACACGATATTTAATAAATAAAGGTAACCCACAAAACGTCCTTTTAGGCGTAATGTAAAATCTGAAAGCTTTCAGTTTTTTTTTTTACTTTATTTCTTTAAGTATAACACAGGGCTCTAATATTTGGTAGCCAAAATTTGAAAAGTGAACCGACATTTATAGTGAACGAAACCAAAATGCCAAACCGAAATTAATAGCCCTACTGGGCTAACGCCCTTTAGGCTAAAAATGCAGAAAACACCAACCGAACACATTGACTGTCTACGCACGACGGTTTATCAGACGACCTTGCCACTCACATTCCATCACCCATGCGCACGGAGCTTTGAAGTCATTTTACAATAAAATTACAAGTTTCAAAATCAGGTCATCTACATAGCAATTGCTGGTAGTAATTGCTATGTAGACATAAAGAATAGAAGTGTATCTGTAGAGCTATTTCACAAGACCCTATTAGCAAGCCTTGGAAACTTAATGCATTAGTTACTGAACAAGGTCTGCAGACAATATCCTATTATATACACATTTATGTCCATGCAGGCACAGGTCTGGTACTTGCAATTTACAATGGACCAAAAAACAGAGAAAAACGATAAACTGTTGGTTAAGTTTCAAGACACACCAGGTGAACAAAGGACCTTAACAGCAAAATAGAATAATTGAAACCCCAAACCCTCCCAGTACTATCTTCTGAAAGGAATTGCGAACATGAGCATCTGCAAGCACACATGTTATGGAGCAACTAAACAGGGAGATGAAAACATTTTGTGCGGAACCCAATATTAGTTCTCAGATTACAGGACATCCTTTAGATGCATGTTTTATCTTACACCTTATTGAAAATTACATTTTTAGATATGTAGATGACATTATTGCCTTTATTAATTTTGGTAAACTAGATAATGCCCAAATATATCCCTCCAGTCTAAAACTTAATGTTACTAATAATCAGCAAGACGAAATTATTTACTTAGACTTACAAATTAATAACTTTAAACATATCAAAATCTTTGACAAACGACTCGAATTTACATTTCCTACTTTAAAACTTACCAATTGGTACCCTAATATTTCGAAAAAAATAATAATTAATACTATACATTCATAAATAATAAGAATTAAAAGAATTTGTAACAACACTGAAAATCTTCAAGAAGATTTACTCTACTTAATTAAAATACTCCATGAGAATCAATTACCTAACAAAGTCACTCAAATTGCACTTAAAAAAGCTGGCATTTACCCTTTTTATTCTTAAATCATATAGATAGGATAATGATACGTTTACTTAAATCTTTTACTAGAAGGTAAATAGTTGATGGCCAAATTTGCATGATTTAATGTACAAATGTAAAATAGTTCTTTGTCTAATTGAACCTAAGATCTCAGATGCATCATATTCTTTAAAAACTGCGATTTTCGGGCCAATTCCTTGCTGTTACTAAAAAAATGGGCTTATTTCTTGACAATGGCTGTCAGCTCTCTTGACTGAAGAAAAATAATTATCGACTTTTGTTTCTAAATTCTTATTCCTTTTCCGAAACTGTTGGCCAATATTTAGCTTAAAATACGTTTTCTGGCCATCTTGAAATTTTAACACCAAGCTCTTGTTTTTTTTCCCCATTTAGACACCATGTTTTAACACTCTGCTTTACAAGCTTTGCACACACCCCTCTCAGTTGCAGGTCACTTTTTCATTCGTTCCACACGTATTAGGTTCATCACTACATCACTTTTTCCCATTGGTTTAGAATTGCAAGATTTTTCGGCTACATTGGAAGCCCCGTAGAATTTTTTTCCTTCAACTCAGCACGTTAGTTTTTGCCCAAGCTGCATGGAGGGGAGTTTATCTTTTTATGTCATCTTTCATGACTAAGATTTTTCTTTTGACTTACATTTTATTTCACTACCGTGTTACATTATTTTGAATTAACTTCCGTTTTATTTAACGGCCGTTTATTATTAAATTCAAGTTTAACAAATCTATTTTATTTTACTTTGGGCTAGGGAGCCCCCATTTTATGATGTTTTTCCTAATTGTTAATTGGACTAACAGTTTTTCAGAAATTTACTAGGCGACTGTTAAATTACTTTTAACGTTTTAAGGTTTCATTCCTTCTAGAATTCTTATTAAAAATTTTTATTAATACAAATTACAGTTTTTAGATCTCTAAATTTCTTTACGTTTTAAAAAAAAAATTTTGTGAGTCATGAGGCAATTTTGCAGTATTTGTTGCCTAGTTTCTTACATGTATTACTATTTATAAAAAATTTTTTGAATTTAGCTATATGTTACTTCTCCTTTTAACTTTTCTTCCACGCGTAGGGAAAAGGAACGCCCAATTGAGACGATTTCGATTAGCATTAAATGATTTGATAGATTTCATTAAATTATTTTACGCGTTTTTGTCTCAATTGGTCGTGTGTTGAAACGTGTGGAGGTGATATTTCAATGGAAGTTGCAAAGTACTTTTCCCCTGAAGATGCTGCTATGTGACTCTCAATGTAATATTACCAATTTAATCTTTATGTACCTCTCCCACTTTTCTTGCAACTTCTGCTTTTCCCAATTTTAAAAAATTTAAACTTTTGGTCTCATATATTATTTTTCTTTATAGTAATGTTTCATTGTTCATAATGTAGTTTTGATTATGTTTGATATGTAACCTTTGGCACTACCGTGCCTTTACGAATAGGATTTGATGGGTTTCGGGTGTGCTGTAGCTTCTGCATTCTTGCTTGTTAATTATATCTATCTATCTATCTATATATATAGATAGATAGATAGATAGATACTATGTAATATATAGCCTAAGATTATATAACCTAAGAATATATAACCTAAGATTAACAAATTACTTTTTATCTTATATATATATATATATAAGATGTAACAAAATACGATAGCTCCTTTAGAAAAAAAAAATTGGCGACCTCAAAATTAACATTCTAGATTTGATGCTCTCCCGCTAAAATCGTCTATTCTCCAAAATTCGAGATCTTTCCATGATTGTATAACAACCTAAGATTAACCAATCATAGCTCAGAGTACTTCTTGCATGTATTTGGTATAAATACTCTTGGCACAAACACGTCATTCTTCTCATAGCTTTGCCCACTGCTAATATACCCCCTGCCGCTTCGCTTCTCAGATGTTTACGTCTTACTTTTAAATCAGTGTACATAGGATTTATTGTATTTCATTATGTTTGGATAAATATCTACTAAGATCGTTTTATATGCGTGAAATAAAGATTGGGACTTCTTCAAAATTCATTCTTATCGGCGACATCTGTTCGCTTGTCTACTCAGCCATCACGATTACTATGATAAGACAGCAATCACACGAAATCCTGCGAAAGATACATAATTTTGTTAATAAAATAAGCATGTTTCAGAAACTAATTAAATTATCAACTTAAAAGTAATTTTAAATTAAAATGCAAATCTTTGTGTTACTTCCAGTATAATTATAATTATAGAAACTCAAATTAAGTATTTTAAAATACAGATTATAACATGAAAAACACACCCTATTCCCATTGCCTGCTGCCAATCGCGTTCCGAAAACCAAAGTTACGAACTTTCTATCATAAGTACAAAATTCTAATTAAAGGTAAACCAAATTAATACAGAAATTAATTAAAATACACATTGTGTAGTATAATTTAGAATATTAATTAATTAAATAATTAATTAGCTTAATTTCGCTACACAACATAAAATTAAATAAAAAAGATACTGAAATATTCGCATTTACTACAAATTTTGGTCTTTATGAATTCTCTATTGTACCTTTTGATTGGAATTTCTTTAGCTGTGTTTCAAAGAGCTCTTAGACAAATTTTAAACATATATCATATTAAATTTGCTTTAAATTATTTTGATTGACATTACAGTGTTTTCTTCAAATTTTGAAGAACATCTAAACCACCTTAAGATATATGTGAGAAAGAGAATATAAAATTAAAACAGTCTAAGTGTAATTTTGCTATAGAAAAAATAAATTTTCTAGGATATGAGGTTCAAGCAGGAAAATATCAATCTAGTAATTAAAATATTCAAGTTAATGAGAAATTACAATTTCCCAAAAATATTAAAGAATTACAAAGATTTTTAGGAAGTGTAAACGTACAACATAAATTTATTCAAAATTATGCCTCCTCTAACAAATCTACTTTAAAAAGGTACTGCTTCTAATTGGACTAATGAATGTCAAATAGCTTTTCAAATTTTAAAAGATGCATTAATTTCAAGGCCCATTTAAACTTTTAATCCAAAATTTCCTTCTCATGTATTTGTTGACGCATCTGAGGAAGCTGCTAGTGCAGTTCTAAAACAAGAACGCACAGATGGCAACTTACATCCAACTGCATTCCATTCTAGAAAATTAAGGCCCGATGAACAAAATTATGCAGTTACTGAATTAGAATGTTTAGCAGTTATTGATGGCATAGATAAACTTATTATTATTTACATGGCAATCATTTTACTGACATCGTTTCACATACTGGTCATGAAACCTTAGTTTGACTTACATTAGACATTAAACATTATAGAGGTGGGTTATTTAAATGGTCTTTGAAATTATCTATGTATAAATTATCTGTGTATAAGTACAAAAATTATATATGTATAAGTACAAAAAAGGTTTTACTAATGTTGAAACTGGTATGATAACAAGAAATCCTTTTTGTCAACATTTCAGTTTGCAAGGTTATTTATTATCATTAGAAGAAATTAAAGAACATCAAAATTTAGATAACTTGTGTAACCCTAAGTATAAGAAAATGAATGATGTGTAAACTATTAAAAAACAAAGCGTATGTAAAATTGTAATCCCACTAGTTCTTCATGCTAAATTACTTTTAAAAGCTTATTCACAATTTAGTCATATTGGTGTGCCCTCAATGCTTAAATTTATTATCTTCCCAATACTATTCGCCAGAAATTGTTTAAGATGTTAGAAATTACTGTAAGTATTTCGAAGTGTTTCAAATTAACGAGAAGAATAAACAAAAGAATTAAGGTTTAATGAAAGTTTTACCATCTGCTAGTGAACCTTTTGAACAAAAAAGGTTTTACTAATGTTGAAACTGATATGGTAACGAGAAATCCTATTTGTCAACATTTCAGTTTGCTGGGTTATTTATTATCATTAGAAGAAATTAAAAAAACATCAAAATTTAAATAATTTATGTAACACTAAGTACAAGAAAATGAATGATGTGTTAACTATTAAAAAACAAGGACTATATAAAATTGTAATCCCACTATCTTTTCATACTAAATTACTTTTAAAAGCTCATGTACAATTTAGGCATATTAGTGTGCCCTCGATACTAAATTTATTACCTTCCCAATGCTATTGGCCAGAAATTGTTCAACATGTTAGAAATTACTGTAAGCATTGTGAAGTGCGTCCAATGAACGAGAAGAATATACAAAAGAACTAAGCTTTAATGCAAGTTTTACCATCTGCTAGTGAAACTTTTGAAATATTGTTACTGTTTGTGGTCTAAGTTATTATAATATTTATTAGTTATTAAGTATATTATATTATTATTGGTCATGCTACTCGTTATATCTGGACTTTTGCTTCTAAAAGTGTAACTACTGATATAAATTGTTTAAGACGAATTTTTCAAATTCAAGTACCAAGAAAATTTGGGAAAGTCATAGAAATGCTACTTCATCAAAATTTAAGCAGTTTTTAAGGAATCATAATGTAAAACAATTATTGACTACTGCTAATAGACCTCAAACTAATGGTAAAGTTGAACGAGTTAATCAAGCAATTATTACAAGGCTAAAATGTAAATTAAATTCTTATCAAGGTAATATTGTGTGGACCAAATTATTACCCTAAGTTATTGGAGAATATAATAACACTCCTTATTCTGTAACAAAACTTCCACCATCATATTTAATGTATGGAAAATTACGTAATGATTACTTACTTCAAAATTTTGGAAGTATATCCACCAAATAAAGAAGCTAAAAAAACTGCTCAAAAAAGTTCTGCCGATTATCATAATGTAAACAAAGAAAGATATGATACCCTTTATAAACCCAGTAATTTTAAAGTAGGTGATTTAGTAATGTATAAAGAGTTCAATATTCTAATACTCGTAAACTCTCTCCTCCTTTTGCAGGTCCTTATAAAATTTTAAAACAATATTCTGAAGTTACTTTTAAAATAGGTAAGCTAATCTTACAAAAAAGAAATCAGAAATTGTTCTTTCAACCAGACTCCGACCTTTTAATCCAGCAAGAGAATTTAAATTTACAATTATAAATAGAGGAATCCCTACTGAGTTATTTGTCTTAAATTTTAGTTTTAATTTTGTATAATGTTTTATTATTATTAAGTAATATTGTAGATACATTAAGTTATTTAGAAGTAAGAGACATGAAAAATGAGCAACACCATCACCGGGAATCGAACCACGGAACTCTCGGTTACTCGTCGAGCGTTCTGACTACTACACTACGAAGGCATTCGAAGAAGGTAGGAGAAATACCTTATATACTCACCCTTTTAAAGGGCGACTGGGGTTTGGGGGGACCCAATCGCCAAATCCCGGTGGTGGAGAATCATCATCCAAAACCTTCTTTTAGTTCGGGGGGCGCCAGAGACATTAGGTTATTTAAAAGCAGGAGACATGAAAAATGAGCAACGGCTTCGCCAGGAATCGAACCACGGACCTCTCGGTTACGCGTCGAGCGTGCTGATCACTGAACTCCGAAGGCATGCGAAGAAGGCGGGAGAAATACTTGATAATATGAAAGATTTTTAAAAAAAGAAAAACTGAAAAAACTTTGAGAATTGTACAGTGCTAAAAAACAGTCACCTTTTTCTAAAATACAGGTTTTTTTTTAACCTATCGTACTTATACATCCCCCCCAACCATCAGCAAGATAGTACGCTGATTTTGTTGGACGGGACACGCCATATTAATCATCAAAGTATTATTGTATACTGCGTTATATTATTATGCTTTTTATGTTCAGGTTTCTATTGTATTAGGTATATATATCTACAATGAAAAGAGCTTATGCAATTACTTGTAAATTCAGTATTATATTTCACTGAAAATGAAAGTTCATAATCACTAAATGTGAAAGTTAAATATGAAAGTATATGAAAGTTTACAGTTCAATCTATGTTATAGTGGAAATATGTTCATCAGCAAAAATTTGACAGATTTTTAACGAACATCTACTTTGTTAAAGCATTTGAATATTTACCTTGTGGAATTGTTTTCGTGAAGAACTTTTCAGAAACTTTGATTTCATTGCGCATTCAAAAGACATTGGACATTTTGGTAATATGAGGACTTTAAAAATTATATTTGTGTTAATTTATTATTAGTCCAAAGGGGCAATTTGCCGTGAAGGACTATTAATTTCGTTTTGGTATTTTGCGTTGAAAACTATAAACGTCAAATGATTTTTCAAATTGTTGCCACCAAATATTACAGCCCTGTATTATATTTAAAGAAATTAAATAATGAAGAATCTGCATTAATGTAGGTAAGGTTCTCGCAGTGTGATGAAAACAACAGTTCCAAGAGCCATCAAAATTTGAATAACGTAATCTTCCATAGAATATGTGTATGTGGAAGTCCTAATTCGAATATGAAATTTGTTTTATTACTTATTTCATATTTTGTAACACTTTAACGAATTTTTGATTAACAAACTAGACGATTTCAAAGCGAGCAATGACAACACTGTACGGGAAAAAAATATCTCCAGCGCACGAGACTCTATATCGGAAATTCTATAGATATGGTCATTTTAAAATTATTTTGCAATATTGTGTTGAACTGAATATTATGGTTTGACTACGTAGAACATGATATTTAATAAATAAAGATAACACACAAAACGTTAAAAAAACACCCTTTGGACGTAATTTAAAATCTGAAATCTTTCAATTTTTTTCTTTTATGTTCTTTATTAGTTTTATTTAGAAATTATATTGTTATTGCAATAATTGTAAATTAGTTGTTTAAGTATTACATAACCTATGTCAGAGAAAGGTCATGTAAGGACAGGGCACAGGCAAACCTGCAGGCTATGTCTTTGATGCTTCTTCATGTCCTTCCTCTCTGTTGCCTCGCTAATGCCTTTTTGCCACCCTGCTTTCCCGACCTTTCTTTTGAAGGGGTGGATATGTAAAATATAACAAAATACGATAGCTGCTTTAAAAAAATAATTATCGACCTCAAAATTAACATTCTAGATTTGGTGCTCTCCCCCCCCCTAAATTCATCTGTTCTCCCAAATTCGAGATCCTTCCATGATTATATAACAACCTAAGATTAACCATTCATAGCTCAGAGTGCTTTCTGCATGTTCTTGGTATAAATACTCTAGGCAAAAAAAAATTAACATCATTCTTCTCCTAGCTTCGCCACTGCTAATATACTCGCTGCCGGGTCGCTTCTCAGATGTAGTATTACGTCTTACGTTTTAATCAGTGTACATAAGATTTACTATATTTCATTATGATTGGATAAATATCTACTAAGATGGTTTATGCGTTTAAATAAAGATTGGGACTTCTTCAAAATTCACTGATGTCGGCGTCATCTGTTCGCCGGTCTACTCAGCCATCACGACTACGCAGTAAAACGTATTACACATATATATGATATGAGAGCAGAAGAAGCAGTCGAGCCGGATTAATTTCCATAGTTATTTAAATTCTCATTTGTGGCCGCAATTCACTTGGCACTCCAATCGTGCCTATTTTCAGAACATTTTACATTTTTGATACTAAGGTGATATAAGCAAGCATAGCAAAGCATCCACGCATCACAAGAGTTAAAGCGAAAAGGGAAGAGTGTCGCAGTACTTCAGAGAAAGAAGGGAGGGAGTCAAAAGTTTCAGTTTTAAGTTTTGGTTTACAAGTCGGTGACTGGTCAAGAAGCATCTGCATTAAGCGTTACGTAAGATGGCATGATTAATTTGAGTGACGCAGTTTATAACAGAGAGAGATGAAGTCTCCAAATTAAATAAAATTAAAAGAAGTTATAGCCAATTAAAATTAGAAGTTTGCTTTTATATTTTTTATGTTACACATTTCCCCCTTTCAAAAAGAAAAAGGCGGAGCAATAGAGAAACCTTTTTGTCTCTAGAATCGCACCTCTACTTTAGCATAAATACTCTGGCGAATTAATTACGTTATCCTTCTTTTCATAAATTCCACCTTGCTGATAACTCCTCGCTTTGCTTCCCCGTCTATATGGTGTCGCCCCGTCAATCTGTGTATATGAAAAAATTATTGTAATTGTTTATGAACGAAGGGTATATACTGTCTACGAAGAATGCTTCTAATGTGTTTTAGAAATAAATATGGTAATTAGCTGAACTCGAATTGTGTCAACATCTTCGATCTTTCCACTCGACTAACAAAAGCAGCTAAAATTTGTTGCTGTTGCTTATGCTTACTTGTCTGACGTGACGAAATTCCTCATGGCAAGGAACTCAAGATTACGCCTGTCGTTGGCAACAGCCTTGAGCACCTTACAGGTGACAGTGCGATTTGGCTCAGTTCCGTCCCCAATTTTGATGGACAGCACCCCGGGGGAACGAGTCCGAGGGTTTCCCACCTCTCTTCCCTTCCACCAAACCACACTAGAGTCTTTGGGGTCACTGCATGTTTAGAGTGCAGCCATGCCGCTCCGGCTATACATTTACAAATATCCATGCCTTCTCCGGGATTCGAACCTAGGCCCTTCCCCACGGCAGTCAGCGACGCTAACCACTATACCGTTGGAAGGAGCAAATAAAAGTACCCGGGTTAACTGCACGTCAACAGTCCCATCATCGATCACGACTACGACTGCAAAGCTCATTCCTCCTTTTATGCTTTATATCTTTATTATATGCGGCTTAAGCGTCTGTTTGTCGCCGATAGTTTGTGGGTTGCTTGCGTAAGTGTATTAGCCAATGGGGTGAAGTTGTCACCGCATTCAAATAGTAAAATAAATTTTATCACAATAGTTATCTTTGTTTTAATTAAATTATCATGGTATTTAAACATTCATAATTCATACAATTGCTGCTTATTATGCCTTTAACTATATTTACATATGAATTACCTAGAAATTTGCAAACGTTGAGAAATTAAAGTAGACAAAACCAACTAACGAGTTGTGCGTAGTCCAAGTCATCCCGTAGGTTTACCCAAACTCTTATGCTAAATATCCTTTCGCGTACATTTGTTTCCATTGGCAATCATCTGTTTTACATAAAAACTACTTCTTAACGTAATTTCTTTTAAGAATGCCTTCTAGAAAATACAGCACTGAAGAGGAGAGAAAAGGAGCAGAAAAACGGCTTTCTCGACAAAAAGAAACCACTGAGCAGATAAAGAAATGTACCGCCAGTGGTTTCCTTCATTGCAGTCTACTTTAAGCAATTAAGCAAGTAGAAGGGGGGAACCCTGTGGGGCAGTAAGCAGAGGGGCGTCCTTGCCGCCTGCCCTGGGTAATTCAGTTTGAATTTGCGGACACCTTTTCACAAATCATTTTAATTACAATTCATAATATCTAGAACAGCGGTCATTTCACCGGGTTTTCTAGTATATATATATGTATGTATGTATGCGTGTTTGCTTATAAGGTATTTCTCCCGCCTTTTTTGCATCCCTTCGTGGTATAGTGGTCAGCACACTCAACGCGTATTCGGTTGTTAAGTATGTAATTTGGTTGCAACAATTTGAAAAGACCCTTTTAGTTATTCGATGCGAAACGCCGTTTTGAGATTAATAGTTCTAACTCCCCTTTGGGGTAAAAATAAAATATAAAGCTTTTCTGAATTTTTAATACCCCTCCTCAAAACTGGATGTCAGTTCTAAAGTGATATTTTTTCTAACTTGACTATGCTTTGATGTAGCGTCTTTACGAAATGAGATTATATTTATGATAAACAAAAGTAGTATTCTTTTAAGACTAGTGTATTTTATATCTATTTGATTTCCTGTACGAATCACACTTCTTATCACGACAGTTGCAAAATTCACTTTCTTTGTTTTCACATTTACAATTCAATGACATTTTACTCGCTTTAAATTCAGTTTTCTACTTTGTCTCTGGGTCTTTGATTTTCTTAAAAGGTTTTTCCCTTTGTACTTTCATTCCGTTTTATTGATATGAGTTTGACAGTAGAAGCTTTTATGATTACATTTATAGTCCATATATCTATAACATTCTAAACTTGCTCTTTCAGCTGCTGGAACATTTTGAAATAAGTTCATAGCTGAATTAATACTTTTGTTTTCTTTTAAAAGACAATTTTCGTTTATCTTTATACATCACACATGACATTCAAACAGTAAAATATTCAATACATTTTCTTCTAAACGTGTATTCAGCTGCTTTTTTTTTCCAAGTTCATATTTTATTCAGGAATTTCTGATCAGTTTT
>KK121723.1:64447-100908 GCA_000611955.2 Stegodyphus mimosarum | reverse complement strand
CGCTCTCAGTTCACTCTAGCCAGATTTGGTATTGCTGCGTGCATACGGCTTTTTAATAGATTAAATGCACACAATGCCGATGATAGCTGAATAAAATTTATTTTACCAAAAGAAACGCTTCTTAGTTCTGAAATTTTCACAAAAATATGCACAAATCTTCTCTCGGTATTACAGTACACTCAGTAGTTAGTCTTCAAATTACTAAGAACGTTAATCACAATACAAAGCGCATGTGAAAAGGCGAAGCTCATACGGAGATTTGTCAATACTCCGAATTCACGTTAAACGAAACAACTGAGACCTCATGCTGCCTCCGGTTTTATGTAGTTTTCCCCCGACCTAGTGCGAAGAGAAAGCGACTTCTGTTACAATACTTCAAAAGAAATGGAAGCTACTTCCATTTCTCGAAATTACTGGAAGATATATAAGGTTAAAGTCATCTTCACAATATTACAAAGTATAATCAGTAGTTTCACTTCCAACTCTAAAAATGTTAAACGCAACGCAATGCAAAGCGTATTTGAGAGGCGAAGCAATCAAGGCTATCTCAGTACTCCGAATTCAGCTCTAAACTAACAACAACAACCATCCGAAAGTAATGCTCTCTCCGCTCTTGTATAGTGTCCTCCTGGGCGACCAGAAATCTCTAGTACTCCTTGAACTTATTGGAAGGCATATGAAGGCCGGATACGATTACAGCTACTTACATCATCAATTGCAGATATTCAATTACAATACCCATTACACTTATACAGACCCCAGATCAAAATATCGCCACACGGTCGCCAGGTTTGGGCAAATTTGGCTACAAAAATCAGTCGCCTAAACCATCGTTAGCTTGCAGATATTTTGGCAATTTAGAGAGATTATCATTTACTCAGTGTCAGTCATTTACCCCTGTATTCTTACTTTTCTAGCAAAGATTCGCCTTTTTTGATTTTCATGTTATATTATACAGAGAAATACTATAATTTCACTAAAATTATTTTCATGTGTTCCAAATTCGTAACATTGTTCCATTTGTTCAAATTTAGATTATTTTTAATATGTTTTAAAAATTAAACAATAAAAAGTGCAGAAAATAATTATGTAGCTTTTCTGTATTCACAAACTAAACCTAAATATTTAACAGATAAATAAAAAGCTGACCGAATTCCTGCCTGAAACTATGAAATTTCCATCAAGTGAGAATTCTTCCCTTGTTGAAAAACCTAGTATAGATTGGCAATTTGTAGAAACACTCACATCGAAGCAGGTCGTTTAGACCCCACAGTTTCGACCGCTGAGCGGTTCGACGCCGTACGTTTCGACGCGGGGCAGTTCAACGCCATATTTTTTTTTCGCATTTTTATTTCTTTTTAGAGCAAATATGAAGTAATATAAATACAAAATATGTCTGATTTTTATTTATTGAATTAGCGATTGTTTCCATGCATATTTGAAATAAATATATGTGTGTATATGTATGAAAGTGTTCTAGATTTTTTTTGTGTCCGAGATTAGTGAGAATTCCCCTCGCCAACATCAAGGCCTCGAGACATGAGGGAGGTTGCTTTTTTTATTTATTTATTTCACAAAACAACATCAAAAAGGCAAAATACAGAAATGGTAAATAAACATATGGTTACAAATAAATGATAAGAAATGCGAATGCGTTGATAATCGGGAATAGATAACGACAAGTCTGAAACGATTTCATAACCCCCCTAATCTGACACATACAGGTATCAGTACTCTGACACATACAAGTCGGTCCATGGGGAGGGTCAGTTAACAATAGCTTCATACTCAGAGTGATGGATTATATACTTAAGAAGACAAATGTTTACTTACAAGCTAGTCATGGAATATCATCAAGCACATTTCCAATTGTGGAGTACGTTTTAGCAGGGAAAATGAATTCTGTGTCTTTCTCAAAAACATCTATTATAATATATACACTCACTTCCAAAAGTTAAGCACGGGAAGGAAAATGCAAATTTCCGGAAGCCAATCAGAATTGAAGAGGATGCAATTCGCTGCAGAGGTAGATGAAAGTATGCACATATGTTAAATAACAACCAAGCGCTCTTTCATGTCAAGAAATATGCAAAAAAGGCAATTTTATAAGAAGCCAGCTTTAGGAAGGGTTATAGAAGTTGATTGTAACTGCTGATAGAAGGTGTTTAAAACTTTCGTACTATTTGTTTTCAAGCAATACGTGTTTTTATGACTTCCAGAAGACGAATGAAAGATTCTGAGCGCTGGCGTGCTGTGGGGCGCATTGAAGCAGGACAGTCGATCACAGGTGTTGCTCGTTTCTTCGGCGTTCATCATTCTGTACTTTCACGTTTATGGAAACAATTCCAAACCACACAGACAGTTGTCCGAAAGCCCGTAGCCGGTCGTTCAAGGGTTACAACGGTAGATCGATGTATTGCTATTGCAGCCAAGTGGAATCGCAGAGCGACCTCCACACGTGTGACATCTATGGTTAGAGCGTCCATTCGTAAGGCGATATCTGCGGCTAGTGTACGCCGAAGATTACATATGAGTGGACTGTACGCCCGGGTACCTCGAGTTTGTGTTCTTTTATCCATCCAATCAAGAGGGGACGATTACAGTGGCGCCGGGAAGATGTCAATTGGAATGTATCTGACTGGGGCAATGTCATATTTACTGATGAGTCAGTATTTGCTCTGGAGCCAGATGACAAGCGAAAAGGATATGGCGTGAACAACGAACACGCAATCAGTCGCAAAACATCACCGGACACCACGCATTCCGAGGCGGAAGCATTATGGTGTGGACAGGGATTTCATTAAGATATTTCACCGACCTGCACATCTTTAAATGGCTTTTGACGTCTGTCCGGTATCGAGATGAAGTCCTAGAACACATTGTGAGATTGTGCGCTGCAGCAGTTGGCTCTACTTTTGTTTTAATGGACGATAGCACACGTACCCATTGAGCTGACATCGTCGATGACTACCTGGAGAGTGAAGGGATTGCGCATATGGCGTGGTCAGCATATTCGCCCGACCTTAATCCCATTGAAAACCTATGGGATGCTCTCGGCCGTGCTGTATCTTCACGTTTCCCACTTCCAGCCACTCTTATTGAGCTGGAATCTGCTCTACAAAAAGAATGGCGATTGCTTAATTCTGCGGTGATTGACCACCTAATTGAAAGCATGGTCACAAGGTGTAAACTTCGTATACAGATGAGGGGCGATCACATACCTATTAATGTCCTTTTTTTCACTTTATGCTGTTTATTTTCAATTTATACATAATTCTTTTTACGTCTCCAGTATATCATTATCTTATAACTTACAAAAGTTTAATATTGCTTTCATTTCTGTATATAATTATTGATTTTGTTTTATGCATAAATATATATGCTACTTTCCTGCCGAATGTGTGACAATCAAAGCAGTATTTGTTGATTTTTTTTGCATTTTACATCTTCGTGCTTAACTTTTGGAAATGAGTGTATAATATCAGGCATATCGCATTTATTTGGATGATGATGCAAACTTATTCTAAAAATAAATAAAAATACGAAAAGTATGGCGTCAAACAAAAGCAAAAAAAAGTATGACGTCGAACTGACCGCGCGTCGAAACGACCTCGTTTCGATTTAACCAGGCGTGGAAACGCTGGCGTTGAACGTTTTTCGTCGAAACGTTGGCGTCGAACTGACCTGTACCGCTCACATGTATCAGTCGCAGAAGTTTAGGCGTAAAATCAAAAGAGCGTTACTTATCATCTGAAACGGTATGAGATGAATCATAGTTTCCTAAAAATAGCACCCTGCCTTGTTATACTACTAACTGATCATCAGAATACCAAATGATGTTACGTTTTCTCAACTAGCATAATGAGTTGCCTTGTTGTACTAACCGAGCAAACTCAAAAAGGATTCTGCTGTGCTGCTGCATAAGAATCCTTCTTGAATTTTGCAAAATTGTTGGAAATATATTTAACAAAGCTGCATGTCTACCTAAGCCTTTAATTAGCTCACTCACGGTATTTGTCGCATTGTCAAAAAGTTGGTAATCGAGCATTAAACTATTTCCTGATAAGCTATTGAACCTAGATTTTGCACAAAGGGTCTTCTTGTGCGACAGTATAATGTGGTGAAGCGATATTTCCTAATTTGAGTTTAGAGATTTTGAAATTTAATGTTTTTGTTCATGTCTTCGTATTTGCATTTATCTATGCTGAATATTATAGATGTCAATCTATGTTTATATTATCAGGACTACTGTTTCTTCTAGTTAATTTTGCAAACATAACTGAAGTCCTGAGTAGGAACAGGGAGCTTACTCAAAGCTATGTTTGTACGTGTGTAGAAGATGCAGCAAAGATAAGAAGGGTTAAAATTATCCTTTATTTGCTTATCGATTTTACAAACGTTCCCGCACTTCGGGATAAAAAGGCCAACCACGTGTGGTCTGAACGTAAAAGAATATAAGACTACTGACTAACTAAAATTTAAATAAGAGTTAACTTTTAATATTTTACGGGGATGACTAGCACCAAGACTGGCCTTTTAAATTACTACGTCTGTAGTACGCAAACTGCGGAAAACTACAATACGTCTTTAACTTTCAAGAGGATTAAAACCTCTGGCCTTAAAAGCGGACAGTAACGGGTGACAAACTCGCGTGAAGCCTCGTAGCAAGAGAGCTCTCTCTCTCTCTCCTTCTACTCTTCTCTTGGCAAAAAGCTACAACTTAAATACTTAAGCGTTAGCAAGTATAATTTGCATAAACATATTCACGCTTTCATTCTGGCCAGAAGTGGAAAATAAGAGATGATAGTGAAGTTTTAAAATAAAATAAACGTTAGTTAAACTTAAGATTCTTACAATATTATATGATAAACTACACATATTCTGTATGTACCCTGCGGGGGAAATAAAAGAACAGTTCTATATCTCTCGTTCTACTGAGCCGATTGACGAAATTCAAATTGCGTTTTTCATGACTCGAAAGGGCGATTTAGGATATGTATTAGATTTATATACAGCTTTTTTCTAATATAGGTATTTTTACACAAAATCGGACTTTTTATGAAATGACATGTCGATTTTTTTCCATATTTCGATTCTACGACTCAAATTATGCCAAAAATATGAAAAAAAGGGCATGTCATTTCAGAAAAGTCCGACGGAAGCTATTATAAGAGGATTTTATCCGATGGGGAATTTAATTATTCTAATTTTCAATCATGTTCGAACATAAAAGCAACGTAGCCAACATTTATGCATGTACAATAGGAAAATATTATTTAAATTAAATAAAGTGTTACTTTGTATAGATATACAACATTACGTTTTTCGTTTATTATAAGCTTTTATTTAGTACACGGGGTTTTACTCTGGGTGGAAGGCTGTCATCCGTGCTTTAACCTACCACCTTATAAGCTATCAAGCGGAAATTTTGTACATACGTTGTTGCCCAATGAGAATGCAATATGAAGGTAGTTTTTTTAAATTCTATTTACATTGTTTTATTTGATTTTTAAACGATTTTTCACACAGAACTGCATTTAGGAACGAATTTAGCATATCAGAATTTTACTGTTTTTACATTCGAACAGAGCGAAATAAAATCTTTTCAATGAAACTTTCATGAAAATTGTAAAATAATTTATGAATTTTTAACGAATTTTTGCAAATGGTTCAATTTTTTGTATTATTTTGTTGTTTATGATTTTAAAGTTCCAACATCTAAAAACTTATTTGGTATAAAATTTGGTGAATTTCAAAACTTGAAATTCTCATAGATTATAAAACAAGCTTTTAACCCTCATTAAAAGGAAGACTGATAAAAGATATTAATTGAGAGATTTTCTGCTCTTTTTTAAAAGAAGTTTGTTACAGTGTGAAGCAGATAAGAAAAAAACGTTTCTCGTTAAATATTTCTTTTGAGTTTCCCATTTTGTGTCATATAACCATGAACTGGCGATATACATTTTTTCTCTTTAGTTTGAAGTAAAAAGCTCGTTAAAACATTGTTTTTACATCCAATTTCCGACACTTAATAGTCAAAGCGATTTCTTCATTTTCTGAACCAGATTTTTTGTCTTTTTTTCTTTATTTCATAATTTTCGTATAATTTATTGCTTGTGTTTTAATAATGACTAAACATTTTATCATTCAGATAGCATATAACTGAGACAAAAAGCAGAAAATAAAATATAAATTAGAAAAAAAAGGTTTGCATAGAATAAGCTTTTATTTAATATGGGAATGATAATTAAAAAAAGAAAAGGAGAAAAATAATTAACTAAAAAAACTAAAATGAATAAAAATTAATTAGAACTAATTGCACTAAAAGAACAAAAATAATTTATCACATAGTTTAATGGAAATAGTTGTAGATTAAATAATTATATTGAGCGAAATTCTCTACAGTTTTACATTACGGATAATAAAAGCATGGGGCGTCTGTATAACGAAATTTATGAAGTTCATTGCACTGTGAGATGTATGAGTCATTATCTTCTGAAATTTTCTATCAATTTATAAGATAGTTCCCCCGCCTTCTTCGCATGCCTTCGGGCTGTAGTGGTCAGCACGCTCGACGCTTAACCGAGAGGTCCGTGGTTCGATTCCCGGGGAAGACGTTGCTCATTTTTCATGTCTCCTGCTTCAAGATAATCTAATGTTTTCTACATTGACGCCCGAACTAAAAAGGTGGTGGATGATGATTTTCCGCCACCTGGATTTGGCGATCGGATCCCCAAAACCCAGTCGCCCTTTAAAAGCGGGGGGGCGCATATAAGGTATTTCTCCCGCCTACTTCGCATGCCTTTGTGGTCAGCACGCTCGACGCGTAACCGAGAAGTCCGTGGTTCGATTACCGGGGAAGGCCTTGCTCATTTTTCATGCCTCCTGCTTCGAAATAACCTAATGTCTCTACGAATTTAGTTGTACTGATAAATGTATGAGGTATTATCATTTAAGATGTTCTATTAATTTAATTGCATTATCAAATGAATTAGGTATTATCTTTTGAAATTTTCTATTAGTATAATTAAACTGTAAAATTTATAGACCGTTATTTTTACTTCCTTGTACGAAGTTGTAGGGACATTAGGTTATTTCGAAGTAAGAGATGCGAAAAATAAGCAATGCCCTCCCCGGGACTCGAACCACTGACCTCTCGAATATGCACCGAGCTTGCTGACCACTACACCACGAAGCCATGCGAAAAAGGCGGGAGAAATACCTTAGAAAATAAAGGAAGTATTGTAATCGCGAAAAATTGAGGGTATCACATTTAAACGAAAATATCCATTTTATCCGCTCTCGAAACCAATTTAAGAATGCTTCTGGTGTGATATCTATACGTACGAACAAAATGAAGGACTCTTTTTCCTCAAACGGATTGTACTATGAAGTTAAAGTAGATTGAGAAGAAATATTTTCGTTATGTCTCTACGTCCGTATGTATTTATGTCTCATAACTCGAAAACAAGTAGTGTCAGAACGTTGAAATGTTGTACATGGGACAGCTATAATGTATAACTGTGCACCTCCCGTTTGGTTGCCATCGGCTGCAGCAAAATAATTTTATACATAAATGTATAAGATATAACAAAATACAATGGCTGCTTTAAGATTAGTTGGTGACCTCAAAATTAACGATTCTAGGTTTTATACTCTCCCCTTGAATTTATCTGTTTTCCCATATTCGAGATCTTTCCGTCTTCAGTAACATTTAATGCCGATATCTCCTGTCCAATCAAAATAATTGTAAACGAAAGCTTTTTTAACTCGAACTGAAACTTTTATCTTGCTTTGAATTGCTTTTTTTGCTTACGCTTTCCTCCTGGCAAGACGTTCCTCATACACGCTGCTGCTTATTTACTTAAGATGATGTCATACTTTAAAACCCGTGCACATGGAAATTATTGTATTCAACTATGATTAAAAATACCTTATCAACAGAAAGATGAGCTGATGGGAATTATCCTGCAATAAAATTATCTTTCGAAACGGACAAGCTTAGAATGTTTTGGGTTATGTATTCTTCCTTCCAACTACGTAGTAAAATGTATTCGAATGCCAAAAATTAAAGTACCGCATTCTTTCATCTACGCATTAAAACATTACATATGTATGTGTATTAATGATTTATTATTAGAAAACGTTTTTCGTACATCATCTCCAAGGAACAGAAATTTAATTAAACTGATGAATTATTGGAATAAATTTTAGTCAGTACTTCAAAGCGATGAATTATTGGGAAAAAATGTTTTCAGTATTTTAGGCAGTATTTTAAGTCAGTATATAGAGTTTGTAGAGTTTTATTTATTTAATTCAATGTTCAATTCTAGAAACCCGACGAACACTAGTAAGCGAATAATCACTTAAGTGTGATTAGAGGCATAAGACTTAAGAAGGGTTAACTGCTCTTTATTTCTTAGAATGAATACAATCAGTTTCTAACTCGGAACGTACAGCAAAGCCACCACTTGGGCTTGAACTGAAATGAATAGAAAATTAAACTTAAATAAGCTTAACTAAAGCCAAATGAAGATATAGACGAAGCTATCGGGATTCTAAGTAGTTGGCCCCTAAATCTTAATTAAGTCGGCGAAGCCAAACAAGGGCCTAAAGTATGGCCTAGCGTAGCAATAGCTAAGAGAGACGTAGCCAAAAGGCAGACGCGCGCTAGTCATGAAATCAGACTCTCTCAAACGAAGTCGGTGAAACATCGACTTTAATACTACTCTTTACTCATTTGCGTTAACTGCGTTTCTGAAATTACATTCTGGTAGGAAATTGTAAGCTGAAACTAGAATGATAGGAAAGATGCATAAAATGGCTGTTAGTAAAATTAGGATAAACCTTACAGGTTATTTAAATTTGTGTTATAGTAAAATTTATTTAAGAGCTGTATAGAAATGTTATTTTTAACCGTAAAATTTTTATAGCAAAAATAAAAAATAAAATTTAAAGTTCTGAAAATGTAGCCATTCTCATTGATCGTAGAATAATTGACTCGTCAAGGGGAACAAACCAATCCACCATCAAATTAAATAAGATTGTTTCGTCTTTTTTCCAGTTAAGGATCGAGTTAATTATTTTGCTAGAGTTAGCATATAAGTCATGAACAAACTGAATTATTAGAAAGAAATTCGTCTGCTTAAGTCATAACGTTTGTCATAAACAAAATCTAAAATAAAAATAAGTAATATCTTCTTAATTTAAAGCACTCGTTAAGTACTAAAACGAGATCCTCACTTTAGAAAAAACATTCCCCGACACTGTCATATTATTGGAAAAAAATTAAAAAACATTGAAATCTGTAAAAATTAGTATATATAGAAGAAGAAATCGATAGAAATATGTACAAATTAATACATTATATTAGATTCTAACGTTAAATTAAAAGTAAAATCAAAATTAATACATTCTTTCATATTAATTTAAAAGTAGGTACTTATATACAATTATACCGGAAAGAAAATTATAATATATATATATATATATAAGCTCACTCTGTTACCTAGCTCAATGAGTTCAGTTTTAGTCCAAAGGGGCAGTTTGCCCCGAAAGACTATTAATTTCGCTTTGGCATTTACTTTGATTAATTCTAAATGACGGTTCATTTTTCAAATTGTTGCCACCGAATATTATTTTAGAAATTAAATAATGAAGATTCTACTTAAACGCATGTATGTTTCTGGCATTGCTATAAAACAACTGTACCTAGAGTCATGCAATTTTGAATAACGTACGTTTCCACCCGGATATGGGCATCTGGAACCCCGAATTTGGAATTTGTTTTATTATACACTTCATAAAACGTTAACAAATTTTTTATTAACAAACTCAACGATTTCAAAGCGAACAATAGCAAAACTGTATGGGGGAAAAACATTTTTATCTCCAGCAAGCGAGACTGTGCATCGGAAATTTAAATGTATGCTTATTTTAAAATTATAAGGTATTCCTCCCGCTTTCTTCTCATGCCTTCATGGTGTAGTGGTAAGCACGCTCGACGCGTAACTGAGAGATCCGTGGTTCGATTCCCGGCGAAGTCATTGCTTATTTCTCATCTCTCCTGCTTTCGAAATAACATGTATCTACACTGTCGCCCGAACTAAAAAGGTGGTGGATGATGATCCTTCATCAGCAGGATTTGGCGATTAGGTCTGCCAAACATCAGTCGGCCTTTAAAAGTGGGAGTATGTAAGGTATTTCTTCCGCCTTCTTCGCATGCCTTCGTGGTGTAATGGTGTCAGCACGCTCGACGCGCAACCGAGAGGTCCTTGGTTCGATTCCCGGCGAAGGTGTTGCTCAGTTTTTATCAGTCCTGCTTCCGAAATAACCTAATGTCTCTACAAAATTGTTTTGCGATATTGCTATTGAACTAAATTTTTTGGTTTAAGTGCGAAGAGCAATAAATAAATGTAACACACAAACCGTTAAAAAACGCCCCTTTAGGCGTAATGTAAAATCTGAAAGCTTTCAGGTTTTTAAAAAAATTTTTTTTTTATTTTTGTATGCTGGTAAATTGTGGATTTTTTTACATGAAATCCTTTTTTTTTTAATTCTATTTTATTTCTTAATGCAGCTTTTTCCCAATACATTTCTAAAGATTAGTCTTTAATTTTGTAAAAAGCATGTCAGCTCAAGGGAGCGACTAAATAACAAATGGTATATTTAAGATTTATATCAAACTGAAGTTACGTTTTTCATATAAAATATTAAATTTTATTTGAAAGAAAATAAAACATTTTTGAAAAGTATTTAAGCGACTGATTATTAGACGTAAAGAAAATATTGATTATTTCTACCAAATGAACACTTTAATTCGAAATTTCTCCTTCAAATAATTATGATACATTATCAGTAGCTGCAACAGGACAAATATGAATATTCTTAATTTGTATATAATTTAAACATATAAAACATTAAGTACGAAACGAGTTGAAGAAAGTTAAAATGGAAAATTGCAAACATTGTATCTTCCGAAATCAGAGATTTAATGCATGCTTAATAATTTAAATATGGAAAGAAATTAAAAAAGATTCTTTAAGAAATTTCAAAAAAAGGGCTTCTGATTTCGAGAGTATCAAATAACTTGTGTTTTTTCTACAGAAAAGAAAATTACTTATTCATTGATGCGTGGATGTCGTTAGATATAAAAGACATCATTTTCGATGTTAAGTTTGTCAGAAAGATTTTTTCTCTTCTTTTCTTTACAGCTATTTGCCTGTTTAAAACATTTTTTTCGAACATTCAGGGGGGAACTGAGTCTGTAGACCGTATAAAGGAATTAGTCGGTTTCGTTTGAAGAAAAAGAAAAGAAGTGGGTTTCGAGAAGTATTAGCAGAGCGTAGCAAAAATGCGAGTATAAATTTATCATCAGAAAAACTTTCGAGGAAATTAAGCATTAACTTTTGGTGTTTTGAAGTGAGTGGTAGAATTATTTCTAAATTAAAATTTTCTCGGTTCCACATTTTCGATTTACGTAAAAACTAGCTTTTGTCCTTGTGATTCTTATGTAGAGAATAAATACATTTTCTGACATAAAACAGAAAACAAAAATCAAGAAACGTAGCATAAGTTATTATATTTATGCTCTCATAGTTGTATTATATTACTAATTAAACTAAAAATTCTGGTGTGTTTTTTATTTTAACCTCACTTTCAAAGTTAGCTTTATATTTGCATTTCTATATTTTGAAATTTTTTTGTATTTTTACGTGCGTACGGGCTCGTAATACATTCAATACACAGGTCCGATGATAGGTTATAATGTATTTCGCCCGCTTTCTTTGCATGCCTTCGTGTTGTAGTGGTCAGCGGGCTCGACGTGTATTCGAGAGGTCTGTGGTTCGAGTCTCGGCAAGGGCATTGCTCATTCTTCCCCTCTCCTACTGTGAAATATACTCATGTCTCTACAGTGGCGCCCGAACTAAAAAAGGTGGTGGATGATGATGCTTCACCACCGGAATTTGGCATTTGGGTCCCCTAATCCCCAGTCGCGTTTTAAAAGGGGGAGTATATAAGGTATTTCACCCACCTTCTTGGCATGCCTTCGTGGTATAGTGGTCAGCACGCTCGTCGCGTACTCGACAGGCCCGTGGTTCGAGTCCCGGCGAGGGTATTGCTCATTTTTCATATCTCCTGGCTCCAAATAAATGCTAATCTCACTACACTGGCGCCCGAACTAAAGGTGGTGGACGATCCTTCCCCACCAAAGGGATTTGGCGATTGGGTCCGTTAATCCCCAGTAGCCCTTTAAAAAGGGGGAGTATATAAGGTATTTTTCCCGCCTTCTTCTCATGTCTTTGTGGTGTAGTGGTCAGCACGCTGGACGCGTATTCGAGAGGTCCGTGGTTCCAGTTCCGGTGAGGGCGTTGTTCATTTCTTACATTTCTTCCTTCGAAATAACCTAATTTCTCTACAGTGTATGCGCCAAGAGCGTTATATTTAATAAATAGCGTAAACACTCAAACTTTAATAAGAAAAGACAAAAGTAAGTTTTTGTAAAGCCATCTTAATAAGAAAACTGAACTTTGATATGATGCACTGAGAAAAGACTGAAAAAAATAGACAAATGTGTGCCAGCACTTAATTTCTAACGTACACTACTACGCTGTTTTAAAATCTTTGTAATTTTGCTGTTGAATTGTATATGGCGAATGTGGGAAGAAAATAATGCTTAATAATAAAGCTAAAAAGACAAAAAAAAAATGGGTTAGTAGGAGGGAGTGTCTGCAGACTGGCAGACTACGTGAGCGAGAGCTTGAAAAAGCTTAAGAAACCCCTTTGGTTGACCGTTAAAATCTGAAACCTTTCAATTCTTTTTAAACTATTGTTGGTTTAACCGCGTACATTGTCTCATATATATTTCTGGTTTGGAATTGGATGCTACTATCGTTCGCTGCATTCACATTGTTGGCATTTCCTAGTGGAACTAAATTCATGCCTCGATGCTCGATATGTTGGTATGACTTTGCAGTGTCCGGAGCTGTTATTCGCATAAAATGAAGGCAGCTGAGTGTTTGTGAAAGAAAGGCAGGCCAAATGCCTACACAAATGTAAAATATTTACAGAAAAGATATCTGAAAAGGAGAGCTTCGAACGTAGAAGAAAGGTAAACTTCATAACACATTGTAGATTACACCGCGAAAAAAAAAGGACAGTTCTATATCTCCCCTTCTACTGGGCCGATTGACGAAATTCGACAATTACATTTATTCAAATTAAATATCAATTACCGAGATAAACTTTTATTCGATGTAAAATGCGCGTGCTCTTGCAATTTTACTTTTGCGGCGTAGCTTTGTCTTAGAATGTGTCACGTGCTGCATTGCACGCAGAAATAAAACAATTTCAATTATAATTCTAATAAAAATATCTAACTAAATACAAAATTCGTAACAGAATGAAATAACTGCCAATTTTTAATCTGAAATAGGTTTTTACTTAGTTGTGCGGAACAAAAAGGAAGTATTGTAATCGCTAAAAATTTGGGGTATCATATTTCAACGAAAATATCTATTTTGACCGCTATCGAATGCAATTCAAAGATGTTTTTGTGTTACATGCATACGCAAGGACGGGACAAAGAACTCCTTTCCCCCCAAAAAAAGTTATAAAATTGATTTAAAATGAATTCTGAAGAGATTTTCTCATGACGTCCGAACGTACGTATGTATATATGTATCTCGCATAACTCAAAAATGAGTAGCCTCAGAACGTTGAAAGTTTGTACATAAGATTGCTATAACATGTAGATGTGCACCTCCTGTTTTGGTTGCAATCGGCTGCACCAAAAGTATATAAATTTATGTATATATGTATATCACTCTGTTACTCGGGTCAGTTAGCTCAGATTTTATTCGTACATGTTGGTAAATTGTGCCTTTTTTGCTTTCAAAATGATTGAATTACGTTGTCCTTATCTGCCGGTTAAGGATTTTATGCCTTTAGTAAATCTGCACGCAAGATTTGTAGAATTATCAACAATTTACAAGTTGTTAAGTGCCTCTAAGCCTAACCATTTTCTCATGGCGGCCATATTTGTTTATATTTGAAACATAGGAGAGTATTGGATTTGTTGCCATTATAGAGAAACAAAGCTTCGCAATAACAAAGATAGCATCTTCTTTTATTATTGCGAAATAAATCACGCTTAATCCATTCTGTAATTTATTCGAGGAAATAAGCGTTTAAGATTTACTTCGTAATTTTTAAAATAGATATTTTGAGTTTTTAATGTATTTTTGCCTTGCCGCGAATTGTGAGCTAAAATAATTAATGAGAATTATTGAATCGCCTGTAAAAAACTGGCTTTTTTTGTTGTTTGTTTGTTTAACTTCTTTTGTACATCGTTTTAGATTTGTTGTAGTATTTGAATAGAATATGTGGCAACGATTGAATAATTCTTCAGATGATATACATAATTTTTGTGCATTGTGAATTATAAAAGGAATGAGATGTAATGCTAACTGAACCTAGCGCCAGAGTATCGCTGCGGTAAACAAATATAGTGAATTTTAAAAAGTGCATTTATTATGTTGTGTTTATGCGCTATGGACGAAGTGGATTTAATTCAATCCAATAAGTTTAAATGAAATGCAAAATGCGTATAATTTAATATTCCGGAAGTCATGAGTTGTCTACATAAGATTTCTTAGATTTTATATGCGTCTTCTACGTTAGTTCGAACTGAACATTCCTGGTAATAGGAATATCATTTTCGAAATTACTACTTGACGACGGAGAGAAGGAGAGCAGTGATGAAGACAGCAATGAAGTAAAAAGTGTAAGAAGGCGAAAATTCGATGTAATAGAATAGTGAAAATGAAAGCGACAGTGATTCAGTAGAGAAAAGAGAAAATTTAGAATGGATAACGTGCACGGAAACCGAAGATATACCGCAAAGAATACCGTTTGTGTCGCGCGAAATAACCACAAGATCGCGAATATCTTCAGCCATAAAATAACCATCATATTTCTTCCAAAAGTGTGAGAAATAACTTTAAATTAGCTGTAAGAAATTCATGAAATATATGGAAAACCGTCTCGAGTTGCTGATTCGCCCAAAGGAAAAAGGCCTCGAGGGCAAAGGGTCAAGGGAGTTTAAACAAGTGCAGTTAGTTAGATAGTTAATTAGGCTTACGCTTACGCATTCAGCAGTGAAGTTCGTGATTTGAAAATCAGATTTTAGAATAAAAATTTACAGAATTTTTCCTGTCATATATTTTTCAGAAGGATCTTTTTTGGCAGCTCTCTTCAAAAAGTGTAACATTTGAGAATTCTAATTAAAATCACGTTTTCGCTGTCTATCCAATAATTCGTTGATGAGATTAAAAAAGGTCTGTGAAATTTTTCTACTTATAATACCACGATCGCTTTATGTGATCGCAATGTTATAAGTGGAAAGGTTTCAGAGCATTTCGAGATAAAATCAAAAGTATGCCCTTTCCAAAAAATAAATCTGTTTTCAAAAATCATCGTCTTTCTTTCGGAATCGCGGTGAAAAGTTCCGCTTAATATTTCAAAAGAAAAAGAGCCAACTCTGCTAAATACTTATTAAGTATTTATCTGCAGTAATTTGCGTTAATTAATTGCATGCATTATATCTGAATGATGACGAATTTTTTATAATCTCTTAAATATTAGAATACTCGGTGTTCTGTTTTCTCTGACATTAAGTTGCAAGATTACTCCAATTATTTCATTAATTGCAATTTTAAATGTTGCTGTAAAGCCATTTTCCCCAAACTGTATAAAAACGTCTGTCATATGTCAGTAGAAAAAATACTTATAATCATAAAATTAGTTTTCTGATTACAGAATGAAACTCGACCTTAAATTATGCAATTTAATACGGGATAATTCTCCATTACTAAACTAATAAGGGTATATTATGGTGTAATGTTTCGTAAAAACAATTACAGCTCTGGTTAGGATTTATATTATCTGCAGTAATCAAAATCAATCTTCAAAAGATATTCAAATTCGTTCTTCCAACTAAATAAAGAAAATTTACTTATAAAATATTTCTCCCAAGAAAGGTTAGAATACGTGGACATGGCGTCTCTGCTATTGCAGTACCAAGAGAGTGAAGCCGGGGGAAGAAAATAAGCCTCGCCAGGTGAGGGCAAGAAAACTGCCCTTACTAAGCGAAGTGAGGTTAAAGGTCAGCTAGTTTCAAGTTCTCAGTGTGTTTTCTGATTTTCTGTACGAAGATGTGAGAGGCCTAGAAGATATTGAATTGTTACAACAGAATTATGTCTACATTTCCGATTTCATTTTCATGTAAAGAATGTTTTTGAACATGCATAAAAAAATAGAATAATCGAAATGTGTGTTTGAAAGGCTTTCAAGAAAGAGTTGGGTACGTATTTACTTTGTATAGCGTACACGAAGAAACATCTATAGTTTTCAGATTTTCCTTATCTTAATAATAATAAATGGGATACTCCAAATTAACTTAGATGTGAAAGCAAAACGGCAAGTGAACAGGGGAGGGGGAGTGGCTAGCTCTCCATGAAAAGAAAACAGTTTGCTTTAATCAAATTATATTACATGGCGTAGTGATCATATTATATTACATGGTTTACTTTTTATGTGTTTACTATGTTTTATTCTATTAACTAAATATATAATAATAGGATTTGATTTTGGGGGACATTTGTTGCGTGAGTTTAAAAATAATAATATAGAATTTTCCTACTTTTTTCGTTTGTTTATTCAAGTTTAGATTTTTCAAAACATAAGTAATATTTATAATAGGAAAAATTTGATAATTACGTACATTTAGAACAACTAAAGTGTAATCAATTTGTGGATTGAGTACTTAGTTATTGTTTTCTTGTTCACAATACTTTTAATGCTAGCATTCATTAATGATAGCATACAATTGCATAACGTAAAAATGATTTCAATTACACAATGTAAAAATATAGAAATAAAACGAAATGGTGCGAAAAGTAAAGGGAAAAGGGGGCAAAGAATCTCCGGGCTTTAATTTTCAACTACTAGGAACGAAATTGGCTGTGGTTAGGTTATAGGGGTTCTAGGCGAGATTAACTACTGACGACAGGATTCCCCCATGACAAGGGGATTTTCTGCCCATTGACAATTGACGAAGCTTTCTGTAAAGCTCAACAAATAGGGCGCTCAAATCGCGAACTCCCCGGAAGATGCCGTTTCCGGTCTTGTTTTGTTTGTTTACGTTGACGTGAATTTTTTATAGAAGTTTTTGATTTTTTGTTTTATTTTCATAAATACAGAAGTACGCATAAATGGAAATCGAGTCAGTGTTGCGTGGCTGTGGGTTGAAGCATGAGAGCTAAAGCTAATTGATTAGCTAAAATAAAAATGCTCCAGTTTCCTAGAAATCCATCACGTAGGCGTCTGTGGGAAGCTGCCGTTTATAGACAAAACTGGACTGCGAATAATTCATCTACTGTTTTGCAGTAATCATTTTATTATGGGTAGGGAATATTTATAAGTATTTTTACTATACTAATGGATATGTAAACATATATCACAAGGATCTTTGACAAGAATTATGAAGGAAGTATCAGCGGTGTTTGGCGATGCTTTTTGGACGATTTGAGGCTCCGCTATTATTTCCAGAACACTAAAGGTTCATTATGTTGTAAGAATTCACATATTGTTATATGATCTTTTGGTGAAATTTTTTTCAGTTTTTAAGCATCTAAGAATTTTTAAATATATTAAAATCTTAAAAAGCTTTACATTCATGTAATCACTTTTTTGGAGAAAATACTATTTGCCGATGCTTTTTTTTTCGTGTTATATTGTTTTGTTTCTGGAATTCAAATGATTTTCAGTACACTAATTGAAATTTACTCAGCATTTGTTTAATATATTTTAACTATGATTTTTATTCTTTATTTTATGCACATGGTATTGTTTACGAAAATTGCAATATTTTAAGAGAGTACATAGGAACGAATTAGTATATGAAATATCAAAATATAAGCTAATGCTATTTTTTATTCGAAAACGGATTGCTGATAGCTACAAGAAAAATAATTAAGCGAGTAAATAAAAATAAAATTGTTCAACTATCACTCAAAAATTAGAAGAATGACTCGCAAACACCAGTACAGGCTACAAAAACCTTTAACTTACCTGAAATAAAAATAACACATTTTTAAAGCAAATGAATTCCATTAATTACCATTGAATTCAAATACTATATCTTCAAAACACAGCGTATTAATGTATTTATGTATTCGTATTTATGTATTCGTATAGGACGAATAAAACTAACACATTATTAGAATAACTGACACTTATCTGTAATAAAACGAACACATTCATAGAATAATTGAATCTTAGCTGTAATAAAAATGACACATTCATAGAATAAATTAATTCAATTAAATAACGTTGAATAGAAATATATATTCAACACATGCTATTTTAAAAAGTCATTTATGTACTTATATAGGAAGAATTATTGGAGGACATACAAGGAAGAATTATTTTAATCCCTAAAACTTGTTTAATGATACTACGATAAATACTATGGGTGTCGGAATCTCGGGAAATCAAAAAAGTCGCCGAAGTAGCGATAACTAAACAAATCTGGCAATTTTTGCATTAAAATTATACTTTATTATTAAATATAGCAATATTCGTCGCTACTGAAAAAGAGAGATTTAATTATAAATAAAAGGTTAAGCAAAAAATATGGGGGGGAATGTAAAATTAAAATTCAAAATCATATCTTGAAAAACTGAAAAACTCCGCAGAGAAACATTGTACCGGAAGTGGAATTCACAGTTCTGGTAGAAGCATTGTTTGTTGTTGTTTTAATCGAAGCCTTGGTCAATAAATTCTCCTCTTTCTGGAAAAGAGCGAACTCTCATGTGACCTCCTGACCCTGTAGCATGTAATTAACTCCCCTTCTGAACGATTCTATATACGTATTTTGGCAGAACGCCAACCAAGGTTGCGTTTAAGCGGTCGAACTATAACTTTTAAATTTATCTTGTTTAGGCTATTGTAACAACTAAAAACTGACTTTAGATTATAGTTCTTTTATCTTTAACACTTCATCTCTCTGTGGGTTCTAGTTGAAAGAAAGCTATAAGAGGCAGGTGTACCGTTCAGTTGTTGAAAATCCAGTATAAACAATAACTGCGCCTTAGGAGATAATATATTGTATCACGCGGTGAGGTACAGAACTTGAATTAGTTCTTTAATGAAGCTGCCACACAGCTCTACCTTCAAAGCTCATCCTTTTTCCTAACTCTCACTGCGTTTTTTAGATGTGATTGTGTAACTGGAGGGCCGGGTGTAAATCCTGAATTTTACGCTAAATAATTTTTTGTGTAAAATGTCTAACGGATAATAAACATTTAAAAAACGCTAATGAAATTTAGTAATTGCACATAATAATAGTTAAGATTCACTTGTAGGATTGAAGCAGGAGAATTGAAAAATGTGCAACTCCCTCGCCGGGACTCGAACCTAAACCTCTCCAGTACGCGCCAAGTGTGCTACTGTTACACCACGAAGGCACTTTAATTTTTTTTAAGTTACT
This sequence comes from Stegodyphus mimosarum, assembly GCA_000611955.2. Lineage (NCBI taxonomy): Eukaryota > Metazoa > Arthropoda > Arachnida > Araneae > Eresidae > Stegodyphus > Stegodyphus mimosarum. The sequence goes on along the minus strand of KK121723.1, from coordinate 81,356 downwards.
TTTAGCATCTTTTGACAGATGGGCCATTTCTAATTTTCTATCATTTTTCCTGTGTGAATTCATTCTTACACTTGCTCGTGATATAATCCTTTTCTGCTCTTCTCACGTCAGATTTAGGGAACCAAATTTACGGTTCCTTGAAGTTCGTTATAGCGAGGTACATTTAAATTCCTAAAATAATAAAAAAAATCTGAAAGGTTTAAGACTTTAATGGTTCCCCAAAACGGTTTGTTAAAGTTCTCTGCGCTTTCACTGAACTCTCAGTCTCTTTACCTGCTGCTGCAATCACTTCTATTAACCCTGTAGAGTCATTCGGATTTTTGACCCTGAAAGACGTGAAAATTGAGCAATGCTGTCGGCGAAACTCGAACCTCTCGAATACGCGCCGAGTGTGTTGACCATTACACCACGAACGCATGCTACAAAGGCGGAAGAAATACCTCTAACTCCTTGCCTTCCTAGCTTCATTACTAAATATCATTTTCTGCTTTTTTCACACTTACATCATATAAAATTCATCAGCAAATTCACAAATTTTTTAATTAATTTAACAAAATTTAGAATTCTCGATGCACTTCAACTCTTGGCATGCATTTTTATATTTTTCACTCTTTTTTCAGTTCACCACATCAGTGTTTAGTTTTCTCAGTAAAATCGTTATGTCATTTTATTTTATTATTAACGTTTTGTGTGTTAACTTTATTTATTAAATATAATGATCGCAAAGTCACCAGATGTTTAAAAACAGCATGCCTTTAGAATTTTCGACAGACAGTCTCGCGTGCTGGAGATAAAAATGTTTCATTTCCTACAGTGTTGCCATTGCTGACTTTCAGTTCGTAGAGTTTGTTAATAAAAAAGTCATTAAAATTTTAATAAACATGAACTAGGTAATTAAAAAGCAGAAATTTGAGAATTTGGGCTTCCAGGTATACATGTTGGTTTCGAGGACCACGTGATTCCAAATTTGATGGCTTTAGGCACACTTGTATTTTCACAATGCCAGAAACATGCATACATTCCAGCAGATTCTTCATTATTTAATTTTTTTAATATAAAATAGGGCGATAATATTTGGTAACAACAATTTGAAATGTGATGCGTCTTTTATTGTGATTCAACGCAAAATCCCATTTCGAAATCAATAGCTCATTTGCGCTAAACAAAAATTAAAAATTAAAACACAGCGCATGAAAAGGCTAATGTATATATATTTACTTCATATGTTTTCTGAAGTGAAAAAATTAAAACTGGTAACAATTTGAGATCGCTGATATTTTATGTTTTATTAGACTAAAGAGGCAATTTGCCTAGAAGGGCTATCAATTTCGTGTTGGCATTTTGTGTAGTCCACTATAAAACGGTGTTTCGCTTTTCAAATTGTTGCCACCAAATGTCAGAGCCCTGCATTATATTTAAAGAAACCAAATAATGAAGAATCTGCATGAATGTATGTATATTTCTCGCACTGCGAAAAGCAACGGTACCTAGAGACATCAAATTTTGAATAACATAGTCCTTCCCTCGAATATGGGCGTCTGGAAGCTCGAATTTGGAATTTCTTGTATTATCTATTTCATATTGTTACGAAATGTCAAGGAGCGCTAAGATGGCTTCCCCGCAAAGCAGGTTTAGGGTTGCCAGAAAATGGCAAGTGAAGGCAGGGTGGCCACAATTTACGAGAAATCGCCCATTTGGCGACAAGATTTGTGATATGCTATAGACGCATGGAGAACCTTCTGGAACGAATTCTTCCTGGTTTAGCCCAGAACGTTCTCGAACACAAGCCAAAAGCTATATAAAGTCTTCTGGTACGCGGAGAGAGAGTCAGTGAGGAGTCAGTTACAAGTCAGTGAAGAGTTAGTTGGGTCAGTGCGGAGTTAGTTAAGAGTCAGTGCGTAGTCTAGTGCCGAGTTGGTCGTCGAGTGCATCGAGCGAGTCTCTTAGTGTATCGCGAGGCAGTGCATCTTCGAGTTTTAACTTAGAATGTGTTGAGCTTCGGGAACGAGACTGAACCGATTCGGGAACTGTATATCGTCGAGTGCATCATGAGTTCTAGCGTGGAGAGTCTCGAGAGTACGTGGAGTTCCGAGAACGACCGATCAGAGTCAGGAAATGTACTCTGGTGCTTTGCCGTGAAGCCGTCCTCACCATTAAAAGGTGATAGCCTGAAGGCTGTGTCGCTGATTGTCTCAGCGTGTTTATAGTAGTTCTTTGACAACTGTAAGCGTGATTTTGGAGCTGTTTTGAAAAATACTGGCCAATAAAGTGTGTTTCGGTACTTCATCGAGTGTCGTCGTTATTCACTCCAAATCCGCGAACCCTTGAAGAGAAAAACATAACAATATTTTGTAAAAATTTAACGAATTTTTGATTAACAAACTCAACGATTTCAAAGCGAGCAATAGCAACATTGTAGGTAAAAAAAAATCTCCAGCGCGCGAGACTGTGTATCGGAAATTCTAAGATATGCTCTCTTTTAAAACTAATTTGCGATATTGATATATTGCAGTGAATTTAATGTTTCAAATGAGAAGACTATGGTATTTAGTAACACAAAAATGTTAAAAAAACGTAACGTTTTGTCGTAATATAAAATTTGAAAGCTTGCAGATTTTCTTTTTTTCTGTGCTGGTTTAAATTTAAAAAAAGCATTTCAATGTCAGTATCCTTTTCCCTAAAAAAAATTACATTTTAAAATCAATCTTAGATAAAATTTCTCATAATTTAGATGACGTATCTTTAATATTAAATATTTTCGCTAGGTTGTTGAAATTGAAATTTGTGGCTTGGAACTTTATTTGTCATTCACCAATATTTAGAATTTCCATTTTGGCATTTAAATTAGGAGGTAAACGATTCTTTAGTGCTTCATATTAATAAATAATTCAAATTTCTCTTTACAACTCATGGATAGACTTTAAGCCTTTTCTTTAAAAAAAAGTTTAATGAATAACAGATCCCTTGCAGTAATTACTTACATAATTTCACCAGTTATTATTTGTTTGATTAAATACTTTTTGATAGAGTATTTTACTTCTTTATTCGAAGTAAAGATAGTATAATAATAGCAAACAATTTCAGGTACCATATTGCAACGAAAATATCAATTTGACTGCTCTCGAATCCATTTGAACGATGTTTTTGCGTGACATCTGTACTTACGGACAGAATAAAGAACTCCTTTCCCCCAAACATATTGAAAAATGGATTTAAAATGCATTCATAAAAGATTTTTTCTGGCAAATATACATCCGTATACGTATGTAATTCGCATAGCTCAAAAACGTATAACTTTAGAACATTAAAATTTTGTATATGAGACTGCTATAACATACAGTTGTGTGCCTTTCTGTTTGATCGCAGTCGGTTGCAACAAACATATATACATACACTCACACATACCTACTCTGATACCGGGCTCGGTGAGCTCCGTTTTTTATGCTCGTGTGTTGGTAAATTATGCATTTTTTGCCTTAAAAGTGATTGAATTAGGTTGTACTTATGTTCCAGTTAAAATTTATGTACCTTTGTTTCAGCTGCATGCAATAGTTGTAGAATTATCAATAATTTAAAAGATGTTTTAGTGCTAGTGAGTACCGCCATTTATGTACATTTAAAACTCTCAGTAGAATTAAGTAAGTTTCTGCACCACCTTCAGTGCCTTTTCGCTGAGTGGGAAAAAACGTAAAGTTTTTGCACCGAAATATCCGTCATCCTGCCCGCTGTCGGATTTCTTTGTTTTTGTCTAAAAACTCTGATTTTAATTGCATTTTTTTAAAACTTTTTAACAATGTTTAGAGTTTTGTAGTTTTAGGTATTTTACAATTTTTAATGAAGATGTTTGGAATTTTTATGTATTTTTTGCCTTGCCGCGAAGTGAAAGATGAATTAATTGAATGAGAAATATATCTCTAATGAAATTGGAGAAATGAAATACAGCAAAAAAAAATAATAATAATAATGTGTATTATTTAATAGCCGGACAAGGAAGTCATGTGATGTCCACATTAGAATTTTTAATGTGTTATAACATATATTTAATGCCAAGAAATTGCTCTAAATTGCTTTTATGCACAAAATCATAGCGATAAAGTACTTACAAGTAATAAGCAATACTGAAAAAGTGAGAGAGGGAGCTATATAGAGCAAGACGAATTTTCTTTAGAAAAAGGCGGTAATTATATTGTAGAGACATTAGGTATTTTTGTAGTAGGAGATGGGAAGAATGAGCAATGCCCTCCCTGGACTCGAAACACGGATCTGTCAAATACGCGTCGAGGGTGCTGACCACTACACCACAGAAGCATGCGAAGAAGGTGAGAGAAATACCTTATATACCCCCCTTTTTAAAGGGGATTAGATTAGCCTGTCGCCAAATCTTGGTGGTAGAGAATAATAATCCACCATCGTTTTTAGTTCGGGCGCCACTCTAGGGACATTATTTTATTTAGCAGCAGTACAGATCTGAAATGAGCAATGCCTTCACCGGGACTCGAACCACGGACCTCTCGAATACGCGTCGAGCGTGGTGACCACTACACAACGAAGACATGCCAAGAAAGCCGGAAAAATACCTTATAAGATATATTTTAGTCTTGCATAACTTTATGGATGTGTAGTGTTTCCGTTTTTACCTAAATGATATAACGCTTTCGGCTTCATTCACAAAGAGTCATGATTCAACTTGGATGATTTCTTGCTTTATTATCAAGCCCCATATTTTGATGATGTAAAAATTTAGTAATAATGCTATTATGGACGTATGATGCAATTAAAATGAAAAAAATTAAATAAAAAGAATTCCTCCAAAAGAAAAAATAACAATGTAAAATTTACACTATTGACAAACGGTTTAAACCCAAACAATTACATAAACCTGACAACGGAATTTTATTTTTTTTCCTCCAAGAAGTATAGTCGTTAGGGTTCAAGGCATTCTTAATCTGATAACCCCTTTTTAGAACCGGAAAGATCTAAGATCATTTCCCAAATTACCGCTAAAGGACTGTTCCATCCGAGAAAAAAAAGAAAGTAAAAGAATTTTTGCCGAGTTAGTAAAACTCATTTTACACACCTGTGAAGGAGTAATTACAAGAATGTCTGCGTGTATAATAGGGAAATTTCTTAAACTAAATAAATTTATACATTAAACTAGTGAAACTTTCTTTTACCACTGGTCCTTGACAAAAATAAAACAGTAAAACTGAGTAAATTGCGATTGCAAATTCTCTTAAATTCAATTAACTGTTTCCGTAAATTAATAACAATGCCAATCTAGAAATGAATGCGTGTAATATTTATGTGATAAAATTCTAAATTCTTTGAGAATCTCATTACAATCAAATTATAAACAAACCAAATTTTGAAAGTACTTAACCTAATACAAAACATTTTTCTGATAAAATCTTAGACTGCTGCCTTATTTTAAAGCAAAAAGAATAAACAAGATGCATTCTAACTCAAATGTTTGAAAATGTGCTTAATTCTGCTGCTTTCACAATATCTGGCAACAAATGAGTGTTAGAAAATATTCTATTACATCGAGTTCCTTAATCGTAATGTATTCTTAATAAAATAATCCCTATTTTCTGCTTGTAACCGCTTGCGTGGAAGAAAAGAATAAAGTCTTTTTAGATTTTATATATTTTGACAAGTTCTGTTCTTGTCTTGGACAGTAAATATTTCCTAAATTATTACGCAGAAGCTATCAATTTTGCATACTTGTCTATTCTATTCTTAATACTTCTACTACGAACTACGCTTACTGCTTTTTGTCATTTATTACCGCCTGTGTGCACAAATAAATGCTACTGCGGAGAAACTCAGATTTGTGCACCCAATTGTCTTCTAAACTTTATTAATCTTCTTAGATTAATTATTCTTGTTACGTTCATGCTGCTTATGTCAAAAACAAAGAAAAGAACTTGAGATTTCAGAGCAAAATTGTCAAAGAAAAGTAATTTCTTTGACAACTGGATAAAGATGGATTTAAAGTTCCGCAGAATGAAATTTAAATGCTTTATATCCGCTTAAACTAGAAATTTGATTTGTAGGAGCTTAAACTAAAATCTCTTTCTAAGTACACCGAGTCTTGCAGAATTTTCAGCTTGTAAAATGAACGGTTTATTATAACTGCGATGTTCTTTTTCACTTCGAGATCAGTATTCATTAAGCCTAATTTGCTATCTTTCGTTAAACAGATAAGGATTAAATATTTTTTTGTTCTGTCCTTTCAGCGAAAGCGGTATTACTGTGAGAATAATTTAAAGACAGCATATTATCTCTATAAACTATTAATACCTCTAAGCAAAGTAAAGAAAATTGCAAATAGTTAATTAAACTTTTGGGATAACGATTTACTAGAAGTAAATTGTTTGGAATTTTTTTGGTTACGTTTCCAATTTAAAACTTTTGTAAAGTTATCACTCTAATAATAAATAATAACTTTTCATTTAATTAATATTTGCCCTTATGGTTTAGTGTTTACATCGACATTTTAAAGAAAGTATAGGAGAGTAATATTAATAAAAATACAATATCTGGTAGGCGAAGTTATATAGAACTCATAATTTTTAAATTAGGTTTTACGTTCTTGTATTCATTATCTGATGCTGCCGAAAGGTATTAAAGGTTTAAGGGGATGAAAATGTACAAGGGAATGTAACAAAGTGTACAAACGAAAGGAATATGCTGAAGATTTTGCAAACTACTCAAAAGAAAATATAAGAATATCTAAAGATATTACTAATAATTCTTTTAGCAGCACAAACGAGTCTTTAATACAGTAGTATTTTCGATTATATTGAATACACCTTCATTCCAGTCTCTATGCTTTCAGTCCAAATGTTTTCTTTTTGCGAAACCGGAAGGTTGGGATCTTGGTGTGATTTATTTACAGAAACCTTTTAACGTATTTTTTCCGCCTTCTTTGCATGCTTTCCTGGTGTAGTGGTCAGCACGCTCGATGCGTATTCGAGAGGTCCGTGATTCGAGTCCCGGCGAGAGCATTGCTAATTTTTCACATCTACTGCTTCTAAATAACCTAATGTCTGGGCAACTGGCGCCCGAACTAAAAGGTGATGGATGATTCTCCACCACCAGGATTTGGCGATTGGACTCCCTAATCCCCAGTCGCCCTTTAAAGGGACGGTGCACTTTAAAATAGCTAAAATTCAACCAAAATGTTGAATTTGTTTTTTACTCTCGTAATATTCCATATACGTAGCTACACCGTATGCAAAAAAATAGAGTTCAAATATTCTAATTTTTAAAGAAGTTACAAGCATTTAAAATGTATAAACAACGTAAACTTTACCCTTAAATTTTGGGGAAGTATAAAAAAAATGTATTTCAACAGTTGTTTACTGATGTTATAATTTGCATCTTTGCCCAAAAGAAGTGTTTATTTCTAAAAAAGGCTAGAAATATCAGTATTGACAACTATGAATTTAACTTTGGTTATGTAAATGCTATACGCGTAAAACAGGAGGAAACAAACTCGTTTTCCCTACTCATTGCAAAAAAGTTATCAACGTTGCTTGAACCAGAGCAAAAAGAGAAGTTAAGCTGCTTGCAAAAAAACAGAAACAGTAAAAATATTGTAAAACACTGAAAGATAATGTAAATGTAACAAATATAGGTAAAACATGGGTGCGAGTGAATTTTAAACGTTTTCATTGTATATAATACATAAATTGTTTCTGCCTATAATTTTGAGTCACATACCAATTTCCGATACGTTTATTTTCGTCATATTTAATATTATGAGGTTAAAAATAGTTAAATGGTACGGAAATGTTATCTAGTGTTTGCAAATTCATATTTAAAGTTAATTTGCTGTTTTTCATGACCATGTATTAAAGGTAAGTTTAAAGAAAAACTTAAGAACCGGTTTTCTAAAAACAAAGTTTTTCGCAGTTCGTATGTTTTGAAAATGCTCCAGGCGTCACATTTTTAGTTAAAAATGAATGATATTTGGAAGAAACTATCTTGTTATATGTTACAGTAGATCTGTGTGTACATTTTTGGATATGAGGTTATTAAGAAGTTTGCACTTGTGATAATGTTTAACAAAAGGTGACATTTTTCCGAAAACTGGATATAAATTCACAAAAATCCTTTTTAAAAATTTCTGATCCTTCGTATTCAATAACGGACACACAGAATTTTTTGTCAAGTCTTTATAACTAACTTAAAGGAAAAATTAGGAAAAAATATTGAAAATGAGAGCGCAAAGAGTATTTTAGCTTTAATTAAAATAAATAATTATTTGTTTTAAAATTTTCAATTTAAAATAAATTGAAATTTTGAACATATCTTTTATAAACCAATGTTATAATATGTATATGTATAAAATGTCTTGTTGAAAACACAAAAACATAAAAAACTTATTTTTAAAGTCCACCATCCCCTTTAAAGGGGAAGTATATAAGGTATTTCTCCCGGCTTCTTCACATGCCTTCGTGGTCTAGCGGTCAGCACGTCGGACGCGTGTTCCAGAGGTCCGTGGTTCGGATCCCGGCGAAGGCGTTGTTCATTTTTTATGACTCCTGCTTTTAGATAACCTAAGTCTCTACAATGGGTCTCGAGTTAGTTTCGTCACGTTATTAAATAATTATAGTTTAATTGATTCAAAACTCATTTTTTCGCTTCTGTTATTTCTCCTTGACATCCGTAGAAGTAATAAAGAAGAACAGGAAATTCTCAAAAGATTGAGATTTTAATATTGCACCGGCCGCCCAGCAGGAAGAGTGGTTAGTACTGCCGAACCGAAGGATCCGGTTTCGAATTCCGAAGAAAGCATGAATGTTTATAAATGTATAGTGTCTGCGCGACATGAGGGAACTCGAAATATTTGATGAGCCAAAAATCATCCCGAGAGGTTGGTTGTAGGAGACCTACGTACCCATTCCCGCCTGGTGCTCTGTCTCAAAATTGGGGGCGAAACTGAGCTAAGAATGTGGTTCTCACCTATTCGGTGTTCGAGGATCTTGCCAAAGCCTTGCGCATTTGACTCTTTGCGACAATGAATGTTGTGGGCTTGTTCAGACCTTTGTCAGAAAAGTGAGCTTGGTAACATTAACAATGTCGCACCGGTGGGTTTGTTAAAGTTTTTTGTGTTTTTGTTGAGTTCACAATTTATCTACTCGCTTTTGGACTTTCTCTTGCAGACACAACTTTTTTTTTGTCTTTTTAACTTTATTTCATTCAACATTATTTTCTTCGCCCGTACACCACATAAAATTTATCAGTAGAATCCAAAATTTTTAAAATCAGCATGTTTTTTAGAAATCCCAATACAGTGTTTTCCCATACATTTTAAGGTAGGATTACGTTTGTCCGTAATGGTCTGACGGGAAATCATAAATTGAGACGCTATTCGAAGTTTGCGCGAACGCTTATATCTTCGAAACTACAAATGTTACAATCAATTTAAATATATTGCTAGGCATATAAAAAGAGCAGATTAGCAAACACTTTGGAAAAAATAAAAAATGAACGAAAGATATACGCATAGTAACGCGTCAAATATAGCGAAATGTTGGTGAAGTTTAAACTCTAAGCGCATGTGCAACCACGTGTGAGTGGCAAGATCGTCTGGTAGACAGTCAGTGTGTTCGGGTGGTGTTTGTTGTATTTTATTTCGCTGGGCTAGTATGGTTGCGATTTGTATAATATTGATAAATGTAGCAGATTGTGTACACTGCGAAAAAAAATTTGACAGTTCTGTATCTCTTGCTGTATTGGGGGCCGAACGACGGAATTCAGATTGCATTTTTCATGTCTCGAAAGCGTGACTTAGGATGTATATTACATTTATATATATAGCATTGCTTTAATGTAGGTATTTTGACACAAACTCGCACTTTTTCTGAAATGGCATGCCAGTCTTTCTCCATAATTCGGCTCAAAGCGAGCCATAGCAGCACTGCATGGAAAACAAAAACATTTTTATCTCCAGCGCGCGAGGCTGTGTATCGGAAGTTCTAAATATATGCTCATTTTAAAATTATTTTGCGATATTGCTTCTGAGCTGAATTTTATAATTTAAGTGTGAAGAACATGATATTTAATAAATAAAGGTAGCACACAAAACGTTAAAAAAATGCCTTAGACGTAATGTAAAATCTGAAATCTTTCAAAATTTTTTTATTATTATTTTATTTTACTTTATTTTTATTTTACTTTTATAATTACTAAATTAAATTTTAATTAATTTTATAATTATTACATTAATTATTAAATTATTTATTATTATTTTATTTATATATTTATTTTTGTTCTTCCATAATTCAGAATTTATCTGCGTAAAATAACATCATTAGAAGTTGATACTGACATCAACAGTATGTGCTTAATATGACAGTCTAGTTTATATCATCGTTATTCTCTGCCATCATCTTAAAACTTGCCAACTGCGATTTGAAATAGATGTCTCTAAGGTCAGGTTTCTTTATAACCACCGTTATACGTTTACAAATGTAAATGTTATATATATGTGTGTGTGTGTGTGTGTGTGTGTCGTTCTATGTCTATAATAATAAAAAAAACTTTTGTTATGAAACAATTGTTCAGCTCTGTTCAACCTACGCGTATATTTTTCGCGCTATACGGCGATTGAATATTTTTCACAAAGCATCTGAGCAGCCCACGTGCAATATTTTCTATTGTAAATCTTTCTTGACCACTGGTAAGTATATTCATTCATTTCAATAGCATTCTCATCTAAAAACATATGTTGCTGTCACGCTCCCCTGCGTCCATTTATTGTGAAATACATTCAAGAATTCGATGTTTTGTAAGATAGAAAATATTCAACTATGAAAAGAAATATATGCCATTTTCGTTACAGCAGAGAACTTAGAAGGAGGATCAAGTGTGTGGTTCCATTGCACGTTGTTGTGAAACAAAGCTCTAACTATTCTGGCTATAAATAACTGCATTCTAATTTGCCGTAAACAGTTCGTAAGATCTGTCTCTAGTATTTCACATAAACTCAACTTGATCCTACAATAAACATGGCGGATTATTGCACAGGAGTGAATGAAATACTAACACAGAAGAAGGGTGAAAATAACCCTTTATTATTTCCAACTAATAACAGAAAGGCACGATCTTCGTGCTTTAACACCGTCAACTTGCGGTGAAACTTAAGCGTAGAATATAAATCAATTCTATATAGAATAGTGCTGGATTATCACGCCAAAGTATGGCTAACTTAGGTTGACTCAACAAAACCTAACAGGCATGACAATTATACGAAATGGCCAAAGGGCGTAACAGCGAGATAGCAATGAAACGTGCGCTGGCTAGCCAAAACACTCTTTGAAAAAACTCAGAGATTTACTCGTTTAAATACTCACTTCACTTAACTTTAAATTTACATACTGGTGAGGAATTGCGAGAGGAAGTTGAGGAAAAGTATCAAACTTAAAATAATTTGTTAGGCATAATGAGGGAAACTCTGTAATTTACGCAGAAAAAGCAGTTTCAAGAATCAAAAACGGATAAATATGTCTGATGCGAACATCACATGACTTAATTTAGAAGTCAAACAACAAAAATCAGCGTTATATTTTCAAATTTTCACAGGACTAGTTTCGATGGTTTTAAAGAACCATCAGACTCAGCTGCAAAAGCGCAATTTTTTGCAATAGTCCATTTCAGATAACATGATAGATTAATGTCCAGATGTTGGATTCAGATTTCATCGATAAGTGCGCAACAAAGTTTAGATGACGGATTCTTTTCAGAATTGCAGGTAGAAAATATTGCTTTTTGCTTCCTTGAACGATTAAAAAGCAAATATTGTAATCGCGAAAAATTTCCCGTATCATATTTTAACGAAAATATTCATTTTGACCGCTATCGAATGCAATTTAACGATGTTTATGAGTGACATTTGTACGTAAGAACACAATAAAGGGCTCTTTTCCCCCAAAAAAAGTTATAAAACTGATTTAAAATGGATTCTGAATAGATTTTTTCGAGGCGTCTGTATGTATGCCTCTCGTATAACTCAAAAACGAGTAGCCTCAGAACGTTGAAATGTGGTACATAGGACTGCTATAGCATGTAGATGTGCACCTCCTATTTTAGTTGCAATCGGCTGCACCAAAGGTATGTAAATTTATGTATATGTTACCGTTAAAGTATGAAATCCGTTATTTTATAGAATACTTAGTTATTCCATGAAATAACTGATCGGGTCCGTTAAAGTGTACACCTCTCTTGTATTTCATGGTTTAACTAGCTATTTCATAGAATAACGATCTGCAGCCCGTTAAAGTGTAAAATAATCTATATCATATATCTCGCTTTTTAGCATAAGTTACATTTACGTTTCGTTTAACAATATGGAATGTTCGTGTAAAATCCAGTGTGTCAACAAAAAATGTTTTTGTTTTAGAAATAATGTTCTTTGTAATTCCGAGTGTCCTTTTAGTAATCCTTGTTGTAACAAATGATTTTATGGTACGTTTCCATAAATACCATTTATACGCTGCATAAATTAGACAAATTGCTTCTTTTTCATTTTAATTGTCTATCATTAGTTTATTTATAGAATACTTAGTTATTTCATTTTAGATAAATTGTTTATTTTACACTTTAACTGTCTCTCATTAGTTAGTTTATAGAATACCTAGTTATTTCATAGAATAACTAGTTAAAGTGTCAAATTATTAACCTATTACACACTTTAACGGACACGATCAATTATTTCATGGAATAACTAGGTATTCTATGAAATAACTGCATTATATGCTTTAACGGTAACATATCCAATCTCTTACTCGACTCAGCGAGCTTAGTGTTTTTATTCTTAAACGTTGATAAATTGTGCATTTTGTGATTTAAAAATTATTGAATTACATTTAGCTTATTATCCGATTAAGGTGTTTATGCCTTTAGTTAACGTGCATGTTATAGTTGTAGAATTATCAACAATTTAAAAGCTGTTTATGTGCGGCTGAGCCTAATCATTTTTCTTATGGCGGACATATTTGTTTACATTTGAAACTTAGGAGAATATTGGATTTGTTGCCAATCTAGAGAAACTAAGCTTTGCAATAGCAAACAGAACACCTTCTTTTATTATTGCGAATTAAATCATGCTTTATCCATTATGAATTTATTCGAGGAAATAAGTGTATAAGATTTACTTCGTAATTTTTAATACAGATATTTTGGCTTGAGTGTTTTGGACCGGTTAAGGATTTTATGGCTTTAATTAATTTACGTGCGATAGGTTAGAATTATCAACAGTTTAAAAGGCTAAGTGAGCCTAACGCGGCCGCCATTTGTTTGCATTTGAAACGCTTCGCAGAATAGCGAATTAAGTCATTTCGTGAATCAACTTTATCGTCTTTTTGCGGAATGGTACCAAAAGAAAACTTTAAATTTTGTGCATCGAAAAATCTATCTCCTTGCCCGCTGGCCGAATTGGTTACCTTTGCTTAGAAACTCTAATTTTAATTGTAAAAATTGTTTTTTTAAGTGTAAATGCATAAAGATGTTTTGAGTTTTAGGTATTTTTCCTTGTCGCAAAGTGAGAATTGAATTAATTAAATGAGAAATACTGAATCGTCTGTTAAAACTGTATCTTTTTGTTGTTGTTGTTGTTGAGGTTTGTTTGCTTAATTTGTAAGATCTTGCTGGCCCAACTTATCAGAAACTGGAGTAGTGATTGATACTATATGAGAATTTACACAGAAACGTAAGAAGGGATTAGAACCCTTTTTTATTTTTATCTTTAAAATGACAAATGCGTCTACTTGACGCTCACAAACTGCGCCAACCCGGCGGTAAACTAAAACAAAACGTAAAACTGAAAGTAATGATTAGATGAACAAATATCAAAACACTACCGACGAGGCTCTGAGATCCTAAACTAACCGCGTTTTTAATTACCGCTGAGATTCAGCAAGATTTCTGATTAAACAGTTGAAAATTAGCACTTCTGCAAAGCTAGGCACACAGGCCGACACGCGCCGATCTAAATTCTACTGAAGAATCTCACTAGCGTAACTTCAAAGCAAGAGTCTAAAACTCTGGTTTCGTCTACTATTGAATTCAACTAGCTTCCGCTAAATCTGAATAAACTGCGCGTGCTACTACAATTTACATACTCTGGCGCGGGCATTTCTAGGGGGAAAATGAAGGCAAAGCAGGAAAGATAAATTAACTTAAAGTAAATGTTAGTTAAAATAAATATAAACCCTACAAATTTCTTTTACACGTCGTTTATTATAGTCTTTGAATAGAAGATGTGGCAACGATTAGTTAATTCTTCGGATGATATACATAATTTTTGTGCAATCTGATGAGTTATAAAATGAATGAGATGTAGCGCTGTTAAGTGAAGCTAGCGCCAGAGTGTCGCTGTGGTGAACAAATACAGTGAATTTTGAAAAGTGCATTTATTCTATTTTGATTTATGAGCTATCGACGAAGCAGATTTAGTTCAATCCAATAAGTTTAATTGAAATGCAAAATGCGTATAATTTAATATTCCGTACAAGGAAGTCATGTGGTGTACACATCAGATTTTTTATTTTTAGATTGAAGACGGTAGTTGTTAAAAGGCTATTACCAAATTATTGTTTGAAAGATAAATTAGATATTTTATATTTTGCATATGTATATATATATAGAGAGAGAGAGAGCCAAAACATTATGACCAGCCTACATTTTGCGATGAACGCACCTGGATGACGTGGAAGGCGCGTGATCAGGTGGAAGTGGTATTTAACTGCTGCTGGAGAGTCTGAAGAACCATCCTTTCACTTACATCTGTGTGTGATGGGAAACGCTGCGGATCTAAGCGACTTTGATAGAGGGCAGATTGTAATGGCTCGAAGGCTCGGAACAAGTATTTCCGAAACTGCACGACTCGTGGGTTGTTCGCGATGTACAGTTGTTAGTACGTATGAAAGTGGATGAATGACGGTGAAACCAGCAGTAGACGACATGGTGTTGGACGTCCAAACGCTATCAAAGAAAAAGGTCGTCGGAGACTGTCTCGCATGGTGAAGCAAAACCGGAGCCAGACAGTGGCTCAGTTGACAGCCGAATACAATGCAGAGCCAAGTAGAAAAGTATCGGAGCACACTGTTCAGCGGACACTGTTGGATATGGGGCTACGCAGCAAACGTCCCACTCGCGTGCCTTTGCTGACCAAGCGTCCTCACCAACTGCGCCTGCGCTGGGCCCGGGAACATCGCGACTGGTCCATGGATCAGTGGGAGAGAGTTGCCTGGTCAGATGAATGACGGTTTGTCATTCATCAATCCGATGGTCGTGTCAGGATACGCCGTCTTCCAGGCGAACAGTAGTTTCCTCAATGCATAGTAGGTCATACACAGGCCGGTGGTGGCGGTATTATGTTCTGAGGGACGTTCTCTTGGGCGTCTCTGGGACCCGTGGTTGTGGTAAAGCAGACCATGAATGCTACAGAGTATCTGAACATCATTGCGGACCAGTTGCACCCTTACATGGCCTCTGTTTTTCCAGCTGAAAATGGAATGTTCCAACAGGACAACGCCCCGTGTCACGAGGCTACAATTCTGTTAGAGTGGTTCCAGGAACATGATGCTGATTTCCAGTTAATGTCCTGGCCGCCTAACTCACCGGAACTCCATCCGATAGAACACATTTGGGATGTCATGGGACGGCAGCTCAGAGGTCAAAGACCACCAATTCGCAATATCTCGGATTTGCGTGGCCGTTGCTACAACATCTGGTACAAACTGTCTCCGGCCACCTGTGGCATCCATGCCAAGGCGGGTTGAAGCTGTGTTGCGCGCCAAAGGTGGCTCAACTCGTTATTGACAGGTGGTCATAATGCTTTGGCTCTTGAGTGTATATGTAATGCTTGTATAACTTTTGATAATAATAAATTTTATTAACCTTTTATCTGAGTGATATTGCGATATTGTACGAATATCTCTGAAAAAAATAAGTCCCGGTGATTTCTACGTAATTAAAATATCATATATACATATTTATATGCATTAACGGAGCTGATTGAAATAAAAAAAGGCGCACAAGTACATGTTGTATCATATCCATATACATCATTTCAACGTTCTATGGCTGATCGATTTTGAGTTATGGGAAATAAATACATACGTAAAAACAGACTTCATGAAAACATTTCTTCCGATTTCGTTTTATATCCATTTTATAATCTGTTTTAGAAAAATGAGTCCTTTATCTTGTATGAAGGTACACATATCACGCAAAATAATCGTTCAAATAAATTCGAAAGCCGATAAAATGGATATTTCCGTTGAAATATGGTACCCGAAATTGTTCGCTATTACTGTACTTATTTTACCTCATACGAGTAAGTAAGAAACAGCATAATCTCATTAAAATTTTGCTTTCAGTTTCTTATTGAAATTTTACTTTCTTTCTTGCGGAAATTTTCTTTCTTTTTAAGATCGTCTACTACTTATATACGTAATTATATTTTTTATTTAATTCTTTAAATAATTAAATTCATTTGTTTACTTACTTATTTCATTCTTTAACTAAAAAATTAACTTAAAGTTGAATCTGCATATTTTTTTATTTTTGCTTTAATTAGTAACAAAAATGTAATTGTCAAAATTTGATGCTTCTAGTTAAATTCTGACGGGAGCTCTGCTTTCTTTCTTAGTCACCACTTAATATTTACACCAGTTTAATTAGTTTTGGCATTTCTTTTAGCCTATGTTTTTGCAGATGAATAATTTGTGGCAATTGAAAATTTAAATAAGGTAGTATTAAAATAACCTTTCATTTCGAAACGTCAGAATAAAGGAGTTTATTTTTATTTCCTTGCTTTAATTTCTTTAAACCTGAAAGATTAATAGAATATTTTGGAAATTACTTATAAGTAATTTTTTTTTTTTTTTTTTTT
>KK121723.1:39117-51405 GCA_000611955.2 Stegodyphus mimosarum | reverse complement strand
AAACATTATCTAAATTTTGATATTCTTTTATTTCTTCTAATGATAATAAATAAACTTGCAATCTTAAATGTTGACACATAGGATTTCTAGAGAGCATGTCAGCTTCAACATTAGTAGATCCTTTTTTATATTTTATATCAAAATCATACATAGATAATGTTAAAGACCACCTAAATAGACGACCTGTAGGGTGTTTTATATTTTTAAGCCAAACTAAAGCAGCATGATCAGTATGTACAGTAAAATGGTTACCATGTAAATAATAATAAAATTTATCAATTGCATCAATAATAGCTAAACATTCCAGCTCAGTAATGGCATAATTTTGTTCATAAGATCTTAATTTTCTAGAATGAAAAGCAATTGGATGTAAACTACCATCAGGATGTTCTTACAGGATCGATCTCCGCTGCTAACCTCAATGGATGTGTGCAGGCGATATTCAAGTGATGTGTTGAGCAAAATTTTACTCCAATGAACTCTCAACCGTTTCCAGTGACGGAACTGCGAAATAAAAATTAGGAATTTGATTTAATGCCTTGTGTTGAAAGTTTCAACGATCGCTGATGTTCGGGTGTTGTGATCTGCGTTTCGTTTCTTCTGTTTCAAGGCTATAGCGTGACGACATCTCTATACTTCTAACGCTGTGCTTTTCAAGTGTCTCACTTTTCAAATATGGTGTTTTTTCAAATGTGGAAAAAGTTCAGTGAAAATGGGAAGGATTTTTCTTGCAAGATTTGTTCATCGTCTTATTTCTAAGTCTGTGGTCTGGATTTTTTCTAAAGGTTTTATTTAGTGCAACTAAAAATATCTTATTGAAATTACTCATCATTATTATTATATTGAAAATCTGAATACATATTGCTGCTTCTTAAAAGTATAGTATTGTTTTATGAAAATGATATTAAAAATTCGAACTCGTAATATTTTAGTGAGGTTAGTGAAGAAGATTTAATTATTTTTCTGGAAGATTGTTAATATATTTTGAAATTTGTGTTGGAAATTTTGAATAAGAATTTTATAATTATTCTAAAAATGAAGTGGATACAAAAATAAGTGAAATTAGTACAGATAAGTAATATGAAATTATGGTTAATGCATGTTAAAAATTTATGGGTTGCTGCAAAGTATAAAGTATGTTGAAGGAGTATTGGTTCCGAAACAGAGGCCTATTATTGCCTCTGTATAATTGTTCCTTTTACCCTCTTAATTGTAAGATAATGTTGAAGGCTCTCATTTCATGATTGAGTGTAATTTTTTTATATTATTATTATACTTTTTTTTATTATGGAATGTAGTAGCGCAGTTCTCAAAGGCCAGTTACCTTATGTAAGGAACGGAGGCTTTTTCAAGTAACTGCCTAGACACCCTGAGCCACCAGTGCAAAACACACTGGTTAGCTCAAGAGGCTAGCCCTAATGATGGATATGTTTGTTTAGAAGTATTGCGAGGCCTTTCAGTTTGTCAAATTCAGAAACTGCACATGAAAGACAATATTGGTAAAACAATAATTTTAGCAATACTATTATCAAATTTATGATGTTAAAATATAAGTTATAAGAATGAAAATTAGATGTGTTCTGAAAATTTTGAAATTTATTTTGATTATTCAAAATCAGTAATATGTGTGCAAAGGTTTTTCAACTGTGATATATTGTGTTCAAAGCTTTACAAAGACTTCTCCGAAGAAATCTAATTATGTGGACTGCAAAATACAAAAACTTTTGGACTGAGAATTTTAAAGGACTCTAAAATATTATTTAAACAATTATATAAGTTAATATTTTGCAATTATATAAGTAATTAGTTTGGTCAAAATTTCAGGATTTGTATTTTTTGGTCAAAATTTCAAAATTGGTAATTTTACAAAGTATTTCTCTTCATTTGCTTTAACGCTTTTCCTTTAAAAAGGCTTCTTTGTCGCTACGTCTGTCTTTCCTTGACGAGGGGGAATATGTAAGAAAAATAAAGAATATGTCTAAGATTAAATTAACAACGTAAATTTCCCTTCTCAATTCTAAAAATAATAACCTCTCTACGCACTGCGTCATTTCTAGATTGATCCATGCCATATGGCACTTACATAATTCTGATGATGTAAATGGAACTAAAAGTCAAGTAACCAATAATAATTTTACAGAAGTATTAAGTATCCAATCAAAATGCATTGTAGACCAAAACTAACTCAGTCTGAATTGGGATTTCACCCTGAACGTAACGCACTTGCTCTTTACGCTTCTGTCTAGTTGGAATGCTGTCTGCTGCTTTCTTCTTTCTTACTGAAAATTAATCTAAAATGTGAGCTATTTTGGAATAGGCACATTTCATGTGCCAAGTTGATTGTGGCCACAACAAGCTGAAATAAAAAATGAAGATTTAATCTGTTTTCGTCTCCAATTTCCTACTCCTTATAGATCAACACTTCTACGACGTTAAAATTCCTGCTCGTCATTTACTTCAGACTTTTTTTTATTATTACATATATATATATATCCCCTCACCCGGCATTTGTTTTCGCAATCGTTGGTAGCAGTGGTATAGTTCCAGTTGCAGAAGTGTTTTAAATGGCAAAAATATTCATGTTTTGGTAATGACAAACTAAAGAAAAATAGTTTCGACAAATAACGAAATCTAATTTTTAATAAAAATTGTTTTCGACAAATAACGAAATATAATTCTTAATGTAATCTCCCATTTCCTGTACTTATGTTTGGGAAAGTTTTATGTGCATTATGAAAAATAAAATTAAAAGAATTTTGGCTACTGCACGATAAAAGTTATACCTTTGCCATCTGAATGAACATTCAAAACTAGCAGTTTTGGCCTTGATTCGATTTTATTTATATCAGATCGATAATGGTTTTCTATTTTATTATTTTATTTTCAATCACATGGGGTATACATGAAATCTTTGCTTAGTTACGAATTTTTCAAATAAATGCAGTGTTATTTAATTAAGATATAACGTGCATGGTTTCTCATGTTCAAACATATTTTATTTAAGACTAGCCGCTGTGCGGCCAGCCGTCGCCGAGCTTTTAAACGTACCGCAAAAATGCCTAAAAGACATACCTGGGACCGATGGCCCCGTAAGTTCTTCCAACTGTTTTTTTTTTTTTTTTTTTTTTTTTTTTGTGTGTGTGTGTTAAGAATAAAACCCTCCCTTGCATACGGCCCTGATGTATTACCAGGAAAACGTATACATCTTGAATTTTTAGCAAACTGATTGTATGAGATGTGTATTAAACATTTGTTAAAACATAATTAATCTTCCCTTCTTAACCACCACCGTAACTACATAAAACTTTATATAAAAATTCTACAATAATATAAATAACTCCATGCCATTTCTGATGAGTGTGAAATTTTTTTGACATTTTCTTACTTGATAGTTTAAATGATTCTTTTTCTGAAATTTTGAAATGTTATGATACTTTATGTAATCTTCTGTAAAAATGTTTCAGCAGTCATATCGCAGCCATTTAACTTGTTAGTAATATTTTATCTTAAATTTTCAAGAGAAAAAAATTATAATGAAATAAGCCATATCGCCTAATACAAATATTAATTATCCTAATAAAAAAATTAACCGACTTTCCGTTGAAAAAAAATCATGCAACATTTTTCAGTATCTTACAAACAGTGAAATAAGCAAAAAATAACATGAAAGAAACGCAAAAAACAAATTATGCAGAACAACTTTATAAAAAAAATGTATTATATATAAAACACATGACAATGAATTAAGCAGTATCCCTTAATGCAAATATTACTTATTCGAATAAATAAATTAACCAACTTTCCTTCGCAAAATCTTAAGAACTCAAATGGTATAAACAGATTAAGAGCTTTATTTCCTAAAAAAAATTAATTTCAATAAAAATGTATTACATATAAAAAATTACAATAAAATAAGCAATATCCCTTAATATAAATATTAATTATCCTAATAAATTAATTAAACAATTTACCTTTGCAAAAAGAAAAAAATTTTCAATTTCTTAAAAAAAGTGACATAAGAAATACGATGAAAAATGTTGTCAAACCCACATTTCTAATAGAATGAAACTATTCAAAATGATGCGATTTCATCAAAAATCTATCAACAACCATAAGAATAAAAAATTGTTGCCAAAACCATATTTTAAAATATGTGAGACGTGAGAAGTGTATTCGGAAGCTTCATTTAAAAAAATTTTTAAAAATACAATATTATTATTTTTTCAAAATTCTTTTTGTAAAAGGAGTCGGAAGGATTAAAGTTTAACGTGTCCAAAAATGATAGGAAAATAAACAGTACATTTTTTAAAATAATGTTTTTAAAAACAATTCCGTTGCAAAGGTGTTAAGCTCAGTTTGCTAAATAAATTCGTATTTAATCGATTTATTGAAATACGAAATTTATTTTAAGTTCGTAAAATAGCTAAGTGTCTGCGTTTCACGACGAGGTGAAAATGAAATGTATAGAGTAATATCTCGCTTTTCTATAACCCATTATATCTCAAACGCGATTCGTCAGAAAACATAAAATAAAAAATAATCTAATTCGAATTTCGAAAAAAATCGCTTCGAGGTGCACTGGCTCTTGTCTAAGTGCACCTATGTACCAAATTTCGTAGCCCTGGGTCTATTAGCTTACGCGTAGCACGAACGAAAGACACACACGCAGAGACTCTTTCTTTTATTATATGTAGAGATAAATCTCACCTCCGCTGCTCATATTCCGAGATAAAGATGTTATTGTTTTGCTTGTTTAGTTACATTATTTGCTTGTTTTATTTGTTGATATTGTTTGAATAATTTGAAATAATTATGTCTCTACAAAAACGCTGATAATTTTACTAAAACAAAAATAATAACGTCACATATCTTTGCGACAGGAACTTAGTCAAATTTTTATTGTATAAATTCTAAATTACCTTACTCAGTTTGTTTAAAATTCACCGTTCAAAATCGAAATCAATCAAACGGCATACAAAGTATAGAACTGGCAAAAGACTCCTGTTCCTTCTCGAATTTTAATGCTTCATTAACTTTCTTGTTCAAAACTTATTTTACTCTCAAGAACTCATATCTGTACCCAATAATAAAAAAAAATTGTATTGTTTAAAATGAGAGTACTCCTGGCTGAAGTATTTAACATAAAAAAATGCTTTTCTATAGACTTTGGAATAAGCGTCTCTTTTTTCCATTTCTTTAAATGCATCTGAAAGATCCAGAGAACAACAATTCCATTCAAATGTTCTTTTGGTAGAACTGCTTTAAAGAGACGTTCCAAACGGAAGTGCTTTTCAGCTGAAGAAGTTGAATATTTTATTCTAAGACTTACATTCAATGAAATATCGAGAATTTATTCGAGGACACCGACTAGAAAGTGCTCACTTGAGAATAAATTGAATGTCCTACATATGTTGTAGCATATAAATAAAGAAATCTAGGAATCAAGAAAAGATATCAATACTGGGATCTTGACAGAAGGCCATGATTTGATTGATTAATATTCCTGAATCGGATACAACTATTTTTGCTTCGATATTTCTGTTACGCGTGTAAATGGAACGGTATAAAGTAAAATATATGGGAATATGAAATTATATATTTGAAATACAAGAACATTTTTATATAGCTTAAAGTCTCTGACAATATTTTATTAGTTTATTTGGAGGAGTAGAGCGAAACTTTAGAAAGTGAAATATTTTATCTGCCTAAAGTTTTATTTTAAAATTTCAGATATATGAGGAGACGAATAATCAGATACATGAGGAGACGAATATTCAGTTTTCACTTTACATTGCGTTCCAGAGTGCTGATAATTTACAAATCAGGTTATAAAATAAAAAGGAGACAAAGAAATTGAGATATGACCAAACTATCATTTTCTGGGACATATTTAAATTTTTCTATCTTCTTAATTTTAATAGAATTTAATAATTCCGATACTATGGAAAAAATCCCATAGCTACGCAACGTAGAATATAAAATCTTTCGAACACAGATGTAACTTTCTTAGAATTCACATGAATATTTTTGTATACATCTGTGGGTTTAAAACTGCAGACGATACATTGCGATATTACCCAAAAAGGTAAAATATGGGATGTGAACACCACGTAACTTCCTTGCACTGCCTATTCCTTGCACTACACACAATTTTCCCGCCGCTCATTTAAAGTTATTTCCTCGAATTTCATTAGAGATATACCTCTCGTTTAATCAATTCAGTTAGTTCTCATTTCGCGGCTAGGAAAAATGCATTAAAAAAAAACCACCTTCATTATATGTTGTAAAATACAGAAAAACATGAAACATCAATATCTGATGACTTCCTTGTATGGAACATTAAATTACACGTATTTTCCATTAAACTCATTGGATTGAATTAAATGTTCTTCGTCGATAGCGCATAAACCGCAATATAACAAATGCAATCTTTAAAATTCACTATATTTGTTTACTATAGCGACACTCTGGCCGTAGGTTCACTTAAGAGCGTTACATCTCATTCATTTTATAATTCAGAATGCACAAAAATTATGCATATCATCAAAAGAATTATTTAATATTTGACACATGTTCTATTCAAATAATATAATAAATCTAAAGCTTTGTGTAAAAGAAATTAAACAAACAAACAATAAAAAAAAAGAAACAGTTTTTCACAGACGATTCAGTAATTCTCATTCAATTAATTCAGTTCTCACTTCGTGACAAGGCAAAAATAACTTAAAAACTCAAAATATCTATATTAACAATTACGAAGTAAATCTTAAGCACTTATTTCCTCGAATAAATTCCAGAAGGAATTAAGCATAATTTAATTCTCAGTAATAAAAGTATGGCATTCTCTTTGTTGTTGCGAAGTTTAGTTTCTCTAGATTGACAACAAGTCCACTATTCTCCTTTGTTTCAAATGTAAACAGATATGACTGCTTTGGTCAAAATAATTATTCTTAGCCGCAATTAAACAACTTTTAAATTGTTGATAATTCTACAAATCTTGCATGTAGATTTACTAAAGGCATAAAAACCTTAACCCGAAGCTAAGAATAAAAACGTTAAATCATTTTTAAAGCAAAAAATGCACAATTTACCAACATATAAGAATAAAAAAACTGATTATATATATATATATTTATATACTTTTGCTGCGGCCGATTGCAATCAAAATAGGAGGTGCGCATCTACATGTTTATAGCAGTCTATACAAAATTCCAAAGTTCTGAGACTACTTGTTTTGGAGTTATGCGAGATACATATACGTACGTACATACGCACAGACGTTAGGAAAAAATCTCTTCAGAATCCATTTTAAATCAGTTTTCTTTCTTTTTTTTGGGGGGAAAGGGTCCTTTATTCTGTCCTTACGTACGAATGTCACTCAAAAACATCGTTAAATTGCATTCGATAGCGGTCAAAATACTCGTAGATATTTTCGTAGAAATATGATATCCGAAATTTTTCGCGATTACAATGCTTCCTTTTTTTTAATTTTTACAAATAAAATTAGAGTTTGTACTCAAAAACAAGCAATTCGGCCAAAGGGAACGAAGACAAAATTATCGATGCAAAAAAATTGAAAGTCAACTTTTGGTCATACTGCTCAAAAAACTGAAGTTGGTGCAATAACTGACTTAATTCAGTATCCTAATTAAAGTTTCAAATGTAAACAAATGGTGGCCTCGTTATGCCTAGCACCATTTAAAATTTAAATTTTTGATAATTCTAAAACAATTGCAAGCAGATTAATTAAAGGCATAATTCCGTAACTGGGATATAAGAACAGCATAATTCAATCATTTGCAAAGCAGAAAATATGCGCAATTCACCAACATATGAGTATAAAAACATAGAGCTTACCTAGCTGGATATGAGAGGGGGTAATATATGTTTGGTGTGACTTAGTGTGACGGAAATATGCTGCACAACTACTTGTTATAGTAGCCTCACATACAAAATTTGAACGTTCTACGGCTAATCATATTTGAGTTATGCGAGATATATACATACAAACTTACGTCCGTACAAACTTCGCAAAAAAATACTTTCCGAATCCATTTTAAATCCATTTTACACCCCGTTTTGAAAAAAAATAGTCCTTTATTGTATGCGTACGCGGAGAAACCATAAAAAAAATTCATTCAAATGGGTTAGCGAGCGGTCAAAGTGGACATTTTCGTTGAAATATGATACCCGAAATTTTTCGCGATTACAATACTTCCTTTGCTTTTTATGAAAAAGTAGAAAGAAGCTGCATCGCCGCCTTGGCGATTGTGTAGAGTCATTAAATTATTTAGAAGCAGGAGAGATAAAAAATGAGCAAAGTCTTCTCCTGGAATCGAATCACGAACCTCTCGGTTACGCGTCGAGCGTGCTGACCACTGCACTACGAAGGCATGCGAAGAAGGCGGGAGAATACCTTATATATTCCCCCTTTTAAAGAGCGACTGGGGATTAGGGAGCCTAATCGCCTAATCACCAGTCGCGTGGTGGTGGAGAATCATCAATTACCACCTTTAAGTTGGGCGCCACTTGTAGAGTCATTATTTTACTTCGAAGCAGGATAGAAGAAAAATGAGCAAAACCTTTGCCGGGAAACGAACCACGAACTTCTCGGTTACGCGTGGAGCGTGCTGACCGCTCCACCACGAAGGTATGCGAAGAAGGCGGGAGAAATACCTTATATCTGAAGATAAAATATGGAAATCTTATTGATAAAATATTGTAAATCGCTAAAGGTTTTGTAGCATGTAATATGAAATTACATTAAGACTAGTAATTACATTAACAGGAAAAATTTACGGGAGTATAGATGCTGCTTAATTAATTTCAAACCTAAATATAGAACATGAGAAAAATTGCTTTTGCCGTTTAATTTAATGTAGTGTATCGAAAAGATGAATCTTTGCAAGGAAACAGAACAACTGGTAGATTGCAGAAACTCAGTGTCTAGCATTCATCTAGCATCCTATAAAATGTTTTGCTATTACACCGAGGCCATCTCCACTGATAAATCACATTATACTTAGGACGGAAAATGTAGCAGTTTTCATAATATGCCAAATGTGGCCCACTTTTGGAGATAAGATAACATATTATTTACAAGATAATGTAAAAAAAAAAAAATCTGAAAGTTTTCAGATTCGCGAGTTACGAATAAATTGCTTTATTTCGAACAGTGTTGCTACGTCTCGCTTTCAAGAGTGTTAATGAAAAATTTGTGAGTTTTACGAAATCTATATATATATAAAGAAGAATGCTTGTTTGTGTTATTGATTTTTGATCAATTATGGTAAATTTTGGTTAATCGACTAAAATTGAATATAGGTGAAATATTTGATGGAACTTGAGCTTTTACGATCATTTGATTAGAAAGGTTAAGAGTATTTTAAATATGGTGTCTGTAGATGCCACCGTTTTTCTACAATGCCATTAAATTCTAAAGGGTGGCAACAAACTTCTTTCACGCAGCTGCGTTTTATGATTAAATCTGAAATATTACTATCTTTCAGAGTGCTAACACAGAGCTTTTAAATGGCTCAATTTTTAATGAAAATTTCAGTAAATTCGCAGAAATAAATCAAAACCAAGCACGAAATTAAAAATTAAGGATTTGGAGTACAACTGGTTTGGATGGATGACTGCGTGAGTTCAAAACTCTGTGGCTCTAGGTGGCACCGTTTTTCCTTAATGCGAAGAACACTGAGAGGAGCGTAGATGCATTTTTTACTTCCTTGTATGAAGTAAAAAATAAGTATTGTAACCGCAAAAAATTCTGGGTGTCATATTTCAACGAAAATATCCACTTTGACCGCTATCGAATGCAATTTAACGATGGTTTTGTGTGATATCTGAAATTAAGGACAGAATAAAGGACCCTTTTCCCCCAAAAAAAATTTATAAAACTCATTTAAAATGGTGTATGAAGAGATTTTTTCATGATTTCTGTGCATACGTACGTACCTGCGTATATATCTCGTATAACTCAAAAACAAGTAGCCTCATAACGTTGAAATTTTGTATATAAGACTGCTAAGATATATAGCTGTGCACCTCCTATTTTGGTGGCAATCGGCCGAACCAAAAGTATGTAAATATACATGTATATATATCCAGTCTGTTACTCGGCTCAGTGTGTTCAGTTTCTTTTTTCTTATAAGTTTGTAAATTGTGCACATTTTGCTTTAAAAATGATTGAATTATGTTGTTCTTATGTTCCAGTTAAGATTTTTATGCCTGTAGTTAAACTACATGTTATAATTGCAGAATTATCAACAATTTAAAAGTTGTTTATATGCGGCTAAGCCTAATTATTTTAGTCATAGCGGCCATATTTGTTTACATTTGAAACTTAGGAGAATAGCGGACTTGTTGCCAAGCTAGAAAAACTAAGCTTCGCAACAGCCAAGGTAACGCCTTCTTTTATTATTGCGAATGAAATTATGTTTAATTCATTCTGGAATTTATTCGAGGAAATAAGTTTTTCAGATTTAACTAGTAATTTTAAATATCTATACTTTGAATTTTTCTGTACTTTTGCATTATCGCGAAGTGAGAACTGAATTAATTGAATGAGAAATACTGAATCGTCTGTAAAAACTTGTTTCTTTCTTTCTTTTTTTTTCGTTTAATTTCTTTTATATATCGTTTTAGATTTACCATAGTATTTGAATAGAACATGTGGCAACGATTAGGTAATTCTTCAGATGATGTAAATAAATTTTGCTTACTCTGAGTTATAAAATGAATAAGATGTAACGCTGTTAAGTGAGCCTAGCGCCAGAGTGTCGCCATGGTAAACAAATATAATTAATTTTAAAGAGTACATTTATTGTGGTTTATGCGCTATCGAGGAAGTAGATTTAATTCAATCCCATAAGTTTAAATGAAATGCAAAATGCGTATAATTTAATATTCTGTACAAGGAAGTCATGTGATGTACACATCAGATTTTTTTTAGTAATACAGATTTATTCATATTATTGCAGCTAATTCCAGTCGTGAAAATAACAACTCAGCCTTAGTCCTATAATCAATGCATTTTTTTAACGCACTGAAAATTTTCATTTTATTATTACAGTTCATTCTTTTATGTGCAGAGTTTACTGTCACATGCATAGTCACAATTGCATAAAAGGCCTTAGGATAGTTTTTCCTAGGAAAACAAAATAATTTACGTAAGTTCGTACTTGATAACTGCTATAAAAATAGACATTCCACTTCAAGTCCTAAACACCTGACGTCGATTATTCCTTCAGGCAAAATTTCGCCACCTAGCTTGAAAGTAAAACTGTCGGCGGCTTTAGTCAAAATCGTTTAAAAGTAAAATATTTTCCAATTGTCTCGTAGCTTGTTTAAAAATAAGGTGTTTCCTTTTGGCAGTGGTTTTGAAAGAGGCAGTGATTACCGTAACTCAGAAAAAGAATTTGTTTGAAAATATAAATATAAAGTAAAATTTGAATAAAATGATGAGCGTACGCGTAGCGATGAGCGTACATTTGCGATCCTTTACGCATCCTCATTCTTAAGTTAAAAAAATCTGATCGTATATACCATATGATATACTTGTACGTAACATTAAATTATACGCATTTCTCCTGCATTTTATTTAAATGTATTTCCTCGAATTTCATTAGAGATACATTTCTCGTTCAAATAATTCAGTTCGCACTTCGCGACAAGGCAAAAATACATAAAAACTCAAAATACATTCATTAAATTTGAAAGATGTAGAAAACTATAAAACAGAAAGTGCAGTAAAGCAATGAAAAGAACAATTTTTCCAATTAAAATTAGAGCTTCTACGCAAAAACTAACAATTTGGTCTGCGGACAAGAAGGCAGATTATTCGGTGCACAAAACTGAAAGTTTATTTTGGGTTCCACTTGGTAAGAAGATACTGAAATTGCAGAAACTGACTTAATTCACTATTCTGTTAAGTTTCAAATGTAAACGAATGTGGCTGTTATGACAAAAAATTAGGCTGACCAGCACTCAAACAACTTTTAAATTAAGATACAATAACACGACGAACAAATATTAATTTAAAAGTCAAACAACGCAAATCAGCGTTCCTGTTGTTTGACTTCTAAATTAACTTTTAAATTGTTGATAATGCTAAAACTATTGCATGCAGATTAATTAATAGCACAAAACCTTTAACCGGATGATACGAATAACATAATTCTATCATTTTTAAATAAAAAAAGGAGCAATTTACCAACATAAAAACAAAAATTACCTGAGCTCACTGAGCCGAGTAGCAAACAGGGTATATATCTTCTATCTATC
>KK121723.1:0-39010 GCA_000611955.2 Stegodyphus mimosarum | reverse complement strand
TACTACTTTTGGTGCGGCTAATTGCAACCAAAACAGGAGGTGCGCAAATACATGTTATAGCAGTCCTACATACAAAATTTAAACTTTCTGAAGCTACTTGTTTTTGAGTTATGCGAGATACAAACATGCATACGTACGAAGAAGAGACACATACATACGTACACATACATAAAGAAGTCACGAAATAAATCTCTTCTGAATCGTTTCAAATCCTTTCTGCAACCCGTTTTGGGAAAAAAATGTCCTTTATTCTGTCCTTATGTACAGATATTAAGGAGAAACATCGTTAAATTGCCTTCGGTAGCCGTCAAAATGGATATTTCCATTGAAATATAGTGCCCGAAAATTTTCTCGATTACAATACTTCCTTTACCTCGTGTAAGAAAGTAAGAAGTTACAAAGAAATGTTCTTTAAGCAGTCCTTCAAAAATAAGCAATCCTCTTATATGAAGAGCCCTTAAGTTCTCTGCCATATAAGACTGAAA
The DNA here is from genome assembly GCA_000611955.2 of Stegodyphus mimosarum. Lineage (NCBI taxonomy): Eukaryota > Metazoa > Arthropoda > Arachnida > Araneae > Eresidae > Stegodyphus > Stegodyphus mimosarum. Next base: position 38,525 of record KK121723.1, on the reverse strand, counting down.
AACTATAAGCAAACAACAAATGTTTCTACAGTAATACAGAGTAGTTAATGCGATATCCACACTACTAATAATTATAAAATGTATGATAGAGGCCTTAGAGAAGACATTACGTAGAACTCTCATTTAAATCATTAGTTTCAAACATTTCTGAACGCATCGTAATAAATCAATCACTAAATAATCGCAAAAGTTCATAAATCAGTTGCATTTATCACAGAATTTAAACAACAGGTATCAGCGGTAAATTTTATAAATTTGAAGTACTAGTTTCGAAGGTTTGACTTCTAAACCTTCTTCTTCATCTGCAGGAATCAATATGACAAAAGAGAAATCTGCGCTCTCGCGATATCGGTGGAAACAATAAACTAGAAATTTCAGGAAAGTTCTATCAAATACTGGCACTATCCATTGATGAAAAATGGAAACAAATATGAAATAATTTCTCTAAAAGCTAAAGGTAAATTCAGATTTAAATTTCGATCATTAACTAGAACTGAAAGATTTTTACGAATGAAAACGCCTCTAAATAATATACTTCACCAACAGAAGAGAATGTTCTCTGCAGAAAAGTTAATAGTAATACTCTTTGACCAACAGTGATGGACAAAAGAAGATTTATGTGTTTCTCGTTTCCTAACATATACTTACTCTTACTGAGTGCGGAGTTTTAAGGTTCTCTTATTTTGACCATTATATATTAAATCAGTTTGGCAGCGAATTCTGTAGTTCTACTCGTCCTTCGAGAAAGTGCCTTGACATACACCTCGACCAATGAAAGATGACGTGAGAAGTGGTTATTCAAGTGCCAGTTTTGATTCGTCATTAAGAAAGGGATAAATAGTGAAATTGTTCTCTAAAGAAAGGAAGTAAGAAAAGGGCCGACAGGAAGGAAAAAAATTAAAAGAGTGTTAGCTGAATTTTCTCATAAGGAAAAATAATCACAAAGGTATAGAGAGGAGGCTTATACAAACAAAAAAAATCTAAGTTTATTATAAAGATGAAGATGGGAGTGACATCTTCATCTTTATAAAGATGATAAGATGGGAGTGACAAGGCACAGAAAGTAATTTCGATTGAATTATGATCAACAGAAATGCTGCTCGACATTGTTGTTTAATGTGTGATGGGTTGGAAGAAAAAAGGGGCAAGTCTATGTATCAACTCCAGCTGAGAAAATCTCCAGTTTTTGCTTCCGAAATGCGAAGGAATATTTCTATGCACGGGCTTTCTTAAGTGTCTTCGATGGTTCAATGCAGAGTTGAGCAGGTGTCTTTCTGAAGGCTTTCCGGCCGCTCTGGTGAACCACGAAATGAGAATTATTCACCTCCTTTTAAGAAATGACCTTATAAGGTAGTTCTCTCGCCTTCTTAACATGCCTTCATGATTTAGTGGTCAGCATGCTCGGCGCGTATTCGAAAGGTCCGTGGTTCGAGTTCCGACGAGGGCATTCCTCATTGTTCATGAATCGTGCTTCGAAATATCCTAATGTTTCTACAGTGGCGCCCGAACTAAACAAGGTGGTGGATTATGATTCTCTACCACCAGGATTTGGCGATTGGGTTCCCTAATCCCCAGTTGCTCTTTAAAAAAGGGAGTATATAAGGTATTTCTCCCGCCTTCTTAGAATACCTTCGTAGTGTAGTGGTCAGCAAGCTCGGCACGTATTCGAGAGGTCCGTGGTTCGAGTCCCGGCAATGGTATTGTTCATTTTTCCCGTCTACTGCTTCAAAAAATTCCTAATGACTCTACGACCTTGTAATCTTTTTCAGTGAACTTGCGTATGATTCTAAGTAGGTTAGTGCTTCAGAAATATGTCTGTTAAGGATCGAGTAGAAAATTTGTTCTTATTTTAAGCTGTTATTTATTAGTTAATAATTTCCTACTAAAAATTTAAAACGTCTGAAAGTTTACAGATATAATGGTCACCCAAGAGAGTTTGTTAAGGTTATTTACGCTCTTGCTGAGCTCGCAGTCTACCAGTATACTGTTACACTTACTCCAACTAACCCATTTTTTTGGGTCTTTTTTGGTTATATTATAAAGGATCATTTTTGTCTTTTTAGCTATATTATAAAGGATCATTTTCTTCGAACTTACGCCATGTACAATTCAAAAGCAAAATTAGAAAAAAAATTAAAAAGAGCATACCTTTAGATTCCCGATGTAACGTTAAGTGTTGGCATATATCTCTTTGTTGTTTCCAATCTTTTCTCAGTTCATCATATCAGTGTTCAGTTTTCTTAGTAAGAGAGCTTTGTAAAACTTTTTTTGCATTTTTGTTATTAACATTTGGTGTGTTTAATTTATTAATTAAAAATCACTTTCTTTGCGCTTACGCCACATAAAATTCGATTCAACGGCAAAATCACAAATTATTTAAAATCAGCATATTAGAATTTCCGATAGACAGTCTCGCGGGATGAAGAAAAAATGTCTTTTCCCGTACAGTGTTGCCACTGCTCGTTTTCAAATCGTTGAGTTTGCTAATAAAATATCCACTGAAGTTTTACAAAGTATGAACTAGATAATAACACCAATTAGAAATTCAAATTCGGGTTTCCGATCGCCATGTTCGGATGGAGGACTACATTATTCAAAATTCTACGACTCTTTAAGGTATTTCTCCCGTCTTCTTCGCATGCGTTCGAGGTGTAGTGGTCAGCACGCTCAGTGCGTATTCGAGACGTCTGGGTACGAGTCCCGGCGAGGACAATGCTCATTTTTCACGTCTCCTGCTTCCATAAATACCTGATGTATCTATAGCTCCATGTGCTGTCGATTTTCTCACAATGCGAGAAACATGCATGGAGTCATGCAGATTCTTCATTATTTAGTTTCTTTAAATATAATACAGGGCTATAATATTTGGTGGTACTATTCGAAACGTGATATGCCGTTTATAGTGATCCAATGCGAAATGCCGCTTCGAGATAATTATCCCAATCAGGACTAACGACCGTTTCGGGTTAGTTAAAATTAAAATATTTGACTTTTTCTGTTATTTTGTTTATTTGTTTACCTTAATGCATTTTAAGAATGAAAAAGTTTTTATTATCACAGCCCAGCTTAGTTCTTGAAAATTTATATTAATACACTCATGTCCATAAATTAAGGATAATTCGGAGTAAATATATCACCTGTAAAATCACTACACACATCTTCAAGAATCATATGCAAATTTCAGGAACCCGATGACACCGATGGTACGTCACAATGACGAGAGTGTAAGCGAGTGATATATAAGGAATACAGGCAAACAAGTAAAATTGTTCGCAGACGCTTTATAAGCATTTCAGTGCAATAACCGAATAGTTATGACACAAAGGACGCATTTGGATGATTTTTTACGTGGTGGAATTATCGGCCGTCTGGAATGTGGGCGTAGCCAACTGGAAGTATCAGACGAATTTGGAATTGCCCAGAGTGTCATTTCCAGGCTTTGGCAACGATTCCCAGATGATGGTAATGTGAGTAGACGTTACAGCACAGGTCGTCCCAGAGTTACAACGCCGAATGAGGACCGGTATTTGGCAGTTACTGCCAAAAGAAACAGGCGGAGCGCAGCCTCAGACCTGTCTCGTCAGCTCTCTTCAGCCACTGGTACGATAATTTCAAGGCAGACCATGTACAGACGCTTAGAGCAGATTGGTCTATATGCTGGTAGACCTGTCAGATGCGTTCCACTTACTGCAACTCACTGTCGTCTGGGTTAGCCTGGAGTAGAGAGCATGAATTATGGACACCGCAACAGTGGGCTTGTGCGATGTTTTCCGACGAGTCCAGGTTTAGCTTGCAGTCTGATTCTCGCCGGACTTTCATATGGAGAGCTCCAAGTACCCGTTACCACCAAGAAAACATCATTGAACGACTCCGTTACGGTGGTGCAGTAGTGCTCATTTGGGGTGGAATTATTCTGGGTTCCGGAACTGACCTGCATGTTCAAATTAGAACCATGACAAGCCAAATCTATCGGGACGTCATTCTGGAACAACATGTACGTTTGTTTCGGGGCAGCATGGGCGCACAATTTGTGTTTATGGATGACAACGCCCGTCCTCACCGTGCAAACATCGTAAGCGAATGCCTTCAGTCGGAGGATATCACCCGTATGGACTGGCCAGCATTCTCACCAGACTTGAATCCAGTAGAGCACGTGTGGGACATGCTTGTCCGACGAGTTCCAGCCCGTCAACATCCTCCTATATGTCTACCGGAACTTCGGAGAGCATTGCTTTTTGAGTGGTGTAATATCCCCCAAGATCAGATCGATAATTTGATACTTACAGTCCGTACAACGCATGCAGTCCGTACAGTCCGTACAACGCATGCCTAGGCGTTATACGGACTGTATTGCATCGTCTGGGAGACATGCAATGTATTAACAATCATACCAACCATGTAATATTGGTTTTTTGTCAATAGGTTTTTGTAATTTGCTCCAGGGAGAAAAAAATCGCTAATTTTTTTAATAATATCAAACATATAGCATCTTTTTTTGCTCTTTACATTTTGTTTAATAAATAAGCTTTACAAATAAGTCAAAATTGTTTTGCTTCTGACTCTTCCTTTGCCAGATTTTGCATTATCCTTAATTTATGGACATGAGTGTAAATGGTGGGTATGATGAATTTTCACAACCAGGATTTGGCGACTAGGTCTCCTTATCCCCAGTCGCCCTTTCAAAGGGGCAGTATATAAGGACTTTTCTCCCTTCTTTCTGCATGCCGTGGTGTAACGGTAGTACACTCGGCACGTGTTCGAGAGGTCCAGGTTCGAGTCCCGGAGAGGGTATGGCACATTTTTCACCTTTCGTGCTTCAGGAAAACCTAATCATTCTACAAGATCAGTATCTGATCATTCTTGAAATCAATGGGTGCTTAAAATTTGGGCCAAACTAAGCAAAAGTTTATTTTTTTGTTTGCTTAATTTTAAATGATGGACTAAAATAAAAACTAAGCATTTTGTTGACTGAATCCATTAGTTGGTGACGTTTTGTAGTCATTTTTCAATTTTTTCAATTTATTTTGATCTTGTTTAGAGAATTCACTTCGGTTTGAAAAATTTATCGCGTAACATTTTGGTAACATAAACTGGTCACAAGCGATATATTTTCCACGTTTTCGTATACAAACGCCAGGGCTTTGACAATTCGAAAACTATATCCGAATAATAACATTAACCGTGATCATATTAAGTGCAGTTTATTCTAAATAACACTTTGATATGTTCCAAAAGCCGTTTCTAATAACAGTGCAAATACAATTACAGAATGTAACAATATATGGCATATTTACGTGACTTGATAGAGAAGTTGTAGAGTCTTCTAGTATGTTTTGGAATCATACACTGTAGACCCCAGCTGAAACGACTAACCAGCGAATTCTCGCTTGGTCTTGGAAGAAACAAATGACTGGAGAAGAAAGTTTAAATAATATTTTTATTTGAGCTTGATTTAACAGAAAATGCACTCGGTCGGTGCTGACAATCAACCACCACTTGTGGCTAAGTAACTTCACAGAAAAATAAGCGGTACAATCGCAATAAAGTAAGCTTGGTTACACGACTAGCTCTATTTATTTAAACTGTTAAATCGGCTGCACAGAGCAAACTGAACCTAGAATCTATATACACTCTTTAGCAAAAATATCGAAGCATTAAGAAGGACTTTTGAGATCGGGACGAAATTTGGTATGCAAAAGCATCTTGATCGAACATGCAAATGATCAAAGTTTCAAGGCAAATGAACAGGAATTGCGATCATAGCGCGCATTTCTAGTGCACAATTGGCAAAGTATAAAACCAGTAACACAGGCGGAAAATTTATTTTCTTTTGTTCCTGCCATTGCAATTCTCTAAAAAAAGCAACTAAAGATGCCATTATGACGATATCGAAGACCATACAGACAACTAAACGACTTCGAATGCGGTCGCATTGTAGGGTTGCCTGAACCTGGGTGGTCATACCAAGCAATAGGCCGCCACCTGCAGCGTACAGACACTGCTGTGCAACGATGTGGCAGCAATGCTTGCTACAAGGAAATTGCCGACGAAATGAAGGCTTTGGAAGGCCGCCACATTCGGGTATAGTTCAACCGCCTCATCCGCGACCATGAATGTAAACACACATGCGCTATGCGGACCGAATTATTCCCAAAATAGGGTGGAAGGATGGGGAGCGTTTTTTCCCTCGATTATATAATTTCTCTCTTTCTGTAGGTCTTCATGTGGCCTTTCACATCGCAGCAAGTAATAACTTCCCTTTTGGACGAGTCTATGTATTTTGGCAGAATGCCAGCCAAGGCTGCGTTTGAGACGGTCGAACTATACCACCAAATATCACAGATCTGGGGGGACAACTAATAAATGCCTGGCAGAATGTGTCGCAGGATGACATCAGGAACCTCTATCAGTCCTTGCCTCGACGAATTCAAGCATGCATTGCCATCAGGTGCGGTTCGACCAACTACTAATTTGAACACTCAGTACGTGATTGTCAGCCGTGAACAATTATTATGATCTTGATTTTTTAATCATTTTATTATCTGTGTATGAGCTATACACATATTCAATTTCATCAAAAACAACCACTTCCTTCACAGTGCTCCGACATTTTTCCAAGAGAGTGCGTATAAAAAAGAAAGTCTGTTTGTTCGCTAATAACTCAGTCACTCCTATAGCTATCATCACCAAACTTTCTATAATTCATTCATTTCTGGGTCCTTGGAAAGAGTCGACGTCAACTTTTTTCTAAAAAAAAGTGACTAAAATCAGCGATATTAATTAAAAACTCGGAGAAATAATAATTTTCGCTCTCATTTTTCCGAGTGGCAAGTGGCAACAGTCTCGTAAGCTGTGGTTTCTTTATCACACAAGACTGAAAAATGTATGACTATCAATCGTATTTTTTGCATCTTTATTAGAGGAGGATTACAGCGGTATCGTTCTCTCTGTTGGTAGATGCATTACTCTCAATCTAACTTAACTTGTATCGGGTACTTCCGTAAGCATGAATATAATTTAACACATCGTTGCATTAACTATTCACCCAAGCATTAATTATTCACCTACAAATCTACTTCAAACACGCAGCATAAATTTGAACTAACTCTCCTCTGGAGCTCTTAAAACCTTTGCTTAAATACTGATTCCGAATTCACTTAGATTTGTACACTACGTCATTAAAATTTACATTTTGGCAGGAAACTTATAATGTATTTCTCCCGCCTTCTTGGCATGCCTTCGTGGTGTAATGGTCAGCACGCTCGACTCGTATTCAAGAGGTCCGTGGTTCGAGTCCCGGCGAGGGCATTGCTCATTTGCCATCCCTACTGTTAAAAAAAATACCTAATGACTCTACAAACTGAAATCAGGTGAAAAAGAGAAAGATTCTAGAACTAAAAATAAATGGTGAGAATAAAATAAGGTTTTTACAAAGTTAACGATCTAAATAATAATTTTATGCTGAGCTAGCTTTTGAAAAGCTTTTTGCCAAAACAACAGTCTTTGAATTAACCTCGAATTTTGGAATCTTGAGCTACATATCAGTTTTAAATTTCATATTCGTAGTCGCTACCTAAATTGGCTAAAACTGGCCGTGTTATTCCATTACGATTAAATCTTGTGAAGTTTGACGGGAATTAATTACTATTATAGTCATTCTAACAAACAACCAAGAACAAGAAAAAAAGTCTCAGTAATTATTTCACGGTACATAAATCCCCGGTAAAACAAATCAAATTAATGCTTAATCATGCTACGACTACTTTGAAACAAAGTATTTAAAAATGAAAAGACTTTCTAAATAAATAGCTACCCGAAACTAATTAAAATTAATTTCAGTCCTTTAGATATTTATAAGATGCACATGCTTTCCTTTCTGAAAGAATTGCTTTTAATTCCTAAATGTTGATTAGTTAAAGGTTGATGAATAATTTGAGCGTTCTGTAGGTATTTCTGTGATCGACTAACATTAACTTTATAGGAGGCTCTTGAAATTGTAAAGTCATTAGGATTTTTTTTTTGAAGAAAGAGAAGGGAAAACGGAGCATTGCCCTTGCAGGGAGATGAATCTGGACCTGTCGAATACGCGTCCAGTGTGCTACCGTTACTCTACGATGGCATGCAGAAAAGAGAGAGAATATACCGTATATACTCGATTGGGCGTGACTTGTTATGATCGTAATACTAACTTGCTTGGTTAGGTGGGTGGGGCTGTGCCCACTTCTTGTACCTTATATACTCCGGGATCTAGTCGCCAAACACTGGTGGGGAAGAAATCGCTATATAGCACCCTTTTTAGTTCGGGCTGCACTGGGGAGCCACTAGGTTATTTTAGAAGCAAGAGACGTGTAAAATGAGCAAGCATTGCTCTCTGTAGGACCCGAACTTAGACCACTAGAAATACCCCCCGAGTAGGTTACCGTTACACCACAAAGGCATGCAGAAAGGAAGGAGAAAATACCTTATAAATCGCTCTTGGATACTAACAACATTCAATACATTGTCTTTGTTGGTATTTTCTAGCGTAACTAAATTTACGCCTAAGTGGGCTGCCTTTACTTCTGAAATAATCCCAGAATAATTTGTAGAACACTTAATGAACGCTATTTAGCAAGAGAAAAATGGAAATAAATTGTGAGACTTGATGAAACATGGGTTTACCTAAATGATGCAACAAAGAACGGTCTATTTACGATCGAAAACGAAGAGAAAAGAAATGTACAGTCGTCGTTCCGTCACTGCAAAGAAAATAAGGGGTTTATGATTGTAGTAGGATTTTCTTATAGTGGATTCATAAGTGTTGTTACTGTTACTAATATCATCTATCTGACCTAAACAGAATAAACGCACGAATTTAGAACAAGATTGCGTCTCTCGCTGGCATGACCTGGATCACCATAAGAGTGACAGAATGACTTTGTCCACTTCCGCCCCAATTTTGAAGCAAAGCGTCCCGGGGAACCAGTCCTAGGTTTTCCGTTTCCTCTCCCCTCTCATCCAGCTACTCGAGAGAACTTTCGGTTCCCCATATATTTTGAGTGCCCCTATGTCATACATATATTATACATTTACAAACATCCATGCCTTTTCCAAGGTATTCAAGACTGGGCCCTTCACAGTGTTGCCAAATCGTGCGATTTTCCTCAAAATTGCTCTTTTGATAAACCTCTGCTTCTCGAATTTATATGCAGGCGCTTTTGCGAAAATGTTTCGGCTGCATCATTTTTATTTCGTGTTGCCATGTTTTAATATATCGTAAAACTATTACAAATTAAAAGAATGTATCTGTAAAAATTAATTTATAATAATAAATAAATAAAAGAAAATCTGAAAGGTTTCAGATTTCAAATTACGTCCGAATGGGCGTTTTCTTAACATTTTGTGTGTTATCTTTATTAGTCCAAAGGGATTTAGTCCCGAAGGACTATTACTTTCGTTTTGCGATTTTGCGTTGATTCACTCTGAATGCCCGATTCACTTTTCAAATTGTTGCCACTAAATGTTATCGCTCTGCATTAAAGTTTAAAAAATGAAAAATCTGCATAAATGTATGCATGTTATTATTTTTTTTTTTTTTTGACGTAGCTTTCTCTTCAAAAATCGTCTGCGTGCGTTGCACGGGAAAATAAAAAGGAATTTTAATTACAGTTCTAAATAAATAGCCAAATAAATGTGAAATTCGTAACAATATTCTCTAAAACTTTAACGAATTTTTCATTAACAAACTCAAAGATTTCAAAGCCAGCAATACCAACGTTGTACAGAAAAACATTTTTATCTCCAGCGCGTGAGAGCGTGTACCGAAATTTCTAAAGATATGCTCAATTTAAAATTATTTTGCGATATTGCTGTTGAACTGAATTTTATGGTTTAAGTGCGAAGAACATGGTATTTAACAAATAAAGGTAACACACAGAATGTTAAATAAACGTCCCTTTGGACGTAATTTAAAATCTGAAACATTTCAGATTTTTTTATTATTTTTATTTTTTTATTATTTTTTTTTATTAAATATCTTTTTTTTCGCACTTAAACCATAAAATTCAGTTCAAGAGCAATATTGCAAAATAATTTAAAATTGAGCATATCTTTAGAATTTCGATTACAGAGTCTCACGCGCTGGAGATAAAAAGGCTTCTTTTTCTGTAGAGCGTTGCCATTGCTCGCTTTGAAATCCTTGAGTTTGTTACTCAAACATTCGTTAAAGTTTTACAAAATATGAAATCGATAATAAAACAAATTCCAAATTTCAAATTTGGGCTTCCAGATGCCCATGTTCGCAGTGCGATTACGTCATTCAAGATTCGATGGCTGTAGGTACCGTCGTTTTATCAAAATGCGAGAAACATACATATATTTATGCAGATTCTTCATTACTTAATTTCTTCAAATATAATACAAGGCGATAATATTTGGTGGCAACAATTTGAAAAGTGAAACGGACATTCAGACTGATTAGACGCAAAGTAGTAAAACGAAAAAAATAGTCCTTCAGGGATGAAACCCCTTTGAACTAATAAAATCAATTTATATAGGCATTAATAGGAGTTTGTATCTGGAAATAACTAGAGGACATACAGCAAGTGCAAACAGTTTTTGTTTCATTTTTCAGTGATCATCGCTGCAAATTTATGCTCGATTAAAGCTTCTGTGTTAACTAAAACATGAATTATGAAGGACATGAGTAAATTCAACACCATCTATCAAAATGCTTCGCTTAAAATAGCCATTTTTGATAACTGGCTAGAAAGAATGAAAACAACCAGCGAAAGTTATTTACGAGTTGCGTTATAAGGTATTTCTCCCGCCTAATTATTTTTACCATAGCAGCCATATTTGTTTATATTTGAAACTTAGCAAAATAGTGAATTAAGTCTTTAATGAAAACAACCGCGAAAGTTATTTAAGAGCTGCAAGAGCTGCATTATAAGGTATTTCTCTCGCCTATTTTTTTCACCATAGCAGCCATATTTGTTTATATTTGAAATTTAGCAGAATAGTGAATTAAGTCTTTCTGTACCTTCAGTTCATTTTGCCGAATGGGACCAAAAGGAAACTTACAGAGTTGTGCACCGAAAAATCTGCCTTCTTACCCACTGATCGAATTGCATGTTTTTGCTTAGAAACTCTAATTTTAATTGTAAAATCTGTTTTTTAAACTGTTTTAACTGTATTTGGTGTTTTAGGTTTCTCTGTGTTCTACAAGCAGTGAAGGTGTTTTGAATTTTTATGTACTTTTCCCTCGCCGCGAGGTGAGAACTAAATTCATGAAATGAGAAAATGTCTCTAGTGACATTCGAGAAAGTAAGTGAAGGTGCAGGAAACAGTGTGTACAATTTAATGGGTCGGGTATATATGGAAGTCATTGTTGTGGCCCCATCAGATATTTTAATTGAAAATATTATGTTTTAACCAAGTAAGAATGAAGATTGAAACATCCAACAACCTTTAGTTAACTGCATGTTATTTTTTCTTGCGTTGCATTTCATAATTACCAAGCTAGTATTCTTTCAAAATGCTGAAATACGCTTTCCAGCCTGATTAAATCATCACTTTGTGTCGTCAAATACCTTATTTCGGCATCGACTAACAGTTAAAATCATTTCCAGAGACATTAGGCATTTTTTGAAAGCAGGAAATTGAAGAAATGATCAACGCCTTCGCCAGGCCTCGAACCACAGGCCTATGGAATATGCGCCCAGCGTGCTGACCACTACACCACGAAGGAGGCAGAAATACCCTATATAAGGGCGAGTGGGGATTAGGGGACCCAATCGCCCAAATCCCGGGGGGGTGGAGAATCATCATCCACAACCTTTTTAGTTCGGGCGCCACTGTAGAGACCTTAAGTGTTTTTTGAAAACAGGAAATCGAAGAAATGAGCAAGGCCTTTGCCGGGATTCGAACCACGGACCTGTCGAAAACACACCCAGCGTGTTAACCACAACACCAGGAAGGTATGCCAAGAAGGCGGGAAAAATATCTTATACATTTAAATAATAATGGTAATTTAAAATGTACTTTATGAAATTTGTACAAAAAATAAAATTACCTGAAATTTTACGCTAAACTTTTCCTTGGATTGAACTGTCACATATGTTTGAATCATGCTTTATTAGCGCAAAGAGCGTTACCCCAGAAGGGCTATTGATTTCATTTTGGCATTTTGCGTTCGTTCGCTATAAATATCGGTTCATTTTTCAAATTGTTGCCATCAAATATTAGAGCCCTGTGTTATATTTGGGCGCCACTGTAGAGACCTTAAGTGTTTTTTGAAAACAGGAAATCGAAGAAATGAGCAAGGCCTTTGCCGGGATTCGAACCACGGACCTGTCGAAAACACACCCAGCGTGTTAACCACAACACCAGGAAGGTATGCCAAGAAGGCGGGAAAAATATCTTATACATTTAAATAATAATGGTAATTTAAAATGTACTTTATGAAATTTGTACAAAAAATAAAATTACCTGAAATTTTACGCTAAACTTTTCCTTGGATTGAACTGTCACATATGTTTGAATCATGCTTTATTAGCGCAAAGAGCGTTACCCCAGAAGGGCTATTGATTTCATTTTGGCATTTTGCGTTCGTTCGCTATAAATATCGGTTCATTTTTCAAATTGTTGCCATCAAATATTAGAGCCCTGTGTTATATTTAAAGAAATTAAATAATGAAGAATCTGCATAAATATATGTATGTTTCTCGCATTGGGATAAAATAACGGTACCTAGAGCCATCCAATTTTGAATAACGTATCCACCGAATATGGGCATGTGGAAGCCCTGATTTGGAATTTGTTTTATTATCGATTTCACATTTTGTAACACTTTAACGAATTTTTTATTAACAACATCGACTATTTCAAAGCGAGGAATGGCAACACAGTGCGAAAAAAAATTATTTTTACCTCCAGTGCGCAAGACTGTGTATCGGAAAATCTAAAGATATGTCCATTTTAATATTGTTTTCGATATTGCTGTTGAATTGAATTTTATGGTTCAGTTGCGAAGATTATGATATTTAATAAAACACACGAAACGTTAAAAAAGTCCCTTTGGGCGTAATGTAAAATCTGAAAGCGTTCAGATTTTTTTTTTTTTATTTGAGGTATTTTTTCCTATTTAATCAAACTCATGTGTTTAAAGAAACAAATATTCCTCATCATCAAAATGACTGAAAGCACTACAGGAGCGTAAGAGTCAACATCATTCGAGAACTTAAATTTGCAGCTTTTATACTTCCAATAATCCTTTGCAGCATTGAAAATAACAAGCAGAAGTCACCTTCTGTTCGAATTTCGTATCTTACTTTTAGAGATAGAAAACCTTTGAAGAGATGTAAAAAATGATTGAAGGTACATAAGGAACTAGAAAAGTTATGTCAGGAACTTCGGGTGCGCCTTTGAGAAGACTTCAAAAGAAAACTCATGTGAAATATATTCGAAACACAAAGACAGAAAGTCACCACTAACAAACTAGGCTTATCATTACTTGCAAAACGAATTTTTTTTTTTTTTTTGAAGAACTGATTGAACGTAACAAACTTGAGTGTTTCGTAAACCTTTTCATCAACAACTGACTGAACCAAATACGAACCAGAGAGTTATTACGGATAGTTCGCTGTTGTGAGTTTACAGTTATGAAGCCCTTTCTTGTATATCGTATTTTTTCCGTTTATCTCCCCCAGCTTTTAGAGCTAGGTTTGTAGATACATTAGGTATTTTTTGAAAGCAAGAAAGATGAAAAATGAGCACTGCCCTCGTCAGGCCTCGAACCACGAACCTCTCGAATACGCACCAAGTGTGCTGACCACTGCACTATAAAGGCATGCTAAGAAGGCGGGAGAAATACCTTATATACTCCCCTTTTTAAAGGGCGACTGGGGATTAAAGGGCCCAATCGCCAAATCCTGGTGGTGGAGAATCATCATCCACCACCTTTTTCAGTTCAGTTCGGGCGCCACTGAAGAGACATTAGTTTTTTTTTCGAAAGAGGAGAAATGAAAAATGAGCAATGCCCTCGCCGGGACTCGGAACACGCAGCTTTCGAAGGTGCGCCAAGGTGCTGACCACTACACCACGAAGGCTTGCTACAAAGGCGGGAGAAATACTCTAAAGGTTCAGAAAGTTAAACAAATATTCGCACAATTTTCCTCTTCTTCTATTGTACCTAGTTTTCCTCTGTGAGGGCTGCTTTATTGGTAAACTGTATCCCTTGATTATATTTTACTCAGAGTATATGAAATTTTGATTAACATTTTTACCATCCATTCTTTTCCCTTGCGTATATTATTTGAAACCTAGTATTTTGTACAGAGTCTTCCCTTTGCTACCAGAACGTGGCAAGTGTTCTCACATTTAAGAAACTTTCCAAATATGTGATTTCCGCTTACTTCTCTTATTTTATAAGAAGTTTCTCTTACATTCTTAGAATTCCTTTTTGGTGTAGTGGTCAGCCCACACGGCGCGTAATCAAGAGTTCCGTGGTTCGAGTCTCGACGAAGGGATTGCACATTTTAAACATTCTTGCTTCCAAAAAATGCCTAATGTCTGTATAGTGGCGTTGGAAATAAAAAAAGGTACTGGATGATAATTCTCCACCACCACGATTTGGCGACAGAGTTCCTAATCCCCTGTCGCCCTTTAAAAGTGGAAGTATATAAGGTATTTCGCCCGCCGTCTTAGCATGCCTTCGTGGTGCATGCCTTCGTGGTCAGCACGTTCGGCGCGTATTCGAGAGTTCCGTGGTTCGAGTCCTGACCGTGGGCATTGCTCATTTTTCATCTCTCCTGCTTCAAAATGCTTAATCTCCACAATTTACGTTCTAGCTCATTGTAGCCTTATCTAATGTTGACTTTTTTCGATCTTTTGAAATATGGGTATCTTATTAATCCCTTCTCCTTCATTTCTCCGACGTCCGTCTTGGAAACTGCGGTTACGAATCATCGATGTTAGGTGCCCCAATTATTTTGCGATATTTGTCTTGAACTGAATTTTATGGTTTAAGTGCGAAGAACATGATATTTAGTAAATAAAAGTGGCACACAAACTGCTAACAAAACACCCCTTTGGGCGTAATATAGAATCTGAAAGCTTTCAGATTTTTTTTTTCATTCTGCTAGCAGTTTTGAAGTTAGTTTATAATGCTAAACGACGGATCAAATTTAAGCCATAAGTTGTCTACTTTATTTATTTTTTTATCCCAAAGGGGCAATTTGCCCGTTAGTGTTTAGTTTCATATGGGCTTTTTTCATCGTCCACCGGTACTAAAGGGTTTGTTCTTTAGCTTCTCGCAGCTGAGACCGGAAGGAGAGATTGATGACGTAGCTGATTTCGCTTGCGGCTTTGCGTGTGTCTTATTACCCTTTCGGTTTCATGAGTATTTGCTTGAAAATCTAAAAGCTTTGAAGAACTATTTGGTAAATAATATGAGCAAGAGATTTTGTCTTATGAAATAACAATATGTATGCATTTATATCTGACCTAATAATGTAGCTACGGCACATTTAATTAAATTATAGTGCGTGTAAAACATAAGCTTAAACTAATATTTTAAGTCGAATCTGCATTAAATATTGTTCCTTTCTTCCATAATATTTTTTGAAGTGTATGTCAATAGTAATCCATCGACGAAAAACATCCATCGACAAATTTTTATATTTACGAAGAATGCTTTCTGACCTAAAACATCACAAATAATATCACATGATGCGTTATAAAAGTATTAAAACTTTTAGTCGGTCGCGAGAGAGTTCTAGTAATTTCTTTGTTTCTCGACAATTCTGGAAAGCAAAGGAGTAGAATTACGATTACAGATAATACAGTAGTCAGTTACATTTATTCAATTTAAATATAAATTACGAGATATCTATTTATTAAATGTTGTTTGAATGCGTGCTAGGAAGCTCTTATAAACCCATTTGATTAGAAAATTAATTAATGTTAAACATAAATTTCGTAATACTGTTGCATGCATACGCGTTCGTAATAGATTGAATGACAAGTCCGATAAAAGTTAATAAAACTTATTCTTATCGCAAGAAATATAACGAAAACTGGATTTTTCCTCAAAGATATTCGTACAATATCCCAGTATCACGCATTATAATCTGCAGCTATATTTTAAACTACTAAAACGTTAAATAGAATGCAATCTAAAGCGCAGAGAAAGCTAATCCGATCTCACTGCGAATTTGCTACAATCAACAACAACAGCTATCTAAACAACAACTGAGCTGAGATGTTTCTCTCTGGCTTTTATAGCTTTTTAAATCAGCTGTGCGAGACGGTTCTAGCAATTTCCAGAAAGCAAAAAGGGTAGAATTATGGTTACCGCTAACCCAGTAGTCAATTACATTTATTCAAATTAAATACACGTGTTTTTGTATTTTTACTTTTCCGGCCTAGCTTTCTCTTAAAACTTGTCAAGCGCTGCATTACACGGGTAAAATAAAACAATTTTAACTATAATTCTACTAAAATTGGCTAACTAAATACGAAATTCGTAGAAATACATTAAATCCAAACAAATTTCGCTTCGTTTATTTTTGTGTTTCAAATAACACTGGAAATGTGTTATCAGGTTTTTGTAAGCATGTGCAGTGTCAGTTTTTTGTAAGCATGTGCAGTGCAGTTTTGTAAGCATTTTTGTAAGCATTATTATGAATCATCAGGATTTCTGTGAAGCGTACATTACTCATAAAATAATGAGAATATTTTAATTTGGTATTCATATGTATACTCCTGTATTCTTATATTTTAAAAGTACGTGTTCTCTAATGATAATTTATTTCTATGTAGAATTTGAAGGATTTAATTTGTACAGTTTTATAAATAACTGAAAAGTGCATAATATAAATCACGTGAATAATAAACTAAATAGTGATTTAAAATATTATTTTTGATATAATAAAATGAATTAATTTACATGATTTGTTTCCTTTCACCTATTTTCTGGTTAGCTTTTCTTACTGACACAAGGGATGCAGTCCAATTCAAGTGTCGAACTCTTGTGAATGTCGTAAGCAGCAAAATAAAGGAATTGTGTTCTTACTAACGGAGGGAAAACATTTTTCAAGTTTAGAAATATGACTTTTACTTTCTCCCATATGTTTTTAAAAATTTTCTTCAACCTTTGTGGAGGCTTTTTAAGGGAAAATGGCTTATAGCTACTTATGATTTTATGGATAATGATCTGATTACGATGCTTTTTGAAATGCCATCTGCAGACAATTCGCTTTCGTTTCATTAACGCACATATTTGTATTTCGATAATATGTTTTAAACGTACATTTCCATTTATTGTAATTTTTAGCCATCTTTCACGCGCTTGCTTACTCGATCCTTTAGAGAGTTGGGAGCTTCAAGTTATAGTTAAAGTACAATTTATTTTATTTTAAGTTATTTTGTTGTCTAAAGATTACCTTAACATAAACAGGTGTTTGTAAATAGCACTTATAATCTTTGTCTTATTATGACTTATCTAAATCCTAACTTTTCATTCATTAAGATGATAGCAAAGCTGTTACAAAAATAGAAAACAAAATATTCTTGACCACCAAGTGCCGAATAAAGGAGGTTACACAGTTTAGGTTATACAACATCGGAAATCTAATTTGAAAGTTCAGATAAATTCCATCTTAGTATCATTTTTAGACTTCCGAACTGAAACATAGCTTAATTCCTACAACTTAAGTCCACCAGTACGTACATAAATCAGCCCGATGAGTATTGCTATTTTAACGGACAGTAAATTTTCATAAAACGGAGTGGGTTTCTTCTTCATGGGTATTCTTGTGGTTTTTCCCATGTGTAATTCACCATATATTTTTCTCTTAAAATGCCATCGAAGTAAGCAATTCTCCCTTTAAAATGGCAGTCCCTCCTTGAATAACAATATCCAAATAACCTAACCTAAGTAAAATATTGAAATACCGTCTTTTTCTGAAAAAAGACATCCTCCGAAAATAAGCCCTATCGTGATTTTCGGAACATTTTGTAAAATAAGACATACTCCGAAAATAAGCCCTATCGTGATTTTCTGAACTTTTAATAAAATAAGACATCCCCCGAAAATAATCCCTAGTTAAAATAATGTGACAAAAAAAATTTCTTAAAAAATGCTGTTGAATTATTAAGTAATAATATGTTTAGCTTTCCTAATACTCGTATTTCAGAGAAATGTTTGAAACAAAATATTCCGAGAAATTAATTGTTTACCTCTACAGTTCGTTTCAAATTAATTCTTGGAATTTATCTTAAAAATACAACATAAGGCAGCAGTCTACATTGAGCGACAGTGCAGGTATACAACGTTCATTCATTTCAGTCTTGTAAGTCTGATTATTTCCTCATACGTAATTTTATTTAAAAATAAAGTGAATAATTTTTAATCCCAGTTAAAATGAGTACAAAACGAAAGAGCTATTCCGTCGAGTACAAAAAGGGAATCGTGGAAGACTCCAGGGGTGTAAATCTTGTAGCATTCTGTAAAGAGAAGATGCTGGATCTCCGTATGGTTCGTAAATGGCGTGCAGACTACGATTACCTGTGTCAACTGGTGGACCAAGGAAATGAGAAAAAACGCAGAGTTGGATCAGGTCGGCAGCCGTTATTTTCTGAGTTGGAAGATTGCATCTGGGAATGGATTGCAGGCAGGAGAGCAATGGCTTTGGTTGTGCGCAGGGCTGATATTCAAAAATTTGCCCTTGAAACAGCAATTGAATTTGATATATCCACAGAAGAATTTAAAGCATCGTCACACTGGTTGGACAACTTCCTTAAACGATATGAACTGTCTCTAAGGAGATCAACAACATTGTTTAAGCTGGAAGACAATGAAGTTGTTAAGCGTGCACTTGCGTTTAAGCTTTTTGTTGATGGCATCGATTTTTCGAAATACCAACTCTCCAACATGATTGCTATG
The DNA here is from genome assembly GCA_000611955.2 of Stegodyphus mimosarum. Lineage (NCBI taxonomy): Eukaryota > Metazoa > Arthropoda > Arachnida > Araneae > Eresidae > Stegodyphus > Stegodyphus mimosarum. Next base: position 19,600 of record KK121723.1, on the reverse strand, counting down.
GATGAGACCGCGGTATTCCTAGGCCAAGGAGCTCAAACGACAGTTCACCACAAGGCTTCTTCGTCAATTTACGTTCCTTCTACCGGTTACGATAGTGCACGTGTTACCTGTATTTTGGCGATTCGTCTAGATGGCAAGAAAGTATCGCCATTTTTAATCACTAAAGGTAAAAAAGACCAGATTCAACGTGTTTCAGGAATTTATGTCATTGAAAGTGAAAAAGCCTGGTGCACCCAAGCAGTTATAAGAAAGTGGGTTGATTTTATGCTGCCACCACTGTTGAGGGGTCAGAATAGAGGTTTACTAGTTTGGGATTCAGCCAGTACTCACCGCGCTAAAGACATGGAAAACTTTCTTGCTGAGAGGAAGATTGATCAAATAATGATTCCGGCAGGAATGACTGGTTACCTCCAGACACTTGACATTGCAATAAACAAGCCATTCAAGGATCATTTGCGGATGGAAATCAATGAATATATTGAAAACAGAATGGTGAGAAATCATTGAGGTAATTTTGTAAAACCAGGCTTACAAGAAGTTGTGAATTGGGTAAAAAATTCATGGGACAAAATAACTGATAGTGATGTTTCCAATGCACTACGAACAGGCTACTTAGACAAGAAGTATTCATTTAACGATAGCTATATCGCAAGATATGAGAGATTCGGACCAATGATTCAACAGGAAATGGATTTGGAAGAAAATCAGAATATAATTCAGAATTTTATTTATGACCATGTTCCAGAAGAAGATGACATGACTGTAATTGAATATATTTAAATTTTTGTATTCTGTGTAAAATGAATATTAAATAAAAATATATAAATATACTTTTATTTTTGCCCTCCCCCGAAAATAAGCCCTAGCACGTATTCTGGACCAAAAAAGAAAGTAAGACAGTGTCTTATTTTCGGAAAAAGACGGTAAGCTATTAAATTCGTTTATCAAACTCCAAATGCCATAGAACGTGAATTTTAGTTTTATTATATTTAATACAAAATTTACGTGTTCTTTCTCGGCTCGAAATATCCATCAAAATAAAATGAAAGGAAGTAAATTTATAAATTAAAATGGACTTGCAACTAATTATTAATAAAAATAGTCGAATCCCATAAAATCTAAATATTATTTATTCACTGTTTTTTCGTTTCGGCTGTAGGAAATGCAGGAAATAAATGTTCGTGTGCCGCCATCTGTTGGCAACACCAAGTACTATTATGATTGATAGTAATTTACTAGTGCTGCCATCTATGGCCTACAGTAAGTACTATATGTATCGAAAGCTTTACTAGTGCCGTTAATTATGATCATTATTCCAATGCTCTGATTCGGTCTTCTGATTGAAAAAAAAAAAAAAAATTCCTGAAAGAGGTTTAAAAATGTAATCGCTCTGATTAAAAATAACATGACACAGATACTGCAACATTCGTTTTAAATACACCTTAAAATGCAAGCCAAAACTTTGTTACGCATTGTGAATTATATTAATATTTATAATAATTAGGCCTTTGTGAGTTTGGGGAAGAATTTTATTTCGTGTGCAGTAGGCGCCGCTTAATACGATACTGTTAGTCTACGTTATTTTGATAACAGTAACCGAATGATAACATTAAACGACGAGGGAAAAAAAAGAATCTGATGTGTACACCACATGACTTCCTTCTCCGGAATATTAAATTATACGCAATTTTCCTGCATTTCATTAAAACATATTGAATTAACAGTTAACGAATTTTGAATTAAATCTCCTTCGTCGATAGCGCATAAACCACAATAGAATAAATACACTCTTTAAAGTTCACTATATTTAATTACTATAGCCACAATTGGTTCAATTAACAGCGTTACATCTCATTCATTTTATAACTCAGAGTGAGCAAAAAATATAGCATCTGAAGAATTACCCCAAGTTTTATTCAAATACTGTAATAAATCTAAAATTATGTATAAAAGAAATTAAACAAATAAAAAAAGAACAATTTTCCACAGACGATTCAGCGCCGCTTACCTAACGCGCATGCGCTACTAATGAATTCAGTTCTCACTTCGCGGTAAGACAAAAATACATAAAAATTAAAACTATTTTCATTAAAAATTGAAAGATATAGAAAAACATAAAACACCAAGTACAATTAAAATTAATTAAAAAAAATTTTAATTAAAATTACAATTTGTACGCAAAAACCGGCTAATAACTTAAATAATTATTCCAGAATAGATCAAGCATAATTTAATTCGCAATAATAAAAGAGGAGGTTACTTTGTTCTTGCGAAGCTTAGTTTCTCTCGATTGGTAACAAATCCACTATTTTGCTAAGCTTCAAATATGAACAAATATGTCTGCTATCATAACCAAAAATTAGGCTTAGCTGCACTTAAAAAAATTTCGAATTGTTGATAATTATACAATTATTGCATGCAGGTTAACTAAGGGCATAAAAATCTTAACCAAAATATGAGAACAACATAATTCTATCATCTTTAAAGCAAAAAATGCACCATTTTCAAACTTATAAGATTAAAGAAACTGAGTTCACTGAGCCGAATAACAGAGTGTATATATATATATATATATATATATATTAATTATTATTATTATTAGCAAGTAAGTATGTAGAAGCTATGGTGCATTCGAAACCTCTTAAATCCTATTTGTAAACGCACAGTTGTGCCAAAAATTGCATATCAAATAGAATCAAAATACCATTTTCAACAATAAAACATGACTAAAAAGAAAAAATAATAAATGAGACTAATAATTGAATATTTAAAAGATGTGGGAAAAGTAGAAGTGGCAAGAAAAAGTAAAAGTTGTAAGAAAATGGGAGATGTACAAAAAGATCAAAATGGCAATATTCCATTGAGAGTCACATAACAGTTTCGTCAGGGAAAAGGTGCTATGCAACTCCCATTGAAATATTACCTCCACGCGTTTCAACAAACGAAAGGAACGCTCAGTTGAGACGATATCGATTAGCATAAAATGATTTGATAGGTATCATTAAATTATTTTCCTCGTTAATTATCTCAATTGTTAGTTTATAAAAAAAAAACTAATCAGTCTACAAGTGGCGCCCGAACTAAACGTTCGTGAGCGATAATTCGTAACTACCAGGATTTGGCGATTGAGTCCTCTAATTAACATTTGCCCTTTAAAAGGCGTTGTATATAAGGTGCATACTCGATGCAAATTCGAGAGGTCAAGGGCTCGAGTTCCAGCGAGGGCACTGCACCTTTTTCCCATCTCTTGCTTCAAAAAGAAAAAAAAAAAATCTGATGCCTCTACACATTTTTGAAAATTATTTGACCAATGCTGTACTCCTAAGTTTAGCACTTGGAGAACATATCAGACTGAAAAAGAACTTGCGAACATAAAATTTAAAATCAGGCAGAAATCCACGTGAGTGTGGCGTAGATGTTTTCAAGAAATGTTTTGCTCCTGAAGGAAAGGTTCTAGTATCTGATCCTCACAAAATCGGTGCGTTATTAAAAATCTACATCAAATTAAGAAAAATTTTTTTGCCTAATTTTAAATGGTTGGTTAAATTTGGAAGTAAAATATTTTGAAACTTAATGAGGTTTATATATGTATAACATATTTGGCGATGCTTCTCTGTGGCCGTGTTTATAATGCATTTTAAACTTATTTGCAATTTGACCATTCACGTAAAGATTTTACTTCAGTTAGAAAAAATGATCCTAAATATTCTCATCGTGTTAACTAAACTGTGGATCACGATAAGCGATGTATTTTCTTTGTTTTTGTATACGAAAGACCGATAATAGTATTCGAATGGTAACATTACTTGTCCTCACATTCAGCAACGTCTACTGTATTCATATCTTCATTTGCATCATTACAATTCAACTCAAAACTTAACTATTGTAAAATAATAATAATATGGAAAGCAAAATCGAGGAAATAAGCTTAGTGATGTTTATTTGCTTCATGATAATCAGTTTGAGATTATATTGTAAAATGCTATAAACATTCTGGAACTTGAACGATAATTTGCTGTACTTCGAATATTGACATTTAGCTGATAGTTTGACTTCTGTATGCGTTAAGATATTAAAAAAAATGCTTATCATACTAGTGTAAATGTTTGACCATCTGGCTGTGCAGCTGGGAAACGGTTATTTATACTTTCGCTAAAAATACTAATGTGATAAGCATTTTAGCTATGTTGAGGACGTGGTGTTTTGTCGAAATCTTTTTACGATGTAAGATTTATCCTAATTTTATAACAGTTATTTTAAATTTATGCACCTTTCCTATCTCTTCTAGCTTCAGCTTACAATTTCCTACCAGAATGTATTTTCAGAAACGCGTTGAATGGAAATGAGTAAGAGTAGTATTTAAGTCGATGTTTCACTGACTTCGTTAGAGAGCCAAAGTTTCTGAGTAGCGCGCGTTTGCCTTTGGTCTACGTTTCTCTCTAAGCTATTACTACGCTCGGCCTTACTTCAGGGCCTTGATAGCTTCGTCTATTTAACTGAGGTTTAGGGGCCAATTACATAGAATCCTAATAGCTTCATCTATATCTTTTAGTTAAGCATTAGATAAGTTTTAATTCTTATTAATTTGCGTTGAAGCCCAAATGGAGGCTTTGGTGTACGCTCTGAGATAGGAGCCGACTGTGTTTATCTTTACGTTAAGAAATAAACGGTGATTAACCCTTCTTAAGTCTTACGTCTCTGTTCATACACTCAAGCGATTATTGGCTTATCGGTGAACAAGGTTCCTCATATTGAACTGTGAAATAAAAGCGTGGAACCCCACAACTTAATTCCCATTAATGCAGTTGAATAATTTGCATCACTCAAACTCGAACATTAATTTAATAAATCAAGTTTAAAATTTACCAATTTACCGGAAATTTCCTTATTTCAATCATAAAAGTACCATTTGCCTATTAAAACAACTAAAATTTCTATGTACTAATATAAGACCTGTTATAAACTGTGGAGTTTATTCAAAATTATGCTTGAAATTTAAGGACGTAAAAAGGATTTTGTACTTGCATAAATTTTACGCTGAAAATTAAGCATATTAATTACAGTAAACTCTGTGGGCTAGCTTAAGTTAACGGCTTAGCATAAACATGGAAAAAGTAAACTAACTCTATAAGGTATTTTTATAACCTTAATAGATATAATAATATATAGTTATAATTTTATAACTATATATTATTTTATATATTATAACTATATATTATTTTATATATTATAACTATATATTATTTTATACCTATAATAATAACTATATAGATATAATAATATAGTTATAATTTTAAAACCTTATAGATATAATATATATATATATATAATTTTATAGAGTTAAACCTTTATTTATATTATAGGTATAACTCTATAAGATATTGTTAGCATGCTTTCGTGGTGTAATAGTCAGCGTACTCGGCGCGTATTCGAGGAGTCCGAGATTCGAGTCCCGGCGACAGCACCGTTCATTTTTCACGTCTCCTTCTTTCGAAACATACTTAATGCCTCTATAGTGGCGCCCAAACTGAAAAATGTGATGGATGATGATGCTCCACCACCAGGATTTAGCGACTGGGCCCCTTTATTCCCAGTTGTCCTTTAAAAAGGGGAAGAATATGAGGTATTTCTCCCGCCTTTGTAGTGTAATGGTGAACACACTCAGCGCGTATGCGAGAAATCCGAGGTTCGAGTCCCGGCGAGGGCACTGCTCATTTTTCACATCTGCTTTCAAATAACCTAATAACTCTACAACTCCTAATCTTAAAAATGCGGGAAACTGGTTCTTCAGAACATTAGTATTTCTGTATCATTCTTTACTAGAAGTTACTGGGAAACAGAGGAATCTGGTCCACCAGCTGTCGAGCAGTAAAAACCGCTAAACTCTGGTAGTTCGGTCCTTGGTTCAAGTCCTGACAAGAAAGGGCTAGCAACATGAATGTTTTTATGCTTCTTTAAAAGAAACTAACTCTACAAAACTTTTTAAAAATGTATAAAAATACGCAGTAATGTTAGCATTACTATACCTGATAAGATATCTTCATTTCTACTCCTCTGTAATATGAATCTTACCCATTCTTATTGTTGTATCTGCTGCTTCTTAAGCCTCAACTCATCCATAAATAGCCGAGCGATAAAATCGCTAAACACAGGTAGTTCTGACCTGGGTTCACTTCCAGGTGCCCGGGCTGGGCGTTTTCGTGGTTTTCCCATACGAGCCATTTTTCCGTAAAATTCCACACTTTCCGTGAAGTGCCCATTGACGTAATAAATAATTAAAAAAACACGAGAACCTTCTGAGGTTCAAACACTCTGCTATTATATATCTTGCAGTTTTATTCCTTACTGGAATAATTTAAGCGATAGCTTAAGAGAAGTGAAACACATTTCCGGAACTTAGCAGAAAGTGTTAGAGATTAAATTAAGCATTTTTTTATGAAAGAAATAAAAGTCGCAAAACTTATTTAGAAAGAGAATTAAAAGAATGGTGACATTATCAGGACGTTTCTTCTAGTTGATTTTGCAAACATGACAGATATCCTGAGTAGGAACAGGGAGCTTACTAAAAGCTATGTTCGTGCGTGTGTAGAAGATACAACAAAGATAAGAAGGGTTCAAATTCCCCTTTATTTGCTTATCAATTTTATAGACGTTCCCGAATTTCGGGATGCAAAGACCAATCACTTGTGGTCTGAAAATAAAAGAATATAAGACTACTAACTAACTAAAATTTAAATGAGAGCTAACTTTTAAATAGCTTACACAGATGACTAGCACTAAGACTAGCCTTTTAAATGACTACGTTTGTAGTACGGAAACTGCGGAAAACTACAATACGTCTTTAACTTTCAAGGCTGTTAAACCTCTGGCCTTAAAGGCGGACAGTAACTGATGGCAAGCTCGCTTGAAGCCTCGTAGCAAGGGGCTTTGTCTCCTTCTTTCTACACTCTTGGCAAAAAGCTACAACTTAAATACTTAAGCGATAGCGAGTACAATTTGCATAAACATATTCACGCGTCCATGCTGCCCGGAAGTGGAAAATAAAAGATGATAGTAAAGTTTTAAAATAAAATAAACATTAGTGAATTTAAAATCCTTACAACATTAGTGCGTAAAATATTAGTGTGTAAAGTAGTGTGTTCATAAATATAGTGTTTCGTACGGGTTCGTAATTTGATTTAATGCACAATGAACTGATGACAGCTTAATAATATTTATTTTCTCAAAACAAAAAAGCGTTTTACAGTTCCGGAACTTTTCGCAGAAGTTCTTGTACAGCTCTTCTCACTATGACAGAGCGCAATCAGCCGTAACCACTTCAAAATGCTAAAAACTTTAAGTACAAGACAATGTAAAATACCTGAATGCGTAAGCTCTAAGTAATTTCAATACGCTGAGCTAAACCTTGAACTAAACTAAACTGACGCTACCTCTAAATTTCTCCCATCCGCCGAGAAATTTCCAGGAAACTCCTATTTCTCGAAGTTGTTGGAACACATGGCACGGTTAAAGTTACATGGGAACGGATACAATTACAGTTGCATAGGGATCGGACCAGTTACAGTTACATCGGTATAAGACCAAAATGTTGCCAAATGGCCTCCAGGTTTGGCGATTTTTGGCGATTTCTCGCCGAATTTGTTGACAAAAGTTTAGTGCCAAAGCCTTCGCCGGCTTTGTGATATTTCACCTAGCGTTAAATGCACTAATATTCCAATCCTGTTTTTCTGACGATTCTTTATACTCTGGAGGATTTTCATGTTATATTATGCAAGAGCAACTACAATTTACCCATAATTTCACTAAAATTATTTACATCTGTATAAAGTTCGTAGCAATAGTATTATAACTAATTTTTTTTTTCAACTGGCGGGCTGCAGCCGTTAATAACATTGGGCGCTGTTAGGGCAGGAAGCGATGGTGTCTTTGTTATGGAGGCACTTAATAGGTGCCCTCCGTTGGCTTTTATGAAAGGTAAGACAAATTACATCTACGCCTTTTCCAGGATTCAACCCGCGCCCATCGGCACGGCAGTCAGCTTCACTAACTACTTTCCGATCTAGGTGGCATAATATTGTTACGAATTTTGTATTTAGTTAGATATTTTTAGAATTATAATTTAAATTCCTGTGTTTCCCCGTGCAATGCAGCGCGAGACAGAAGTTAAAAGAAAGCTACGCCGGAAAGTTACAACACAGGAGCACGTGCATTTAACATTGAGTATATAGTTATCTCGCTAATTTGCATCAAGGCTGTATTAAAATTTAAAAATGTACTTGACCGCTATGTTAGATGTAACCGTAATTCCATCTTCTTGTTGTTTTCCAGTAATTTCCTGAAGCAGAAACTGCGAGAAATATCTCGCACATCACCTTCTACTAAAACTGTATTTTTGAAAATTTGTTTTTTGATTATAATTTAGAAATACTTTTCAAAACTTGTTCATGTAGATCTTTAGCATTTGAATATTATGTACTAATAAATTTGAGCATATCTTACTTAAAAAAGATCTTGCAAGATTCAATTTTCAATTTTTCGACTAATGTCATGTGGTTGAGCAGAAGAAATATTTTTTTGTCTAAAAAAATGTACTCAATATATTTCGCAAACAAAAAAAAAGTTTTTTTTTAAATGAAGTAAACATTGAAATATTTAATGTGTGTATCACTTATTGAATGAAGTAGGCAAGACATACAAGCCAAGAAACGTTTTTGCATTACTAAAATTGTGTGAAAATTTAGATGATCATAGTAACTTACATTGTTTACATTATTTTTTCTTTCTTTTTGGTCTATATTTCTGTACAAGTATGAGACTAGACCAAATTGTTACATTAAATATTTTGTGCTTTTTTGTTAAAACACATATAAATCAACATTTTTATGCATATTTTAATTTTCATCATTGTTAATTTCATGAAGAAAATTTCAAATGTTTTTTTTTTCATAAATTGCCTTTGAAATAGAGTTGTGAATAATTAATAGAGTTTATGTAATATTGAATGTGCTAGACTTGGGGATATAAAATATGAATTATTTATTGGAAAGAAACTGCATTAAGTGAAACCTCATATAGCGGTTATTTTCTTAGATAACCACCTCTGACGGTTACGCATTTGTCAGGAACATAATTAAATAACACTACTTGAAATCACTAAGAGTTTTGCAAGGCTACAAGAAACTGGCATTGTGGAGTTATTTGTTTTAAGTAAGTTTCACTGTATAATCAGTTGATTTAGGTATAGTAATTTTACGTGGATATGAATTTTGCGTAAGTTATTAAAAGGTTTTACAACACAGTTAAAACCAAAGCTTTTCAAATCATGAGTCGTGTACGAGCATTGCTTTAGCATTATTTTCAGATATAGTTAGAGTAATATTTAAGCATTATTTTCTCTCACTGCGGAAATGCTCGTTCCAGTTTTCTGCATTAAATTTATCTGGTTGTATAGAGATTGACGTAAAAGCTGTTTTGTAAACAAATGTAACTATATACCTTATATCTGCTTAATTGCGATGACAGTAATTTTAACTGTGTGTATAAGGCTGTGTAGAAGATTTATTTATATTGCTAAATACATCACTATAAGAATTTCGTTTGGCTGTCTAAATACAGGAAATGCTCAACACGAAGTGGCATTTTTATAGTATATAATCTATGGTCAATAGAAATAGCTATCTTTTCTGTACTTTAAATTTTACAATTCAAAATAATATTTCTACACAGTTTTTAAATTATTTCTTCTGCAGCAGAAATGTAAATAACTCATACCTAAAACACCGACTTAAATTTATTCCAATAATGCATCTCTTTAATTAAATTTATGTTCCCTGGAGATGATATACGAAACACCTTTTGCAATAATAAATTATACATACATACATACATATATATATATATATATATAATATGCATATATACTGTATGAAAGTTAATAATTAAGCATTTTTACGTGGAGAACTACATGTTGTATAAATACCTATTAAGTTATCGATTTTATTTATATAAAGTCTGTGGAAGATTATACTACACTAAAAGTGAGATACAGAATAAGATATTATTATACGCTATGAGATATTTTCTCAATTCCCGAACTGTGGGTTGAGAATCGGTATTTGTTGAATCTTGTAAATTTTTTGTTTTGTTACAATATACATTATTGCATTTTGGGTATTATTAAATTTATTATGTTCTTATACTGAGGTTTCATTTATATTCTGACAGGTACAGGTAACGTTCAAAGTACTGTAAAAAGATGGTCGACACAGTATTTTGTATATCATTATTTCTTCACTACATTATATTCTAGGATTCAATTTCCATTCAAACATCTTACAGCTTATTATGATACACGTGCACATGCACGTGTATCATAATAAGCTGCAGGGTGTTGCTATCAGTGGTAATCAAGTATTAAGGAGCTAGCAAGTATGATAATTTTGAATTCTTTGTTAAATTTCTAATAATCAAGTCCCTTATTCTTTTTGTTTTTTTGCTTATTTAATATTTTTACTTGTAATAGTGTTTCCGTTGCTGAAAATTAGGAGTTTAACTAGTTTTGTTTAAATTTGGTTTAGTGCATTGTAGGTAACTTAAAATTCAAGCAGATGCTAGAAAGTACCATCCTTTGATAATGCATTTGTCGTTAGGTGTCAAATTGTTAAACAAGCTGATGTGATTAAATTCCATTGTTAAATTTCCCAATTAAAGAATGGAAATACAGTGTAATACATATATATGCAATGAGATATAGTATTATGTGTATATATTTATAATCAAATCAATAATATATATATAATCAAAGTCATGATTCGCAACCATCAAATATTTATATACATATATCATTCGATGGTTGTGAGTCATGACTTTGATTATTATCTTTCTATTATTTTCAAAATTATATAAAGGAAGTTTAAAATTTTGTAAAGAGAATTTATATAAATATTTTGTAATATTTTCATAAGTACTGACGTGTATAGAGGACAGGGGCTTGTAGGCTTCTAGGTATTTATAAAATTTTATTAAGTTTCTTCGTACTGAATTTTATTTAAAATTACTCTGTGTGCTTACCGGTATTTAGGTCAGTACATTTCATCACTGCTAATTGTGTACTTCTGCTGGTTTATGCTTATAATTATTAGTTTTTATGGAAATTTTGATCTACAGTTCTATTTTTGTGTATTGTTTTTTATAGGGATTCTATGTATGGGTACCCATTCTATGTACGGATACTCCACTATGGTACAATTCTATTGGTTTTGTTTATGGGTTTTTGTCTACTGTTTTGTGCAGTGATTTTCCCAATGGGTACCTGTATTAGTCTGTAGATTTTTCTGTACTGGCTTTTACAGGGATTTGGTCTATGGGTATCCGCATAGGGTCTGAGTTTTTGTCTACTGGTTTTTATGAGGAATAGACCTACGGAATATCCCTTTTTTTAATGTATGTTCGGCCTATGGATACGCATAAAATTCTAGTTTCTGGCTAGGTGTTTTTACAGGGATTTTGTTTATAGTATCCATATGTTCTACAGGTTTTTGTTTATGGGTTTTTATGGAGATTTGGCCTACTGGTAGCCGTACAGTTGTACAGGTTTTTATGGGATTTGGCCTGGTTTCTTTCTATGGCTTTTTACTGGAATTTGGCCTACGGGTACCCGAACAGCTGTACGGGTTTCAATATGTGGGTTTTTACGGGGATTTTGCCGACGGGTATAGGCCAATTCCCCGTAAACAAATTTTAGAATTTCTACGGGGCGTTTTTAGCAGAGGGTTCAGCAAAAAGTTAACGAGTGTGTTATTCTTGAAATGTTTATTTAGAGTTCAATCACAGGAAGTTTGAAATTTCTTTGAGCAAAATGGATTTCTAATCCAATTTTGTTTTCATAATCCTAGGGAAAATGTATGTTATATCATTGGAAAACAGTAACTTTTAATGTCGGATGATAATTCTTCTTTTATTTTCAAATTTTTTTCAGTTAGAAAACTTTCTAAAAGTGCTAAAAAGCTGAAAATATTATTATTATCCAGTTCTCTGATTATTAACTCTAGTTTTTTTATCGTTGCATTTGTTTTATCTCTAATGGTAAATGAATTAACATTTTTTAATTGTAATCCTAAATTTAATTCATTTTCCAAAAAGTATCAGCTAAATATGCTAAACGCATCAACCATAATTCACTAAATATATATTTTGTAAGATGGCATAAAGTCGTAAATATTCTTGAACTTAAAGGTCAGCTTTTAATGAAATTAACAATTTTCATAGTTTGATTCAAAACGATGTTCATGTTTTCGGGGACTGTTTTGGCTACTAAAGCTTCACAATGAATGTCAATGACGAGAATTTAGTTTATCTACTTTCTTTATTTGAGAAATAACACCGGAATGTTTTCTTGTTAACACGGCGGAAGGTACATCAAGAAAAGTTACTAGAGTGGGCGCGTGGGATATCACATACCCTAATGTTTAAAATACGGTAAAAACAGTTTTATTTGGTTTTAAAACTGTTTTTCTTTTATAATACGCGAATAAGACTTGAGTTAGAAAAAATTAATTTTTAAAATAAGCTTATAGAGAGTTAAAATTAAGATAAATGAAAATGATAAGAAAATAAACATCAAAGTTTTATTGCATCTCTAATACACAATGGAACTTATTTTATTTTTTTACACTTTGAAGAAAATTCATTCACGCGTTCTTAGCACAGAAGGCTTTTCACATTTAAAATATAGCATTCGCGTTCTTCTGTCATTGGCTCCAAGGCATTCATCACAAGTTTTATACTTAGTTGCTTCGAATTTCGTATATTCGTTTGAATTATTCCTCGAAACTTCTGCTCTTCTTTTGCATGCGGTACTTAAGTTTCTCGGTAAAGCATCAATCTCTGATCGTTGTTTAACATATTTTTTTTTTATTAATTGTAATGCTAAGTTTCTCAGAAACAGACATCTGCTTCTGTATCTGGTTGGTGGATTAGCAGCTGAAAGCGATATAATTCGGGCATTTGTTGCAGCAACATTTAGTGCAGAAAGGAAAATTACCATTGGCCACTTCCTTGTTATTCTGGCAATTGAATAACTTGCTGCCATTTCATCCACAATATCCACTGCTTCCTTAGTCGTATTATAAAAATATATAATTTCTGGCGTTTTCTTTTCTCCAGTAGTGCCATCTATACCACCATCGTTATGTAATGTTAAAATCATCGTTATGTAATGTTAAAATCATCGTTATGTAATGTTAAAAGCATAAAAACAGTTTTTTTTAGGAACATAAGAAATTAATGCTTTATCTTTTTCGAAACTAAATAATGTAGAAAATATTCCTATTTTCCTCTTCAGTTTCCGAAATGTAATCTTCTTCACTTTCAAATATTTGTAATCAGTCTCACAGCCGATGCATTTCCAATTCATAGGGAGGTATTCTATTTGCCGTAATGCGCTTAGAAATCTTTTAAAATTTAATTTCAAATACTTTAAAATCGTTAGCGAGTAGAAATATTTACTGTTACACTCCAGAAATATATGTTTAAAATAAATATTCAGTCAGAAAAACACTTACGAGGACAGGCGCGTGGGGTGTGTCACACCCCAGATGTAATGAAGCACCGACAAATCTTTTTCTGAAACATACAGGCAACGAAAAAGCGATGCTGAAAGTCACTCACTACTAGAAACCCAGCTACTGAATGTAGTACAGAATTTCAGTTTCACAAGTTAGAAATATTCCACTTGTTTGTAGATTTGGGGTGTGATACACCCCACGCGCTTTCCGGCGGGTTAAAGCCGACAGCAATGCAATAATTCCAAGGAATATCATTCTGAGATTTAACCAGGATGTTGGGGTACATAATTTTTAAATTTAATACTTAACAACTTTGTTTCTTTGCGTACCACCTATTTTTCTCTTGCGTACCACTAGTGGTACACGTACCACCGACTGGAAACCTCTGGTTCAGGTAGTTCTAAGCTATTGGATGTACTTGTAAAGGGAAAGTCTGTGACCTCCAACAGTTCCTGTAGAAGATGTGGACCGTGTCAGAACATTTTACTTTCGTAATCCTATGAAATCTGTTCGGAAGAAATTATTTAAAAGTGTTTCTATACCAATTATAGTTGGTACATGCTTTAAAGCCAGATGACTCTGGTGTATATTTTAACGTTTCAAGCGAAGAGTTTGAGTAGGAAGATGACTTCATTGATCGTCTGATGTTCAGTAATGAGTCAATTTTTCTTCTGCGTGGGAAGGTAAATAGTCAGTATACGGTGTGCTCATTAGTGTGGGGGTCACAACATCCTCATGAACTTATAGAACACTAAAGATATTTTGTAAAATTATTGTGCTGTGTGCCGTTGTCAAATGTACGGCCCATTTTGTTTCGTTGAAGCTACCGTAGGGATAGCTCATCTGGATATATTGGAAGAATAGCTCTTCGTCGATTCGTAGAGGGTGAACCTGTAAACTTTATTTGGCAACAAGATGGAGCCTCTGACTAGTGGAATCTCTTTGTACAAGATCAGTCCCAGACCTCGGATTGGTGGTAATGGTCAAAACGACAGAGCTGTTTTTCTTTGGCCTCCATGTTCACCTGACCTGACGCCATGTGATTTTTTTCCTTTGCTGCTTTATCGTGTCTACATTCTGCCGCTAATGGTGATTGGAATGGAAATTCTCACATAATGGTGAGTTGTGCATTTGTTGCTTTAGAAAATTGGAATTATGTTGTTTTTATGTTCCGGTTAAAGTTTTTTATGCTTTTAGTTAATGCGCATGCGGTAGCTGCAGAATTATGAACAGTTTAAAAGTTTAAGTCACGCTTGGCCTAATGAGGCAGCCATTTGTTTCAATTACCAATTGACTTAATTCACTATTCTGGAAAGTCTGAAACACTTAGAATACTGAATTAAGTAAATTGGTGCACTAATTTCGGTGTATTTTTTGGTCAGTGCGACCAAACGTTAACGTTCAGTTTTGAGGACCGAAACATTTATCTCCTGCTCGCTGAGCGAATTGCATGCGTTTGTGTAGAAAACTCTAACTTTAATTGGCAAAATTGTTTTTCAACAGTACTTGGTGTTTTAGTTTTTTTGTGTTTTACAATTTTCAATGAAGAGTTTTTCAGCTTTTACGAATTTTCGCTTTGCCGCGAAGTGAGAACTGAATTGATTGAATGTGAAATATATCTCTAAGGAAATTCAAGGAAATAAGTTTAAACTAATCTCCGAAAAAAATGTGTATAATTTAATAGACCCTATGAGGAAGTCATATGGTCGGGTATTTCCTGTTTCTATAAAAAAGAAAGAATTCATTATACAAGGTTACATAACTGATTTCAGTGTCCTGATTAGCAACTTAAAGGGCAAAAATCTTCAAAAAATGGTGATTTGGGATTTTTGCATTTTTAAATACTTTACACCTTTACCTTTCAAATATACCATTCCTTAATCTGTATAAAAATTAGAACTGTAAAGAATCTAGTTTTAATTTATCATCGAATCGAAATTTAAAGGGACGAAAGTGTAAACATTGCGCTTCTTTTTTATTTGACTGCTCAAAATATGATGTCATTTAAAATGTTTAATCTATATTTGGTGATAAGCCTGAAGGTTATTTTCCTTGCTGATAAGAAATCTCACTGTATCCGAAACTGTTCGCTAAATTTCAGTTTGTATCGCCCATCGGTGCAGAAAGACATAGCGGGTGCAAAACAAGACATCTGTCTTCTTTGTCTATCTGTCTGTCATCTGTCTTTTAGGAAATTTTTCTTACTTCTTTTCCTTTTCTTTCTATAGGTCCTTTTTGTTTTTTTTCTCTCTCCATTACTTTTGGGCCATTTATTTTTAATTTTATTTTGTCCTGGCCTTTAGAACTCGTATAAAATATACGGATTTCCTTCTCACTCTCCTGTGAAATACGAAATTGGACCCCTTTCTACTTTCCTTCGCACCTTAGCTTGATTTTTTGCCCATCGGTGCAGAAAGAATTAGCGGGTGCAAAACAAGACATCTCTCTTCTTTGTCTGTCTGTCTGTCATCTGTCTTTTAGAAAATTTTTTTTTACTTTCCTTTTCTTTCTATATGCCCTTTTTATTTTTTTTTCTCTCTCCATTACTTTTGGGTTATTTATTTTTAATTTTATTTTGTCCCATTCTTTTGTCCTGGCCTTTAGAACTCGTATAAAATGTAGGTAGTTCCTTCTCACTCTCCTCTGAAATAGGAAATTGCCATCCTTTCTACTTTCCTTCGCACCTTAGCTTGATTTTTCGTCAATTGTTGCAGAAAGACTTAGCGGGTGCAAAACAAGACATCTGTTTGTCTGTCTGACTTCTAGCACGCGGTTAGTTTAATGCTGTAAGGATAGCCATGCCTAGATAAACTGTGAGAGTCTTTAAAAAATGTAAAAGAATGTATCATAAAGGCAAAGGTAAACAAAGGCGTGAATGTGAAAAAGCTCCGGCAAAAATTTTTGCTGGTCGTTCAAATGATATTGATTTATCAGCTAGTGATAAGAAATTAGATAATATAGAGGTTTCATATTTATTAGATAATTTGGTCCCTGCAAGGAAGTCATGTGGTTTTGTCAGATTTGTTTCTGTTTTCATGGAAAAGAAAGAATTTATTATGCAAAGTTGTAATTTTTTAACTGATTTCAGTGGCATGATAAGCAACCTCAAAGTTGTTTGACATTTAGAATGAATATTTAAAATGCATTCTATATTTATATCTTCAGGAAATACGATTACGTGATATACAATCACGTTCAGCATAATATGCAAAGTAATCCTTTACTACATGTTACCGTAAGAGAAGTATCCAGGCGTTTCATTTCTAGACGACAATATTTGCGCATGCGTGAACTTCTCTTCCGGAGTGTAATTAGTTTGTATTTGACTCTTTCGACCCGGTGGGTGACTTTCAGTAAGTTCCGAGAAAGGGTGGTGCGAGTTTCCTAGAATGCTGAAAGAGGGAAGAAGAAAATAACTCTGAGGACTCCTGAATAAAATATTTCATAGCAATTACGTTGATTATGTGAGAAAAGCTTCCTTCGAAAGATAAAAGCAAATCTTTGCGTAGGATGTCTTTCTGGAACTGGTCACGAAAATTTGATAAATTGCTGTATTTCGGAAACAGGCATTCCCAGCATGAAGCCCATAAAAATAATTCTTTACTAAACAAGAATATAAAGGACTTAAACCATTTTCAAAGCATGCTTAAATATATTTTACGTAAGAGCATATAAGTATTTCATCTGAAGACTGCGAAACACAGCTGAGTATAATAAGAGTCAGACTCCCACTAATTTAATTTTCAATAACTTTAAAAGCATTGTTGGCATAAATATCACCAGTGTAAACATATTAATGCAATACGGATAACATTACCCTTAAAAATAATTATATTGTTAAGGAATTTGTATTTAATTTGCTATTTTTAGTAGAATTATGATTAAAAATTGTTTTATATCCCCGTGCAATGCAGCACGAGACTTATCTGAACAGAAAGCTACACCGGAAAAGTTAAAATACAGAAGCACGTGCATTTGATAATTAAATATCTCGTAATTGTACTCTTTTGCTATACAGAAAAATCGAGAAAATACCAGAATGTTCTGGTGCTTGATTAAAAAGCTTATAAAAGCCGGAGAAAAACATCTCAGTTCAGTTGTTTTAAGTGAACTATAGTTGTTTACTGAGTGCTGTTATTGATTATACGAATTCGCGGTGACATCGCGTTAGCTTTTTCTGTATTTTGAATTGAGTTCTATTTATATTTTAGCAGTTTAAAATATAATTAGTGAGATATTGCGATATTGTACGAATATCTTCGAGGAAATTTCAGCATTTTGTTTTATTTTTTGTGAAAAGAAAAACTTTTATTAACTTTTTATCGACTTGTGCATTGAATCCATTACGAACCTGCACGCACGCAACAATATTGAAGGATTTATTTTAAGTAACACCTTAATTTTTCACGTTACTTTTCCCCTTTAACGTCTATTCATTTGATCAGTCATCACCAGAATGCAAAACCGGTTGACTTAAATATAGAGAAAATTTTTAGTTTTAGGTTTTCTCAGAAAGACTTCAGTCGTTGGATGTCCGTTGTTGTGATTAATTACTGTGACGGCTGTGGCCTGTTCATTTCGCATTAAAAATTATTCTGTGTTCTGACTGTGTTCATTTCGCATTAAAAATAATTTTACACTTTGTAAGGATTTACGTATCTATACAAAGTAAATTTATATATTTTAATTAAAATAATACTTTTAATTTTAATTTGTAGGGATTTATAATTTATTTTAAATAAACAATTTAATTTAATTTAAATTTACTTTCCTATAAGCCTTCAGTTCCCCTACTTTTCAATGCCAGAATATTTAAATTTGATAGCGCGCGTGAAGTATTGCAAATTCTACTTTGAAGAGAAAAGGTTTAAATACTAAGTTCTTGAAGGAACAGTTAGAGAGCGTGGGTGAACTGTGTGCTTTTGTAGCTAGAGCTTCGGCTTTGCATTTATTGCTGGTTAGACGTCGCGTAATAGCTATTACTTTGTTGCCATTAGATTTTAGACGCTTTTTTAGGAAACAGGATAGTCTGAGCCCTGTAGCGCAATTCTACTACTTGTTAATATATTAAAATTTTTAGTTTAGTTCTTGCTATTTGAGTTACGCCAAAGTGAGGCGTAGTTTGTTAGCGTCAAGTCGACGGATTGTGAATTTTAAAAGAGTTAATAAACGGTTATTTTCATTCCTCTCCTGTGCAGTTCCTACTATAATTTACTACACGTTCAGTTATTACTTAGAAGATAGACAACAGTACCCTATAATTACTTTATAGGGCGAATTTATATAATATAATACTTTTAATTAAATTTTACCGCTTATCTGCCGCCCAACCGAGATAGTGTTTAGTGACCAGTACCGAAGGGCTCGGCTTCGAATCCCGGAGAAGGCATGAATATTTGTAAACGTATAGTGTCTGTGCGGCATGTGGGCACTCAAAATATGCGGTGAGCTGAAAGTCCTCTCAAGAGGTTGGTGATAGGTGAAGAGAGGTGGATGATCATCGGTTCCGTCCCCCGGGATCGATAATGTATATTATTATACAGAGCAATGCCTACATATTTTTTCACCTGAGGCAAAGCGGTAAATGTGCGCCCATGTATACAATGCAAGATTATTTATTTACCTATTTGTGTGGGGGAGGAGAATAAATAAATAATACTAAATGATGTTTGAAAACATAACATTATACAAACACGCGTACAATATATATCTATATTATTGCATATATATATACATATAATCATATATATAGAACAAATTAACTATATTTATATATATATTATGCTCATTAAAAGTAACTATTTCAAGTGAAAATACAATAATTCTTGCAGTAATATTTAATTATAACTTCGTGTATTCCACAAAGTGAAACATATATAATGGTTAACAATTTTGATATGGAAAACATTAAAATGGCTTTTTAAAAGTGGCAGATAATATTAAGTAATATAAACAAAAATAATTTGCTAAACATTTTATGGCATAAACTTTTCAAGCATATTTATAATTTAATTTTTCTTGCTTTTAAAGAAGCA
>KK121722.1:55837-88265 GCA_000611955.2 Stegodyphus mimosarum | reverse complement strand
GTCCTAAAGATGTACATCTAAATGGATCAATAGAAGTATACTCCTCCGCACTTTACCATCCCCCTGTAGGAGTCTAGAATGGTGTTTTTTCTCATCGAACCAATTCATTAATACCATAGTGGATGCAACTTAGATCCGATTACTACCATCAACTCTCCAGAATGGGTCTAGTTCAGTGAATTACAAGTTTCCACCTTCTTCACATCCGTCTATGGGTCCAGTTTTCATCTTCCTTCTGGGAACATCTATGCTTACTTCATCTTCCTACATCCTTCAGGACTGCTAACATCATCTCTGTGCGGGTTGGAATCATGCCCAAAGGAGAGCATCTTGGTTTCTACTTCAAACGGCTACTCGTCTGGAGATTGTTCCATCTGATAAACTAACAAAGCTTAATTAAGTTTAAAATTCTTCCCTTCAAGTGAGTTCAATCTTTTGATTGTTAATTTCACCTGAAATTTAGTACAGCTTGCAACCTAAATTCCGTGAACTTGTTTCCTAAGTAATAAGGCTAATTAAAATTTTTTTAAGAGATTTGATTAATTGAAGAAAAATTTTCCAGTAATGAATTCTTAAAGTAAGGAGTAATTGTATGTGTATTTAATTTCCAATTAAATTCTATTTAACTTTTAGTCAAAGGTTTTTCTGCTGGATCTTAAATCCAGGCTGTTTATTTAAGCAACTGCTGCACTATTAATCTATTTAGGACCTTTTAACTTTAACTTGGTTTGTAATTAAAATTTGTATATAATGAATTAAGACAGGATATTAAATTTGTGAACTTATCTAAATTTTACCTTTTTACTTTAAGTTGTTACTACTTTTTGTTGAGAATTAATTTTTTTTAAATTAAGTAACTTTTGCAAATTAAGGAACGATTAAAAATTTAAATTCTACTTTACCTTTAGTTGAGTAATTGAATGTAGGAATAAATGTAATCATTTTTCTCCAACGGGTCTACATGAGTATGTAATATTTTCTAACTGCCTAAGGGATTGCTAAATTGATGTATGTAATTTTTACCTGAGTAAATTAAGAAATTTCTTGAACTAAGTAATCTCTATCAATATTGGTAAAGACACCATGCTCGGTGATTCATTAAATTCCTGTGTATTTTTATGCTGGCCAGCAGAGTTTGATAACTGCATATGAAAAGTTAATATTAATTTCTATGGTGTAAATTTTTGATTAATTCATCTCGGTGCATATTTGAAAATAGCAATATATATTATAATTCTAAATGCATTATTTTAAATAGTTGTCACCCTGGTACCATAGATTTAGAAATTTAAGTTGAAAGATTGAGTGTTTTCCTTATAATGCTGCAATAAATATCCTTGGTTATATATATATAATTGATTCAGAGTTTTTCTTATGATGACTTTTGTGAATGTTCTTAACACCAGTACTCCTGCTTGGTCTTAGGGGTTGTTCGGGTTAGTATTACACAACGCAATGAAATTTTGGTTTTGATATTATTGTAGGCTAATTATTTAATTTCAGGTTTCAATTGGAACAGTTAGTATTTAACGTCTGGTACCATAAGACCATAACATTTGGTAACAGAACATTTGGTGCCGCGACAAATTGCCTCACAACAGTTTTGCCATCGCTTGTTTTCAAATCAGTGAGTTTCTTAATGAAAAACTCATAAATTCTTTACTAAATGTGCTCTAATATTTGGTGGCAACAATTTAAAAATGATTCACCGCTTATAGTGAATCGACGCAAAAGGCCAAACGAAATTAATAGCCCTTGCCCCTTTGCCATAATAATTTTAGTTAGAGATCTGGTCCATAATTTTATATCGCTAATAATAAAAATGCGGTGTATTACTAATAAATTAAAAAAGACAGTGGCGTAACATTTGTAGTGCATTTAAATTAATAAATAATTTAAGAAGATAATGGTTTATATATTTGACAATGCAATAAAATTATTAAATTTCGTTTTAAGCCTCCAACACTTTTAATATTCATGATTTGAAATATCTGCAAATAGAATAATTTAATTTATTATTAACATTAAACTGACTAAGAAAGTTGATTTGCCTCTAGTAAATTAAAAGTCACAGCTATTTAAAATAAAATTTTTTGCATAAAAATAATTTTTTAATTGTATTTTTTATTTTTTTTCTGTATTTTTTGTATTTTTTATTCTGAATTACTCGTTATGAATGATGAAATGTTACTCATTATTATACCACAAGTAATAAATTATAAAAAAAATACAAAATGAAAAAAAAAAAAACTTGGCGTCATTCATAAGAATGAAAAATTTGCTTTAAATATTTAGTTTCGGAAACTAGCTGTAACAACAGTGTCATTTAACGAGCATTTTGTTTGAAGGTGAAATGAGAAAACAATATCGCCAATTTCAAGGTTAATAAACTTATCAGGACTTGCATTTCTTTTTGTCTGCTTGGCTAACATATCGTTTCCTGACTGGACAATGAGTTGACTGCAAACTATGTCCTATGGAGTAGCAAAGAGGACAAGATGGGAAGGGTTAAAATTACTCTTTATTTTTTTCATCTTTTCACAATCGCTCCCGTACTTCGGGATACAGAGACCAACCACTTATGGTCTGAACCTAAAAATATAAGACTACTAACTAACTAAAATTTAAATAAGAGCTAACTTTTAATATTTTACACAGATGACTAACACTAAGACTGGCCTTTTAAATTACTACGTATGTAGTACGAAAACTGCGGAAAACTAAAATACGTCTTTAGCTTTCAAGAGGACTAAAACCTCTGGCCTTAAAAGCGAACAGTACATGGCAAGCTAGCAAAAGGGCTCTCTCTCCTTCCTTCTACTCTGCTCTTGGCAAAAAGCCACAAATTAAATACTTAAGTGTTAGCAAGTACAATTTGCATAAACATAGTCACGCGTTTATTCTGGACGGAAGTGGAAAATAAAAGATGATATTAAAGTTTTAAAATAAAATAAACGTTAGTCAAACTGAAAATCCTTACAAACTAAGGTGGTAAAATACGTCATTAATTGTGCCAATACGGCAAGCTGAAAACTTCTTTTCCCTCTCTGCTTCATGCTGCGACGCATTTAAGAAAAAAAAAATGTAGACCATTGCTCAATTAACATTTGTTTTATCATTCTGGATTTAAATCAGGGAGAAACTTTTTTTTATAATATGTGAAAATTTCAGAACT
Organism: Stegodyphus mimosarum; assembly: GCA_000611955.2. Taxonomy (NCBI): domain Eukaryota; kingdom Metazoa; phylum Arthropoda; class Arachnida; order Araneae; family Eresidae; genus Stegodyphus; species Stegodyphus mimosarum. Next base: position 85,090 of record KK121722.1, on the reverse strand, counting down.
TTATATTTGCTATATTTTTGGATGCCGAAAATTTAAAACTACAATTTTCTTTATAAACTACAAATAGTCTAAAAATTCGAGCAATTTTCAAAAATTTGTGAAAAATTCAGAAATTAATTTACAATTTTCACACAAATTTCAAAGAATTTTTTTGGACGATCTTTTCGATGATACAAACAGTCAAGTTCTGATTCCCTTAGTTTTTCGTTAAACGGGGTATGTGTGAAAAATGAGAATCTTTAGATAAAAAATATCTAAATCTAATTTTAAAAACATTTCTTCACCACATTGTATTTCCATTGACAAAGAGTATCACCTCAAAGTAATTAGGTTAAAAATCGCTGACAAAATTCCATCCGGCAGTGAAACACCGTGAATGAAATAATTAAAAGTTTGTAATAAAATAAGTGAATTTGAAACAAAATCATTTGTAGAAAATGTTAATTTTCATTATCAAGTCATAATGCCTGTAATGTGAAAATTTTCTTTAACCGAGATTGTAAGGAAAATAATGAAAACCACATACGGTATAATAATTGGGAAGTAAGATGCACATTTAATTAAAAAATATAATTCTCTTTCATTCAATTATTTACTGTAAAATTTTAAATGATTACTTATTCTTTTGTATTTGGCATTAGCGTAACTTCCATTCTTGTGAGTTCTTTTTCTAGGACATTTAACTTCATTAAATTAATTAGATCAATAGCATAGTAACTGTAACTACTTAAAGCAATCCTTGCTAATTCACTGCGAAAGATATTTCTCCAAACTAAGCAGTAACTCTCTGTCTGGTGCCTTGAAAGGAAATGCAAGAGGGAGATAAAAATCTAAGCAAAATAAGATGCCAATAAAGAAAAAGGTGTAATTAGGGAAGCGATGATAAGGTAAGTGCTGATAACTTAAAAGCCGAGTCCCAAGATATTTGAGGCAGATAACAGGATCAAAAGAGCTTTCGTTCGAAAGACAGCTCCATTCATCTTACAAGCCAAAGCTCGAAACTGTGTTATTGGTGGACTTCTTTGGATGCTGTATAGATACCGAGTTTTATTTTCTAAGTATTGTATGTCTCTTTTTTACTTTTGTCTATTCACTTAACTGTCGTTAGTTAATTACTCAAACATTATAGGCACGATTATATGCATTTATGAATATTTTTTTCTTTTATTACTTCATATTTATTCCAGTTACATATTTGGATAATGTAATGTGGACAGCTGTATGTTCTGCCTAGTAACATTACATCTGTAACATTCAGGCGGCTTTTTATCTGGTTTGAAAAAATAAACGAAACGTTCACACTTCGTTCATAGCTATACAGCTACCACGGCTTATCAACCTCCCTTGTTAATAAACTCAACCGTCTATTATGTTCCAATTTCCACGAACCGATACAAATATGTTAATCAATAGAAAAACCTTCGTTTATTAAACTTATTTCAGTCGTTATTAAACTCAGATTGGCAAAAGATGGGCTCTTCAATACCAGAATATCCTACTTGCACCTATACGAGCTTTTCTTAGTTTCGGAACCTCTCGAATATGCGCCGAGTGTGCTACCGTTATAACACGCATGCATTAAAAAGGGAGAAAATACATTATCTACTTCGATTTTTAAAGAAAGACTGGTAATTAGGGGACCCAGTCGTCAAATCCTGGTGGTGAAGAATCATTATCCACCACCTTTTAGTTCGGGGACCATTGCAGAGTCGTTTAGGAGACGTGAAACAGCGTGCAGTGCTTTCGTAGTGACTCTAATCTGGAACCTCCTGAATACGTGACGAGTCTGCTACCGTTAAACCACGAAAGCATGCAGAAAGGAACAGCAAATACCTTATACATGTAGCAGGTAAATATAAGACACAGTTTTAAGAGTTCTTTGTCTGCAGTGGGCTTCAAAGGGGCAGAATTTCCATATTTTAAGGTTCAGAAAAAACACTCCTATAGAGAAAATAGTGACTCTTTCTTGAATATTAGCTGGTAGGAGGTGGAAATGTAACTTCTGCATCCCCATTTTTTAAAGATTCACGGAGAATCATAAAAAAACTCATGAAAGGCATTACCGTAGATTAAACGCCTATAAAAAGAAATTGGTAACTGTAGATTGAAGAAAAAACAAGGAAAGTTTTGGTCTTACTTGTATCATGAAGTGGCAAACCGATTAAACAGACAATGGTTAATATTTCTTCCGGCTAGAAACGGTAAATTTTGAAATTTCAATAAATCACTGGAAGAAGCACTTTTAAACTTGTGTTTGCTTGAATTGTAAGATGTCGCAGTTTCTAGCGGAAAGACTTGAGCCACAAATTCCAACACTCAAACTTTAATTTTAGGGTATCGTAAAAGCTTTCAAATGTCATTACAGAAAAGATACTCAATAAATGGCGAACAGAATTTAATTTAGTGAAAATACAAGCGCTTGAAAAGAGATAAGTAAGTCGATATATTTGCTAGAAATCAAACGCATGACATCAAAGTAGAAGTTAATTTCTTAAGTTCGGTTGAAAATTGTTTCCGAAAATGTAATTTTTGAACAGAAGAAGTCTGAGAAGAATTGCAAACCATTTTAGTGAGGACTGTTATGAGGCTTCATTGTTTAGAATATTTGTCAGTTCTCAATTATACTGAGAAAATGTGTATAAAAATTGGCTATGTTAATAGACTATGTTAAAAGTTAAGTGTTAAAAGAACTGCAGAATGCACAATATGAAAGTAATACACAAAAAGAGACACTATCGTCAATCAAATCAGGAAAAACACTGCAAATTCTAAGAAAATTTCTTGGATTAAAATGCGTTGATCAGAAAAGCTATCAGCAGTTTTACGAAACTGTGAATACAACTGAAAAACGACTGTTAGACACCTTGAATCAATCACACATAGAGTAATTTTCTGTGAGACAGAAAATATCATCAAAACTGTAATTAAAAATTATTTTTATAAGACATTGAAAAATGAATACTAAATAGTGTAATTTAAGAATTAATTTTACTTACTATTTCAAGATTAGTTAATGAATTAGTTGTCAGTTATTATTTTACTTGAAAATGTTAAAGCTGATAACGCGGTTTGCAAAATATTAGTCGCCGTCCATTAAACTCAGGCACTTAATAAATTCAAATATGTTTCGAAGGAAATTATTTTAACAAGCGGCGAATAACTTCAGTTTCTTGAGAAATAACTTCTCCAAATTCAAAGAAAATTCAGTTAACAGTAACCATGATTAAAGCTAAAAATTAAATATTAAAATAATCGAAGATTTTATCTATTCCATATAAGTTCCTTTGCTACGAACACATACTAATGAAAAATGTTTGAAAATGCTTTCTAATCTAATGAAACTTACTAGACTGAAGATATTATGTGAGAAATTCCGTTTATTAATTATTATCTGTGCAAAATTAATTGAATTGTAAACGTTTAAATACCACATTACACAAATATGTTTCACTTTCAAGGAAAGCTAACAGTTTAATCTTGCAGCCCTAGCACAGCTGAGAGGGTATATTTTATTAATAATTCAGTTAGGCTTGGGTGTTAATAAGCAATTTAAGGAAGAACTTTGTAGAGACATTAGGTTATTTAGAAGAGGGAGAGATGAAAAATGTGCAATGCCCTCACCGGGACTCGAACCACGGATCTCTCCAATACGAGTCGAGCGCGCTGACCATTACACCACGAAATCATGCGAAGAAGGCGGGAGAAATACCTTATATACTCCCCCTTTTAAAGGCGACTGGGGATTAAGGGACTCAATCGCCAAATCCTGGTGATGGAGAATCATCCTCCACCAAAGTTTTAAGTTCGGATGCCACTGTAGAGTCATTAGGTTATTTTGAAACAGGAAAATGAGCAATGCCCTCGCCAGGACTCGAACCTCGGACCTCTCGAATACGCGTCGAGTGTGCTGACCTCTACACCACAAAGGCATGCGAAGTAGGGGGAGAATTACCTTATAACTCTAATATATATTATCTAACATAAGGCAATTTTTATTTGGTGTGAAGCATGCGATATAAGAATCAGATTGTAATTTCAAATTCCTTATCTATGTTTAACAGCAAAATTCAAGAACACTACTGCATAATAAGAACACGGAAACAAACCAAAAGTCAGAAATTTACTAGATTATCATTGTATTTTATCAAATCTGGCTGTGGGAGCTTTCAGTTATAGAATCTGGAGCCCCAATCGCCAGTAGGTCCTTGAGTAGTCCAAGGTCCTTGAGTAGTCATTGACTTCAAGGTAATCACTTGTCCTTGAGCTTTTGCAGCTCATTGATCGCTCTTGAAGTAAACATGAGTCTGAAAGTGGCTTCAGATTTTTCAGAATGCAGAGGAGTGTCGAGTAGCAATACTCCATAAAGTTTTGTATAAAACTAAACAAATGGACTAAAAAATCCCTTGCCGTGTTGCAAGAATCGTACGGAATAATTCTTTGTCAAAAGCTCAAAAGTTTAGTGACACGAAGCCTGGGAAGAGAAGACGGAAAGAAGGAATGGACGAAAAGATGCCGATGAAGAGCAACGTTCCGGCCGTCCTTCAAATTCTCAAACATGAGACAATGTGGCTAAAATGAAAACGCTTTTGGCTGTGGTTGGCGAATGAGTGTCTGAATGATTGCGGAGATGTTGGGATTTACAAAATCAATTCTGCATCAAATCGCCAAGGCAGAACTTCAAATGTTGAAATTTTGTGACAAGGATTTATCAAATATTAACAACAAACAATTGTCCATAGATTTTAACCGGCAGATAAGAAGAAACCGTGAGTCGATTTCGCGTGAATTGTTGAAGTGTGTAACAAAAATATCCTACGTTTTAGAAGCAAGCGGTTACCAATGACGAAACATAAGTTTTCTAGTATGATCCTGAAACAAAGAGACAAATTACAGATTGTCATACGCCCCAATCTTTTCATCAGAAGAACGCTCGAGTGAACAAATCAAAATTGAAATCCATGCTCGTTGCTTTCCTGATACCAATGGAATAGTGGTCAAAAAGGTCATGAGGTGCTGCACCCGGAAAGATAGCTAGTGCACAGTTTACAAGGAAGTGCTTCAAAGGTTAGAGATCGAATCGCGTTGGTCCTACCGGAGCTAATAAACAACTGGTTTCTGCACCACGATAATACACCTGTTCATACATCCTTCAAAGAGATTCACTTCCTGGTAAAAGGCAAGGTCGTACCTCTGCCCCAACCACCGTGCAGCCTTCATCAGTCCTCATCGGAATTTTTCTATTCTCAGTTAAAATCCAGCTTAAAAATTCATCGTTTTGACAATCTGGAGAACACAACACGTGTTCTGAACACACACAACACACACAACACGCAACACGTGTTCTGAACAACATTCCAGTTGAAGGTTCCCAGAAGGGCATCAATTTGTAGCAGAATGTATTTTACAAAGTACTAAACTAAATTTTTACTGCAATGATTTTTACTTACTTCGAAATGCCATTTTCTCATTGTATTCGAATCCCCTTTGGTTGCCGAAGTCGAATGGAGTTTCAACAGAAGTCATTACTGTCTCGAGACTAATGTACAGTTGACTCTCGATTACCCAAGTGCGCAGTATTAAGTACACAGGTTATCCGTGCGTGGCCACCGCCACGCGCGTACACTCAACGCTATGCACTAGAGTGTGTAAAAAATACACACGTTCAAATATGACTACGGAGAAAGATTTTTGTTAATTCAGATATTGGAGATTTATCTAATTGTGAAGACGTTAAAGTAATAATTTTCTTAAATTGTTAATATAGCATATTTTTTAAAAAAGATTTTAGTGCAACTTGAAAATATAAATTCTTCGGAAATGTCGATAGTGAAGATCGAGGAATGTTCTATAGTTGCTCGACTGAACCGCGATTTCAATGCTTTATTTTCTCCCTCCTTTCCTCTTGCCTTCGTGGCGCAACGGTAGCACACTAAGTGCGTATTCGACAGGTACAGGTTCAAGTCTCTAGGCGAGAGCATTGATCATTTTTCATGGCTCCTTCTTCAAAATAACGTAATGACTCTAAAGTGGCGCCTGAAATAAAATGTGGTGGACAAATTCGTCACCACCAGCATTTGACGATTGGCCTTACAATCCATAGTCGCCCATTAAAAGGGGGAGCTTATAAGTTATTTTCTCCCTCCTTCCAGCATTTCTTTGTGATGTAACGGCAGAACACTCGGTGCGTATTTGAGAGGTCAGGTTCGAGTCCTTCATTGTCGCCATTACTCAATTTTCATGTTTCCAGCTTCAAAATAACACAATGACTCTACAGCAATAACAGAAGAGGCAGAGAGTGTTACTGAAAATGCAAGCAGAAACAGCCATTTTATTGCTCTTCATAAAAGAGTATTTCTTCATGTAAATAATGTGCATAGCAATTTGTGAATATTTCACTAAATTATTTGAATTATGCGCATATAACTTTTCAATAAGTGCAGTAGTTGGCAAGCTACGCCCCTTCATTTGCTTTAGGCCACGTGACCAGCTAAAAAGTGCTTGTCCACAGCCCCTTCTACAGCTCCATCCAGTCTTGGTATTATCTCGCAGGAAGCAATGGGCTTCAAAGATTTTCCCTCATCCAAAGAATTATCAGCTCATACCTCATCTAAAGAATTATCTCAGCTTATACCTCATCTAAAGAATACTATTTACGGATTTCCTCAGATGACAGACCCGATTCGGATTTACTCAGGAATCTGGAAAAAGCAGGGATAAGAATTCTCCTCTGCATGCCAGAATAATATTAATAATATCAAATTGTCAAAGCATTTTACAAATCAGTGCATACGATATGCATGAAAATTGATAAATTTTCAGGGATAACCGGGTTTTTCAGTTATATGTGAAATCTTTCCCGGCATTAATCCGGATAATCGAGTACACTGTAATTGTTAATAGCTTATTCCTTTGTATTTTCAGTATAATTTACTACCTTTTCTGTTCTTGTGGCATTTGAAATGATATCCGCATCAATCAAGCACTGATAATTCGGCTCTGACGAATTTATCTTCGAAACATTCCTTGATGTTTCCTGCGATCCATATGTTCGAAGAATTTTGCATTCTAAATTCTTTGGAGTACAGTTTCAGTTATTACCTCGAATTCCTCATAATCAGTTAAATCTCTGACTTACATATCAGGAAAAATCTTTCTCCATCCGCTGATTTGCGAGTGTTTATTTTCCACACACTTTCCTTCACAGCGTTCAGCGTGTGTCCGTGAGCAGTGGCACGTATGAATAACAATCAAACCAAATAATCGAGAATACACTGTGCAAACAAATACACTATCGTCCAAAAGTCAAGTTGTGCCTAATTTGAGAATGAAGCAACATAGAGATAAGAAATTTACAGGACATGTTCATAAACAGTTCTTTAAATAATGCGACATAGAATGATTCTAACGTTCAACACAAACATGAATTACAACAAAATATTGGATTATTCGCAGAGAAATCCGGTCTTGGAGAAACAGTATGTCACAGTTTTTTTAGGAAAAACGGGTGATAACATTACAAAAGTGGGTTCTAACAAGGATCGTCTCCACCCCTAGCTGCAATATATTGGCGGCAGCGACGCTTCATGCTGTCAATTAAATTGTCGGTCAGTGAATTAGGATACTCCTTGCTCAAGCTTATATAACGACTTTGTAGGAGGGCTTAAAGTAGCAACCTGTCTCCCAAGGCAGTCACAAAAATTCTCTATCGGATTCAAGTGTGGGGAATGAGTTAGCCCTTCCATCCGCTCCATAGCGTGACCCTCAACATTATCTTCAGCAACCCGAGCTCAGTGCAGTCGCGCATTGTCGTCCATCAGAAGAAATCGGAGATCAATAGCAGCGAAGCGGACATATTGATCAAGGATCTCATCTCGATATCTTACACTGATCAACGACCATGGAACACATGCAGGTCAGTGGGACCAACAAGAGAGATCCTAGCTCAAACTATTATTCCACCACCTCTGTAACTGTGTCTTTTCACAATATGAGATTGGTTGTATCTGGTGGTTTCTTCCCTCCCGATAAGCTGAGGACCTGAATCATAATCCAGTGTGAACCTGGACTCGTTTGTAAAAAAACAGACGCCAATTGTTGACTCGTGCAGGAGATGTGTTCTCTTGCCCAGTATAAACGGGTACCTCTGTGTCCTCGGGTCAAGGGGATACAAACAAATGGTCGCCTTTCAAATAGATATGTTTTGTGCAGGCGTCTGCACACTGTAGTAGTTGAGACGCTTGTTTCTATTGCCAGTAAATGATCTGCCATGAGTTTAGGCACAGTAATGTTACTCCTCCCTCGGGCCGAAAAAGCTAAATAATGTTCTCACGCGGGTCTTGTAACTGTACTTCTGCCTGGAACATGTCTTCAAGGCACAGAATCCTCGGATTCAGACTGATTCCACAGTCAGTGGACTACACTATTAGAGATATTGAGACGTCTAGTAGCATCAGTGTCATCCCCATTTCCATAGAGCCTATCGCCCGCCACCTCAACGAATCGGGCTTAGGACTGCTCCTGGCCATTGATAGATTCTCCTGGATATTGTCCATGAAACTGTAATAACAACTGAAGATCAACACTCGTGAATGAAAATTACAATCTTTGCATTTTTTCTCCAACTCCTATATAATTATTCATTTCTATAAAATAAAAGTGGTAGCTATTGTTTTTGCATATATTTTCTTAAATGTCGTTACTGTCGTGCTTATGAACTGTGAATTTAAACGTTACTGACATTTTTGTAATGATGAGCTTTGAAGAACATGCTGGTCCTTAACTTTTGGGGGCGGGGTGTATTTACAATATTTTCAACAATAAAGAAAAAGGGATACTTCAGCAGAAAATCACCATTAAGAAATTTTGCAATGTCTTTAGAATCAGGATATGATGCGATCTCTTATTTTTGTTTGATAATTTTGCATATGAAATGGACTTAGAGCATTTCCCCTCTTTTCTCATGCAGATTGCTTCATCATTTAAGACTAGCAAATTTTTATGCTTGATTTTTTCGGTCCAAAGCAATTTCAGTGAGTCGGTAAACTGTTCGATAAATAAAGTTTTTGTTTCATCTTTGTCCCCTTTTTTTCTCCTATCTTTTTTTGTTCATTTGTCGACTCAATGATGCTAACGATGATATTATAATGGAATCTTCCTGTTACATTCTTTTGTTCCTTTTACAGGTAATTTAAGATTTTCTTCGACAGTTTCTGTCTTAATTCAGTTTAAAACATCAAGGTAACAATCGTAGAGATTGCTTTTGCATACAGAGATATTTCTTTCGTACTCGTTTGGAAAAAAAGAATGATAAATACGTTTATTTATCATAGCTCAAAGACAGATATCAACTGCAAAAAACGCACTTCTCACGCACATTTTTTAAATTCAGAATTATTTAGATGATGCATATAAATTTGTTTTCTCTTCTTCTGGTGGTCTTAATTTGGAGATTTATGCTTGGATGTTCCTAGGTATTGAACTAATGTATTTTGTTTTTCAATTTTATCGATTTTGTTTTTCTTTATTACAAAAGTTGCAGAATAAAACATATCTACACGTTAAGAAAAAAAATCTGATCTCACTTCTTTCACGAAATCATTTAATTTCTTACTTACATTCACTTTCATTTTACGTGCTGTAAGCGTAATTGAATTAAAAACTCGTATCTCTGACCTAACAGCTATAACAAAAACACAGCAAATATTAAAGAAAAATATTTTTTTTTGCAATTCTCAAGGAACTAGTAGACGCTTTCAGTACGCTAATTCCCATTTGGAAAGCCTAGCACATGAAAGTTTTGTGATCAATGAACAAACAGTTTAGATAACGCCCAAGGATCAACGCCACATGTACAAAATTTAGAAGTGAGAGCACCAGATTCTGGATAGTTATCCTTCTTCCAAGAATGTAAAATAATTTTATTTAAAAAATTTCGATCTATCTAGAAAATAAATAGCAACAAGTCGAAAAGTCAAAACGCACAGTTATGAAAAAAAATCCCAAAAAATATCTATTTCTCTCTCAAAAACTTGCGATATAGACAAACCTTAAACTGTTTTCTTAAATACCCTGTCTGTATATTCTATCCACCGGATGGCAAATTAAACAGGAAACTGTTATTATTTCATTTATTAATTTTTAAATGCAAAGTGAAAGCCATTTTTTAAAAGTGAGACTTGATCAGTTGCTATATGTGTACAAATAATATTCTTCTTCTTCTATGAAAATTAAACTGAGGAATATGGCAACACAATTTTAAAAGCGCACATTAGGCTAGTTTGAGGCACATGAGGCAAAAAGTTTTCATATACATACAAAAGGCTTTTGCAACTACACAGTGACAATTGTTTGAGAGAAAATGTAACTTTTTCTTAAATTCCAAAAGCAACATTTTATAATTTCAAATTTGTCATCAGAATTCCGAATTGTGAATTGAAAACCGGGCCATGAGGCTTTCCTTTTTAATGGATATTTAATTGAATATGTAGGTATGAATTGTCACGGTAATTAAACAAACAAAATACATGTTTTCAAAATAAAACTGAGAACGTAAAGTGAAACTAACGTATAGCGCACGACGAGCATCGATTAAAATCATAGTCGATACTCATGCATTGGCGCGGTTCACCGAGCGAAAGACTGGAAAATGGTTTAGACGTGAGGTGGGTAGGTATCGAGAGGAGAGATAGAACGATAAATCTTTATGTGATAACTTTGTAGAGTGGTGTAGAGTGACACTGAGAATTGTACAGCGTGCCATATCTGACACTCGTGCCATAGGTGGCCGACCCTGACCTATTGCCGATGCCTGTTTATTTAAAAACATCACGGGAACTAAGGAAAGGTACTCACTGGTTGAATTTTTGACCAGACTAATAAAATTTTACATTACTGAAAGGAATGTGTGCATTATAAGCACAAAAAGCCAAGCATATTTTTCCATAACGAGACATAGTAAATGTGAACATAGAGCGTTAAGCAGCATATTACGTCTTAATAGCATATACACTCATGTCCATAAATTAAGGATAATTCGGAGTCACGCGGAAATCGAACTCTAAAATAAATATATCACCTGTAAAATCACTACACACATCTTCAAGAATCATATGCAAATTTAAAGAAGTAACCAGATGACGCCGATAGTACGTCACGATGACGAGAGTGTAAGAGAATGATATATAAGGAATAAAGGCAAAGAAGTAAAATTGTTCGCAGGCGCTTTATAAGCATTTCAGTGCAATAACCGAATACTTATGACACAAAGGACGCATTTGGATGACTTTTTACGTGGTAGAATTATCGGCCGTCTGGAATGTGAGCGTACCCAACTGAAAGTATCAGACGAACTTGGAATTGCTTAGAGTGTCATCTCCAGGCTTTGGCAACAATTCCAAGATGATGGTAATGTGAGTAGACGTTACAACACAGGTTGCTCCAGAGTTACAAGGCAGATTGGTCTTAGGGCAGATTGGTCTATATGCTCGTAGACCTGTCAAATGCTCGTAGACCTGTCAAATGCTCGTAGACCTGTTCCACTTACTGCAACTCACTGTCGCCTGCGGTTAGCCTGGAGTAGAGAGTATGCATTGTCGACACCGCAACAGTGGGCATGTGTGGCGTTTTCCGACGAGTCCAGGTTTAGCTTGCAGTCTGATTCTCACCGAACTTTCATATGGAGAGCTCCAGGTACCCGTTACCACCAAGAAAATATCATGGAAGGACACCGTTACGGTGGTGCAGGAGTGCTCGTTTGGGGTGGAATTATCCTGGGTTCCAGAACAGACCTGCATGTTCAAATTGGAACCATGACAAGCCAAATCTATCGGGACGTCATTCTGGAACAACATGTACGTTTGTTTCGGGAGGCCATGGGCGCACAATTTGTGTTTAGGGATGACAACGCCCGTCCTCACCGTGCAAACATCGTAAGCGAATGCCTTCAATCGGAGGATATCACCCGTATGGACTGGCCAACATTCTCACCGGACTTAAATCCAGTAGAGTACGTGTGGGACATGCTTGGCCGACGAGTTGCAGCCCGTCAACGTCCTCCTACATGTCTACTGGAACTTCGGAGAGCATTGCTTTCTGAGTGCTGTAAGTACCCCCAAGATCAGATCGATAATTTGATATACAGCATGCCTAGGCGCTGTACGGACTGTATTGCATCGTCTGGGAGGCATACAATGTTTTAACAATCATACCAGCCATGTAATATTGTTTTTTTGTAAATAGGTGTTTTTTGTAATTTGCTCCAGGGAGAAAAATTCGCTAATTTTTTTAATAATATCAAATATATAGCATCTTTTTTTGGCTCTTTACCTTTTGTTTAATAAATAAGCTTTACAAATAAGTCAAATTTGTTTTGCTTCTAACTCTTCCTTTGCCTGATTTTGCATTATCCTTAATTTATGGACGTGAGTGTAAATATAAACATCACTTTCTCCCTCAAATAAAGAAATCAATAATGATGAACAAAGACTTTCTTCTTTGTATAGAAGATATATATGAAGATATGTTTCATATAATCAGTGAGCTGTAGGATACATTTAACGTAATTTGGTATTTACAACTACGGCTCAAAAATTAAGATTGTTTCGTAGATATATTTTAATGCACTTTTATGCCGCTCTTTTGTTAAATAGTAATCGGAAATTTCACGTTACGTAAATTCGAAAAAATCTAAAATATTAAATTTTTAATTTTTACTGTAAGTACAAAAAATACGAAAAGCAGTTTTAATTATAATTTTATAAAATGAATACTTCTGCTTTAAGTTTAACACTCATAAAATTTCTTCATAACATTGCAGCGTTCAACATTTGAAGAATTCACACATTTAAAAAGCTAATTATACTTCGATACACTGGTTTCGACCGATATTATGAATATTTAAGTAAAGTCAATTCGCTTTTTTCGAAAACTTAAATTAATAGCAGTTTATTTAACAAAAGAAATTCGGACAGAATACTTAGCTTTAACTGGCGAAAAACAAAAGTATAATTTTGACTTACTAGAAGTATATTAGGTAATCAAACTGAGAAGTATGACTTTGATAAAGAAAGAGAATGCAGTTAAGCCAGTTTTAACCATGTTGTAATGCCTACGGTGAACTACTCAGCAGAAAGAAAGATTTAGCCTAAGGTGCCAAATATACAGCAATACACCAAGCCTACTGCATCGGCCAAATTTCAGATAACCATTTCGAGAATCAACCATAGAACGTTCTAATATTTTGATTAGAAAGCAGCAGGCCAGATTTTACAATTTTTATTTATTTATTAGCCCAAAAGGGAAATTTGCCCATAAGAGCTATTAATTTCGTTTTCGCATTTTGCGTCGTCCAATGTAAAACGACATTTCATTTTCCAAATTGTTGCCGCCAAATATTAGAGCACTGCATTGTATTTAAAGAAATTACATATTGAAGAATCTGCATGTTCCTCGCATTAGGAAAAAACGACGATACCTAGAGACATCAAATTTTAAATAGCATATTCCTCCACTCGAATATGGGTATCTGAAAGCACAAATTTGAAATTTAGAATTTTTTTATTCTGTATTTCATATTTTGTAAAGCATCAACAAATTTGTAATTAACAGAATTTTTTATTAACAAATTCAACGACTTCAAAGCGAGCAATGGAAACAACACTGTTGAAAAAAATGAATATTTTATCTCCAGCGCGCGAGACTGCGTATCGGAAATTCAAAAGATATGCTCTTTTTAAATATTTTGTGATATCGCTATTAAATTGAAATTGTTGGTTTAAGTCCGAAAAACATGATATTTATAAAAAAGGACAACACACGAAACGTTAGAAAACTTCCCTAGGGGCGTAGTATCAAATCTGAAAGCTTTAAGACTTGTTTTGTTTATTACTTAAGATGTGGAAACACTAAAATTGCTTTTCTTTATCACTCAAACTTTCGGCCACTCAACATATTTTTCTATCATAAAATCAATTTCAATCATTTCTTGATTTTACTCCTTTTTGACTTACAAAATGTTTTGCTTGATGGGGGGGGGGCATAAATCGCGAGAAACGTCACATCTCAAAGCGTTAAACTCATGATTTGCGTACGAAAGATTCATAAGTTGGAAATTTGTTCTGTAAATATTTTAAAGCTCATGAGGACTACCCTCTGAAAATCGATAACAAATACATACTTTCCCTGGATGGAAGAAACACCCATGTTTATAAACACTTGCAACGCTAGAATTTACGTCTTTAGAAAATAATACTCAAATGCTCTTATAGGAAAATAAAACGTTAATGATGTACTGCTTTTTAGAATATTCCGTTCTCTTATATGTATATTATTTATCACTCAAATAAGCTGATTTCAAAGCAGCTGGACCGCTCCGAAATTTGTATTTCCGGAGCATGAAGCGATACAATTCAACTGTTTCATCTTCGTTTTTAAATCACTGATCACGCATTTCATGTCTTTGGGAACAGGAAAATATCACTGCGTGTCAAATTAGAGGAATATGACTTTTTTCATGCTTTTGTGTTTGGTAATTTAAAATGTAATGCATGATCTTGCGATATCATGAAGCAGAATAATAGAGCGTTTCGCATTTTCTCTCAAATCAACATCCATTTCTGGTAAATGAATTATTTTATATCTCCTAGAAACTAAAAAAAGATAATTGTTTCTGGCTAGTCTGACATAAATCCAGCACGAAATGCTTTATCAAAATATTTAGCCATCAACACTGTTCATCAACTCAGCACTATTTTGGAAAATTAAAAAAGAAAAAAAAAGAACTGAAAGTTTCAGATTTTAAATTATGTCAAAAGAGGCTTTTTTTAACGTTTTGTTTGTTACCTTTATTGATTAAATATCATGTTCTTCGCACCTAAACCATAAAATTCAGTTCAAGAGCAATGCCGCAAAATAATTTTAAATTGAGCATGTCTTCAGAATTTCCGATACACAGTCTCACGCACTGGGGATAAAAATGTTTTTTCTGTGCAACGCTGTCATTCCTCGCTTCGAAATCCTTGAGTTTGTTAATCAAAAATTCGTTAAAATTTTACAAAATATGAAATCGGTAATAAAGCAAATTCCATATTTTAAATTTGGGTTTCCAGATGCCCCTATTGGCAGCAGGATTACGTTATTCAAAATTCGATGGCTCTAGGTACCGTCGTTTTACCACAGTGCGAGAAACATGCATATATTTATGCACATTCTTCATTATTTAATTTCTTTAAATATAATACAGGGCTACAATACTTGGTAGCAACTGTTTGAAAAGTGAACCGACATTTACTGTTTCCGACGCAAAATGCCGAAACGAAAACAATAGTCCTTTAGGGACAAAGCCCCTTTGGACTAAAAAATGAGAGAGAGAAAGTAGTAATAGAAAGATAAATCATATAAAATTTTTACTTATTGAAAAAAAAATCTGAAGGCTTTCAGATTTTAAATTATGCCCAAAGAGGTGGTTTTTTTAAGGTTTTGTGTGTTTCTTTTATTTCTTAATTATCATGTTCTTCTCACTTAAATCAGAAAACTCAATTCAACAGCAATATCACAAGATAATTTTAAAGTTTGCATAACTTTAGAATTTCCGATACAGAGTCTCGAGCGCTGGAGATAAGAGATAAAAATATCTTTTGTTCCAATACAGTGTTGCTATTCCTTGCTTTGGAATAGTTGAGTTTGTTAATCAAACATTCTTTAATGTCTAACAAAATATGAAATAGATAATAAAACAAACTCCAAATTAGGGCTTCCAGATGCCCATATTCCGTGGAGGATTATGCTGTTCAAAATTGGATGGCTCTAGGTACTATTGTTTTATCATATTGTGAGAAAAATTATTTAATTTCTTTAAATATAATGCAGGGCTGTAATATTTGGTGCCAACAGTTTGAAAAATGAATCAACGCTGAAAGTGAATCGACGCAAAATGGCAAAGGGAAATTAATAGCGCTTCTGGACTAATGCCCTTTGGGCTAAAAAAAGATGCAGGATTTGATTCATTTAAAGCAAATGACGAGTATAATGTTGCTTTCTTATAATGTTGCTTAGGAATTAATCCTTTTTCAATTACATGTTACAATTTTAAAGATTTATCAGCTTTTAAAGATTTATCAGATTTAACATATTTATCAGCTTCAGTTATATAATGTGGAATCCACCACGCACATTGATTTTTTGAGGGGAGGGGGAGGATACATACGTACCATAAAAATTTATGTAAATTTGATTATATTAGGGTTCCTGAAATAAACACATGATACGCAAATTCATAGTATTTTTGTCATGATGTGTTAACATGATTACTTGTGTCACAGTATTAATGTTTTTGTCCATTTTGAATTATAACGTACAAAATTTTTACCGTCATTTTAAATTAGATATGTTTCTAAGCATACCTACAAAAAATTATTCGAAACTTCCTAATAATATACGTGAATTTACATAGTAGCGTGTTTCGAAATTTGGCATATTTGTTATAAACGACCCCTAAACTCTCACTTTCAAACTCAGTTACACAAGTAAAAACAAAAGTGTACAGTTTAGAACATCAAAAAGTAATTTAAAATCATAAGGGAATATATCTTCTAAAGTAAGCATCCCGTTTAATTTAAGTTCTTGGTCGATTTTCATGAAATCCACGAGACACTCTTCAGTCCAACTGCAGCCTGCTGTTTTCTACATTGTTATGTGGCCATACGACACATTCGTTCGTTTATTATATTTCTTTTGCGTCAAATATTGTCGAACGTCGTAACAAATCATAGCTTGAATATAGTTTCGATTTAAATCTATGTTTCTTTTTTCGCTACGGTATTGTAGACATAATGTGTGCTATGAAAACGGTTTTATAACTTTCTTCCTCTTTAATAACTAAATTCACAAAAATGTCTACGTTTTGAAAAAAGTCAACTGTGTTAAAAGCTTCTATTTCCGTCATCTTCTTATTCTAAAAGCTTAATATTTGGCAGTCATATAAATCACGTAAATCCCTCGAAGGAAAACAACAAAATGTACTTAAGATCTGTTCATGATGGAGAGAAGGTAAAGAAAGAAATTTGACAGATCTTTGCCAAATTTATTACTTTTTTTTTATTTTTCTAATATTATTACTCGCTCATCTACATTTTGCGTAACGTACAGGTATTTTTTCCGCCTCTTTTCCTTTTCTTATTTGCCTTTACCAAGAAGGCATATTGATTTAGTCTGTTTCAAAAATGTTACCTTCTTTATGTTATCAATTACACCAGCTGAAAGCCCGGTAATAATATTTTAGCAGAACATCACTTCTTTCTACGAAGTAAAGGAAATATTGTAATCCTGAAAAATTTCGGATATCATATTTGAACGGAAATATCCGCTTTGACAATTTTCAAATCGATTTGGAGGATTACTTTGCATGACGTCTGTGCAAACTCACCTCCATGGGTACTCCCTCGAGGCGGAGGGCTGGGAACGCATGAGTAGCTGTCCTCCTTATGAGACTACTTGAACCTGATCCCCCGACAGTCCACTCGCAACATCCATACGTTGGGAGTGAACAGTTCGGGGGTTGGGGTTGTATTTGAGAGTTTGAGCCTCCTGGCATTGCCTCCAAAATAGGGCTCCATTATAACCGAGTATGAGCTACTTTTGCCTGGGTCAGAATAAACCTCACTTTAGACCATTGTACATTGCGCAAAAAAGGGGGGGCGGTACTATTTCCCCCATTCTACTGGGCTGACGAAATTCAGCTTGAGTTTCTCAGGCCTCGAAAGCGCGATTTAGGACTTGTATTAGATTTATATATAGTATTTTTCTAATATAGGTATTTTGACACAAAGTCGTACTTTTTCTAAAATGACATGCCCTTTTTTTTCAGTTTTCGATTGTACGAATCAAATTATGCCAAACTGCCAAGTCTTGTAAAAATCGCACGAACAGTTTTTTTTTTAAGAGCTCTCAAAATTTTAGCTCCTCAATGTTAATTTAATTTGATATATATTTATTGACATATCGCAATGTTAATTGAATTTGGGCAATGTACAGTTCTCTAAAGTTTAATAAAATAAATTTTATTGAACTTTTTTGTTTTTCGTTTCAGAATTCGGAATTTCCGTTCATTCCAAATAAAATTCCCCATTTTTTTATGATTTATTTTTAAAATTTAAAATTTTAAATAATTTTTATAAATTTTTCGAAAACATTTTGAATTATAACGTACAAAATTTTTACCGTCATTTTAAATTAGATATGTTTCTAAGCATACCTACAAAAAATTATTCGAAATTTCCTAATAATATACGTGAATTTACATAGTAGCGTGTTTCGAAATTTGGCATATTTGTTATAAACGACCCCTAAACTCTCACTTTCAAACTCAGTTACACAAGTAAAAACAAAAGTGTACAGTTTAGAACATCAAAAAGTAATTTAAAATCATAAGGGAATATATCTTCTAAAGTAAGCATCCCGTTTAATTTAATTGTGTTCTCAATAAGAAACTTTAACTTTTAAAGATTATTGCTATTTATTTTGTTTAACAGGATTCTTTTGGCTTAAAAGGACTAATGTCTTTGCGAACATCGATAATAGTTACTTTTTCAATACTTAAAATTTTAACTTTTGATTTTGGTATTTTTGCGATTAAGGATTTTTCTTAGCAGATTTTTATGTATTTAAGCAAAGAAGGTCTTTAAAATACTAATTTAAAATACTAATTAAAATACTGACTAATTTTTTTCTTTCATTCACGGTTTTAAATTGAATATCTGTTCCTTGGAGATGGTATATGAAAATTTTCTTATTAGAAATTATTATGATTTATTGGCTTATTACTTTGCAGCTTTAGGGCAAGTGATAGGTTCTTTAATTTACTTTTAATTACTTTTATTTTGAATTTATATTCTAACTAATAGCAGCTTTTAGTAATATTTTTGTAGCAGTCTACTCTCTTTAGATTATCTTCAAGAAAGTTTCCAGTTTTCTCGCCAAGGCTAAACTTTCGTAAATAGAGAACTATACGACAACCCTTTTACTTCCATCACTTAATACTTCCACTTCCAGCTATTTGGTTCTAAAATTTTGCAGACAGGTTAACTAATTTTAACTTATCAGTTTGATATTTAAATTCTAATTAACTGCATACTTTAAACTGCAATTCTACAGATTATATTATTTTTGATCTTCTTATGAATGAATTACTTTTGATGTTTTAAGATGTATACTTTTGTTTTTACTTCTGTATTTGAGTTTGAAAACGAGCGTTGAGGGGATATGTCTTCTAAAGTAAGCATTTCTTTCAGGTTAATTGTGTTATTAGCGAGAAACTTTAATTTTAAAGATTATTTGCTATTTATTTTGTTTAACAGGATTTTTTCGCTTAAATGGACTAATGTATTTATTTGATTGAGTATTAATAGCGACTTATGATTAAGATCTACCAAATAATTTGATGTTTACTTGGAAGTAAGATGAAACATCCTATCTTAATTCAGTTGTTGTTAACTGATGGTAGATCGGTTTATCTCCTTCATAAGTCGATTAATCTCCGAACAGCTACATTTTCAATACTTAAAACGTTTATTTTTGATTTTGTTATCTTGGGGATTAAAGACTTTTCTTAGCATATTTTTTATGGTTTTAAAGCAAAGGAGGTCAGAAAAATACTAATTTAAAATAATAATTAAAATATTGACTAAAATGTTTTTATTAACGGTTTTAAATTGAATTTTTTTCCCTGGCGATGGTATATGAAATACAAGCTTTTAGCGCTATTAGTAACAGCCTGTTTTCTATATATTATCTTCAAGAAACTTTCCAGTTTTCTGGCCAATTTAGGCTAAACTTTCATAAATAGAGAACTGCATTTTACTACAACCCTTTTACTTCCATCCCTTAATAGTTACATTTCCAGCTCTTTGGTTTTAAAATTTTGCAAGTAGGTTACTTAATTTTAACTTATCAGTTTGATTTTTAAATTCTTAATTAAATACATATTTTAAACTTTAATTTTAAAGAATATATCATTTTTGATCTTCTTATAATTTTGAAATGCTTTTTGATGTTTGAAAATGTATACGTTTCTTTTTTACTTCTGAATTTAAAAATGAGAGTTTAGGGAATACGTCTTCTAAAGTAAACATCCCGTTCAGTTTAATTATGTTCTTAGTGAGAAACTTTGATTTTAAAGATTGTTTCCTATTTATTTTATTTAACAGGGTTCTTTTGGTTAAATGGACTAATGTCTTTATTTTGATTGAGTATTAATTGTGTTTATCCCTTTGATAAGTCGATTAATCTGCGATCAATGACAATAGCTACATTTTCAAAACTTAAAATTTATATTTTTGATTTTGCCATTTTTGCGATTAAAGGATTTTTTTAGCAGATTTTTTATGTTTCTAAAGCAAAGGAGGTGTGAAAAATGCTAATTTAAAATACTAATTGAAATACTGACTAAAATTTTTTCATTCATGGTTTTAAATTGAATTTCTGTTCTTTACAGAGGGTATATGAAACGTGTTCTTATTATAAATTATTATGAATTATTGGTTTATATATATATGAGTTAGGAGTGATATATATATCACTCGTAACTCAAAAAGAAATAGCCTCAAAATGTTCAAATTTTGTACAGGGGTTACTATAACATCTATGTCTACACCTTCTCTCTTACTGCAATCAGCAGGACCAAAAACCTACACTGGTTATCATAAATTAAGAAAAAAATCACAAAAATCACGATTACTGAAAAAGTTACACGTAGAATTTTATGAAACTTACCCACAATATACAACACATAGTAGGGTATCAAATAACATAAAAAGAAATTATCAGACAGTTATGGTAGTACAGAAATTAGCACATGAATAAAATGAACAAATCGAAGGTATCAGTTTGCTATAGGAAAAGTACCTTCAATGTAGAATATGATCGCCTCTAGAAGCAATACAGCACATAAGCGATATGTGATGCTTTCAATTATTCGGTCTGTCAGTTCCATAGGAAGCGAGAGCCATTGCTCTTGCAAAGCGGTTGCAAGCGCGGCAAGTGTCTGAGGGGGCGGATTGAGAGCAGATAGACGTCTCCCTAAAGCATCCCAGACGTGCTCGATAGGATTCAAGTCCGAGAATCGAGCTGGCCATTCCATGCGCATAATTGTTTCCTGTTGAAGATAATCATCTACGATGCGACCCTGTGTTGTCTTGTCTTGCGTTGTCGTCCTGTAGCAGGAAAGCATCACCTATTGCCTTGGCATATGGGAGTATATAAGCATCAAGGATGTCATCTCTATAAACCTGAGCATTCACGGTTCTCCTTAGAAAGACATGGAGGTCTGTGCGTCCACCCAAAGAGATACCACCCCAAACACAGACACTGCCTCTTCCGTATGCATCTCTTTCATTTTTCTTTATGTTTGACGGATGATAATTTATCCCAGGTTCTCTCCATATCCAATAACGAATACTATCGCTTTCTAGACTACACCTGGACTCATTTGTAAAGAAAACAGCCCTCCATTGATCAGGCGTCTAGTGGACCTGTCTTGCCCACTGCAAGCGGTCTCTCCTATGGGGTGACGTGAGCGGCACGCAAATGGCTGGTCGCCTCGCATACCTCGCATACATATCACCGTGAAGCCTTCTACGCACAGTTGACGTTGACACAAACCTTCCGGTGGCTTCAGCAATGAAAGATCTAAAAAGAGTCGGAGTAGCGGTTCTATTCCTGCGTGCACATAATGTGAAATATCGATCATCGGCGTTCTTCACAGCAGGTGGCCGTACTTGGCTGATCCTCCTAGACGACGAATCTGTGGTTTGAAATAGCCTCCAAAGTCTATGAACCACAGAAATACTCACATTTAGCCATCTGGCCACTTCTATTTCACTTTGTCCTGCCTGTTGTCTCCCAGTGGCTCTCCATGGTAGTTCTGCAGGCAAATGATGCCTGGAGGTCATTGTTACGAAATGACTATCTCAGATTTCTGATGTCACTATCCCAATGAAATATGTGGACTTTTATGCTCTTCGCAGATGACGTATTCGGAGTGCAGCACGACTAATTCGCATATTGCAGTTTTACTGAGCTACTCTTACTTGGCAACATATTTAAATTTTTCACGGTTTGGAGTTATCGCTGTTTTTGTGATTTTCCCTTAATTTATGATAACCTGTGTATATGTGTACCCACCCCCTTTTACCGCTTAATTGTTCTTACATAGTCATTATTTTCGAAATCGTTGGTGGTAGTCATATATTTCCAGTTGCAGGATGATTTTAAATGACGGAAATTTTCATATTTTGCCCCTCTCAACTTTTAAAAAATAGTAATTTGGGCTATCGAAGTTTAGCTCTTGATGCGGTCTGCTGTCTTCTATACTACATTTAGGAAGCTTTATTTTACTTGTTACGAAAAACTAAAATTATTAGAAATTTGACTCCCGACGAGAAAAATTAAGCTTTTGTATTTAATTAAAAATTTGTAGTTTTTAATGTAATTTTCAACTTAATTTGAGAGATCAGTTAATAAATCTAGAATGATGCGGTGAAATAAGTTTAAATGAAGTTCCTCAATCCCTATAAGTTAAGTAGACCGTACAAGGAAATCAGTATTGTCTACATCAGAGTTTTTACTTGTAAATATACCACTACATTTTTACATTCTAACTGGAAGACAGCAACATGAGACTATTAGGCCTGATAAAATTATAAAGCGATTATAACCAAATAACACATGGATAATTTCAGTTTAAGTTGCTCATTTTAGGTAACGAAACGATAATTACCAATTCTGAAGTTTTGGTCAATTTTTATTCTTTTAGTTTCACCCACAATTCCATTATTATTCGTTTATGTAACACTTATGTATAAAGATATATACATGCATAGGTACTACATTACTGAAAAGAGGAAAATATAAGAATAAAACTCGTTGCGCTTACTTTAAAAGTTAAAAGTAAATAATATTTGTGTTTTAGTGTTACGATTTTATATTTTGCTTAAATTATTTTGATGTGTTATTTAAAAGTAGAAATAAATTATTTTTAGGACTTTTAGTGATTTTTAGTGCTATTTTTAGTACCTCTTTCGGTGGCAGCAACGCACTGAATGTCGTAACAACCTGTAAATTCAATTTCTGATTAATCGTAGAACTCTGCGTATAAAAGTAAAAAAAATAATAAATAAATAAATAATAAAAAGAATACTAACTTCAGAACCTGAACCCAGATCAAGTTTTAGAGTTCGCTAAAGTGTGTAATATTTATAAGCAATGAAAAGGATATTTCGTATGCAATCTCGCTTTCTCTCTCTCTCATTCACTCTCTCTATATAAAGATATATTTACATATACATGTATACGCATATAAATAAAGTTCAAATGCAGGAGTCATTGCACCGCCACCTGATTTATTCAGATTTACTGTATGAATGCAACAACACCGTTCTTTATTTGCATTCCTGTTTTTTCCGAGTTCGATGCACATGCTAAAGACATTATATTCGAAGATGTACTCTACGGCCATTTCTCTGAAAGTTATTATTATTGAATTCTCAAACAGAGGATGAAATATGAATTGCATATACTTATGCCATACCTTAACGGGAATTCTGATTAGCATATCATCTGAAAATTGTAGCATAGATAAGAAACGAAATATGAGTGCGATCTGGTGAAGTTGGCTTCCACAATGAAATTTTATTTTGGAGGGTACAGCTTCAGTGTTACTTTCAACGATGCACGAAATATTATTAAAATTCTTTACATTTCCCTGCAGAATAAGATTACAGGAATAATTTTTAAATGTAAGAGCATTTCTTTCAAAACACAAATTAAGTAAAATTTATCTTTATTGTATTGCTGTTTGAAGTCTTCAGCTTTAAAAAGAAATATGTCATAAATTCAAATGTTGATGTTTCCGAATATGTTTAGATAAAATTACAATATCAAACTTGTAAAAAAACTTTTAATTTCTGTACTATTAAAAATTGCACTTGTTTTAGACAAATTTCGATGAATTCTAAAGAGACTGGCATAGAGCCTACATTCCTCAAAATTTAAAAATTCTTTGAATCACAGAAAATATTTGCTGCTTGGAGAAGAAGCCCATGACATTATATCAAGCATTATTTTTAGTTTTTCTCTGAAAGAAAGTAAATCTGAAGTTCAATTTAATCTAGATTTGTATTTCATATTGGTATCTTTGTGTTTCATTTTCACCCATTTAATATAATTGGCATTATAGTTAATTAAATTAAAATGAAATAATTCATAAACATCAGTTCCGCTGAAAACGTGACTTTTTACAAAGTACTGTTTATTTTTATATAATTTTATTATTGCGTTCAGAGTTCAGAGTAATTGTTAAATTTTAGTGTTTCTTCGAGATCAACCGGTTTGCTAGGAAAATACACAGGAAAATACTATAAGAGGAGAAATGCTATGAAACATACAACATGCATTGCGTGGATAACATAATTAAGTTTTATGTTCAGAAAATTGCTTGACTCTCTTAATATATTACAAATATGGACTAAGCATATCTATGATTTACAAAGTTACATTATTTTACATTACATTACATTATTTTATCAGGTTCAACTTCCGGTAAGTTGTACCTGATAAAATGCTACTAACACATTTCAAATATATGCGGGAAGCTATCATTTGGTATGCCCTACAGAAGTGCACCAAAAGTCTTTATTCCATCTTATTCTAATTTGAAAAATTTCGCTGCTTTTGCTTAGTAACAACTATAATTATGATTGGCTTAACTAGTTTATTTGATTATGGCAAAGTATGAGCGAGCGATCTGCGTAAGAGAAAGAATGCCTTAGTGAAAGGTTTTCTAAGCGAAACTGGCTCGTATATACGTTACACATAGGGAAGCCATGGAAACGCCCATGCAGTCACTCAGCCCGTTAGCCTGGAATCAGGTCGGGACTTAAAAGTATTCAGTGACTTTACGGCTCAGCCGCTGGTGAGCTCAGAAATCACGTGCTGCTACATTTGACTGCACACTGAAGCTACGGAATATGAAACATTGTTTTCTTGCTAAACCAGAACTCACGTGCGTCATGCAGGCTTGCGTTCAGGTAGCTCAGTTTTCAATAAGTTTTCAAGATATTGTTGCATCTTTCAGATATTATCATTGATCCTTAAGAACTTAGAAGCATGTGTCTGTTTAATAGTTGTTACATGGAATTCCTGCACAATTCCTTGATGTGCCTGACAGATATCTACTTGTTAACATTTAGTGTTTCAGGTAATAACTGGCTGACTTTCACTAAGCAATTTCACTAATCATTTCACGCTTTCCATTCTGTATATGGATAAATATTTAATACCGAGGACTATTCCAGCTTAAGATGAAGACATACAAAAAATATGTTTAGTTTTTTCTGGAGTATGTTAAAACTTTTCATCAAATATCATCAGCACTCTCTCCTATCCTTTACCCAGTAAGACAACATTTATACCCCTAAGGCATGTGTAGTTGTAATGTAGAGATGCAACAGCCTCTATAAAGAATATTCTAATATTCCAAATCTTCCAAGAGACTCTAAGACGAAGCAGGCCCCTGATATTCTGAGAGCTTCAACAACCTTTTAAATGCTGGCAAAGCAAAGCCGTAAATGTCACAGTTTTCCAAATTCTAAAAGATGAATCTCATGTCTCTCTAAACTCAAAAGAATCCAATCACTGTTTGCGCTTCCCTAAATAGTAAGAATTTCATTACAGCACTAGCTTTGAACAGAAGTGCGTCTGAATACCTCAATCAGAGAGATGGTGTATAATCAGAGACATCATTCCTGTTCTTTGACTCAGTGGTCTCGGTCACAATATGGTGTCTGCGACTTCTTATGCCTGCTGGTTTTCCAAGAGCTAAAGGTGTTACACCTACCTTAAGTAGCCTTTGCTTAAGACACACATAAATGTGGGGCTGAAGGCATAAAAACGAGTAAATAACTTAAAACAGTTTTCAGTTGTTTTAACATAAATCACTTCCTCACATTCCAAACATGAACGGTATTAAGGACCTAAGATCTAACTCTCTTAGGAAACAAAAACTAAGCTAAATCCCACTAATGAACGTGGCGAATTCTCGCGCAGGCGTGAATACCAGCATAGAAAAAGGGTGGAAATAACCTTTTATTAAGTGAGAACAGAAGGGCACGTACTTCATGCTTTACAAAAACACTGACTACTTGAGGTATCGTTATTATACAAATCAAGTCTAAAATAGAATAGTGCTGGATTAGCACGTTAAGTATGGCTAACTTAATTTAACTCACAAACCTAACAGGAGTGACAAATTAGCCGAAATGACCAAGGAGCGTATTAGCGTAACAGCAAGGTCAGACGCGAAACGTGTGCTGGCTAGCGAAAACACGCTCTGAATAAACTCAGAGATTCATCCGTTTAAATACTCACTTCATTAACTTTAAATTTACATTCTGGTAAGGAAATACGAGGGAAAGGTGAGGAATTCAGGAAAGATAACAAAAATTTGAATGTTATTTTTAACTAAAGGAAATCCTATAAGGGTTAAAATTATTAGAACTCAGGTTGAAACTTGCAGAAATTTTGGAAAAAATTACATAAATATAAACCTTCATTAAAAATAGCCATAAATATCGATATATATGATTTTCATACATCAAGAAGTTCTCTGTGAAAGGATAAAATAACTTGAAATTCATAGAAACTTTGCAAAACATTAATTTATAATTCCGGGGCTTTGTAATGAAACCGTGTTCGTTATAAAGAGGCTTTACTGTAATTTAAGGATATCCCACCAATAACTTAAGAATTTTTTGGAATTATCAATAATTCTTGAATTGAGTAATCTTCAATTAGACTGTGTAAAATGTGCGTTACTTTCCTTTTTCGTTAAATTAAAAATTTCACTTTCGTTTGAATATTTGCTAAATGTGCTCTATCTCTAACCTAATAAACGATATGCTGCTGAAAATCACTTCGACGGAAATCGCTCCTAATTATAGGTGTGGCATGAATGTAACTGCACAGATCCTACCCTCATGACAGACTGTTATGAAAGACAGTATCAAGAAAGAGAAAGAAACACAAACAAATATCTAAGAATAGCGGCATGAAGACAGATTGACGGTCGGCTCTATATGAGAGAAAGATAAAGAGAAAAACGCCAGATGCCGCGTCTTGGTCAATCGATGAAGTTGACCCTTTGTCACGAAAGCGGACAGTGGTTGGGCTTGGACATAGACATATGCATTCTAACTTGCCCAGCTGCGCTTGTAGGCTTAACTTTAGCGAAGGGTTTCGGTAAATATCAAAAGCCGCGTAAATCAAACTTTGGATATCTTTTAATTAACTGCGTTATGAAACACGTTTTCCGTTATAACTCGTTCTTTTTATGGGATATACAAAATGGTACATGCTCACCAGTGTCCGAGCGGTGAAGTCGCTACTGGCAGTTCAGTCTCGAATTCGCATAGCAGCAAACAGGCTGCTTGCACGGGCGTTTTTGTGATTTTTTCGTGTGTAAAGAGTATGTAAGACAGTTTGACTTAGAATGCCCTCCACGAAGGTATCTAATGAATGGTAATGAAATCTAATGAATGGTAATGAAAATAGTTAACACAAGGGCTATCTCCCTTAATCAGATAGCCCTTGTGATGATTATTTTCATTACCATTCATTAGATTTCTGTTCGAGCATAAAATCCAGAGGCAAGTGATTATTCCGTATGATATTAACACGCATGAATTTATTTACATATAATACAATGACTACAAGCATAATTAGTAGGCACACGCGTTCGATATTGTTAGAATTAACACATTGGCTCTTTCAAAATTAAAGTTATCGAATAACTTGAGAGACAGGACACTGGGAAAGCCACCTAGAGGAGGAATCTACCAATTCATATCATCCTGCTACTTCATTAACTGCAAATTCATGAGATAAATCTAATTAGTCAATACCATACAATAATTACTTATTAATAACAAATAATGATTAATTACCAATACTATAATTAATATTAAAACTATATAATGAAAATACTATAATAATAGATTATAAAATAATAATAATTGATGATAATAATAATAATAGTAACAATAATAATGTATGGAATTTTAAATAAAATATTTTTCAAGTTGAAACTATCTTATTTTATCAGCATATAGTAGTCTATTCTACAATTTCCATTGGATACAAAATATATATTGGTCTTTTTACGATACCAAATCTAAGTTTTACACTGCACGATCTTCCTGTCGCGTCCAGTACACATTTACACAGTTGTGCACAAGCCCCACATATTTATAGGCAACTTGTTGTCTCCGATCAACTTGCTGTCTGATATAGCCTGTTCTGTTTCTTTATTTACATCTAAAAAACTCTTTATTTCTTTGTTAATGCTGAAAACAATTCTTCACTCAGTTCAGCATTGGGAGTAATAATATTTAGTTCTGTTTCTAATTTTTTAATAATTTTCGATGTAGCTGTTCTAAGCGGCATGCGCTTCTTCATATTTCTTCTCAAGGCTATTCATTATCAAACAGAAAATTTCCACTACCTTTTTCTTCTTGTCCTAGATTTCACGATATTCGTGCACTAGAGTTATGTGTTAACTATTTACATATAAAATAACGGTTACAAGAGGTAACTATTAGGCATAGGTCTTCGACATTGTTAGGCTTAACACCTCCTCTTGCAAAATTAAGGTTAAGTTATCAAATAATTTCAGAGACAGGACGCTCGGAGCGTCACCTAACTGTGGAGTCTGTCAATTCATTACAGCCCTTGAGAGCTTTGCCATAATCAAATACTAAACAGAACAAAACGGTATTTTTCGATGTATAAGGTTAGAATCCTTCTGAAATGTCTTGCAGACGTGCTATTATAATATACATCACACCTAAATTCAAGAAGATCAAAAGATATGATTACATATTATATATTAATAAAATTAAAATACTGTGGTTAATGTCACATATAAGAATTGTTTTAACATACAATTACTGTATGAAAAAGTTAAGATATTAAAAGTTATTTTAGTCCTTTTAAATAACGCCTTAGTGAATTCTTACATATTTCAAGAAGTTAAGGTAATTTAAGCCTTAAACCAATTGAAAAATTAACTATTCGAACAAATAGCGAATGGAGTAAATTTCGATCTTTTCTGCATTTAATCGCTTTTATTAGCAATGGAATTTCAGTAGTTAAAAGCTTTTGTGGAAAGTGATTTGTTAAACTACACCTGGGTAACCTTTATGTGCTTCA
>KK121722.1:28430-55791 GCA_000611955.2 Stegodyphus mimosarum | reverse complement strand
ATACGAGCTCTTTATTATTATTATTATTATTATTATTATTATTATTATTATTATTATTATTATTATTGTTGTTGTTATTATTATTATTATTAGCGCTTATTAAAAGTCTAAAAGTAGAAGTAACAGTTAGACAAAGGTAAACTACGTGTATCAGTACAAATGAATTTAACAAAATCTTACTCCCAAGATAAGTAAACATCATCTCCAGCTCCATTGTACTGAGTAATTTGACACTATTATTCTATAATTTACCATTCATATTTATCAGGATAAAACCAAAAACATTATATTTCAAATCATTCCAAGTATGCCTATAACAATCATCATGCAACACAGAGGGCAAATAAACTCATCATAGGAAAGTCAACACAGGCCCAAAATAATTTAGCATAAGCTATGAATTAGTTCTGCTTAAATTATCTTTTGTCTCGTTATTTTATGTTGTCACGTTATGTATGTATTTCTTTGTGCAAAATATGAAGATTTAGCTGTTGAATTTTCAGAGCATAAACATTTGTATTCGTCAATAGTCAATACTCATCCATAACGTTAGTTACGTTTTGCAATGCACATTAAGTTGACAAAAGCCAATCATCGCTTCATCTAGTCACTAGTATTTGCGAGATAACACAATAATGTATGTTACTGTCACCTCCCTAAAAGGAACTATATCCCGTTCTATTGGGCTGATTGACGAAATTCAAATTGCGTTCTTCATTGTCTCAAAAGCGCGACATAGGATATATATTAGATTTATATATAGCATTATTCTAATATAGGTGTTTTGATACAAAATCGGATGTTTTCTGAAATAACATATATTTATTTTCATATTTCGATTCTACGACTCAAATTATGCCTATATATTAAATTTTGTAATTTTTAGTGAGGAATTCATGGATGAATTTATTATTTATCTTGACGCATTTTTTCAGTTGCGCCAAGAATAATTCACATGGCGGAACTCTTAATACTCCTACTTACTTTAATTTTTTTTCATTGATGCACGAAAGGAAAAATGTTCCATCGTTCTTTTTTTCAAATAATTTTAACAAAGTGCGTAAACCACAATTTCGTTATTATCGCTTATAGCAAATACGTGAAATTTCAAAACGCGTCAAAATGTAAATTCATGTATATCTTAGGAAATATTGATTATAAAACGCTAATTTTGTTCAGGTATGCTTAGAAATACATCTACTTCAAGATGACTTTAAAAATTTTATAGGTTATAATAAAAATGTTTTTCAAAAAATTCATAAAAAATGTTTAAAAATACAAATTTTAAAAATAAATCATCAAAAATGGGTGAATTATGGAATGAAACTAAATTTTGAATTCTGGAGGTAGGAATTAAGTACGTTTAATAAAAAAGAGATATTAATAAATATATATCAAATTCAATTATCGTTTCAGGAGCTAAAATTTTGAGAACTTTTTTTCTTTTAAAATTACCATTGCTGTTTTTACAAAACTTAGCAGTTTGGCATAATTTGAGTCGTAGATTCGAAATATTGAAAAGTATTGGCATGCTATTTCAGAAAGAATCCGATTTTGCGTCAAAATTCGTATATTAAAACAACGCTATATATAAATCTAATATATATCCTACGTTGCGCTTTCGAAACATGAAAAACACAATTTGAATTTAGTCAATCGGCCCATTAGGACAAGATATATGGAACTATTCCCTTTTTTAAGGGGTAATTTATTATAGGACTATTAATTTCGCCCTGTATTTTATTTAAAGAAATTAAATAATGAAGAATCTGCATAAATGTATCTATGTTTCTCGTATTGTGATAAAACAAGGGTACATAGAGCCATCAAATTTTGAATACTGAACTTTTTCACCCGAACGTGGGCATCTGGAAGCTCGACTTTGGAATTTGTTTTATTATCGATTTCATATTTTGTACAACTTTAACGAATTTTTGATTAGCAAACTCAAGCATTTCAAAGCAAGCAATGGCAAGGTTGTACAGAAAAGACAATTTTATCTCCAGCGCGCGAGACTGAATTTTATGGTTGAGACGATATTGCTCTTGAACTGAATTTTATGGTTTGAGTGCGAAGAACATGATATTTAATAATTAAAGGTAACCCACAAAATGTTAAAAAAACGCCTCTTTGGAAGCAATTTAACATCTGAAACCTTTCAGACTTTTCCCCCCTTTTTCACAGTGTACAACACTGAAGATAATTTTCAGTACTTCACTAACCTGGTTCCAGCTAACGCGCTATCCTGTTCTGTGAGGTACTAATTACAAAATCTGTCAACAAACAGGGGTTGGCACACAGTTGGCTATTTCGGGGATAAACTGCTGTGAAGAATATTCTTCATATGGCGATACGTATTTTACGTTAGTGTTTTTCTTCAGTGGCGTTTCCTAATTTATATGCAATTTTAGAGCAGTTTAAATTGAGGTTTAAGAAAAACAGTTCTTTTTCTTATATATTATCTTTATTAGCGTATGAATTAAGTTTAGTGCTATTATAGTCGTTATTTTAGGCAGCAAATATCCTTCCATAGTGAATTTAAATATTCCCACCTTGTGAAAAAACGTAAGATTTTGTTATGAAAATAAGCTCAGTTTTGGGATAAAAATCGATATTTTCAATCATTTTTATACCAGTGAAATTTGAACATTATTTGAATCATTTTTGTTTACTATAACACTGTTTACATACTGTTGAAACCCCTCTCACAGGTAACTTTTCTTGCCATGGGTAAAATAATTAATTGCTTTCATGCCTGCTCATTCGATAAAGTAATTTTTACATTTACGAAATTCAGTATGCTGTAATTGTAGTTACTTTAACGTTTTTTCTGCTTTAGAATGAAGCTTTCTATAAGCATTACCTGATTTAATTAATTTTAATGTTTTTAATATTCTTTCTTCTAATATGCTTTCTCAGAAATCGAGATTTTATGTAAGTATGTAATACTTCACATCACAGTATAGATTTTATATTCTGCTTGAATATACCTAAATTCTCAAGAGCTGAATTGGGAAAATTCAAATACCACTTTAACAAAGTTGCATATGTAAAGTTCTTTTATTATAATTAGCCTGATTGCAAGTTCCTATGCGTTTCTATGAAAGAAATTGAAATATTTCATAACTACAGTAACACTGTAATATTGAGAATAATATTTATCTGTTCTCAGACTTTAGATGATAAGAAATTTAATCACATTCAGCTATTATGACAATGTGAACTCAAAACTAGACAATGATAATTATTTAATCTCCTCATAAATATCTTTACGTTTTAAATAAAAATTTCATATTTATTTGGCTATTTATTTGGAATTGTAACTAAAATTGTTTTATTTTCTCGTGCAAAGCAGACGATTTAGCTACGCCGGAAAAGTAAAAATACGAGAGCGCATGCATTTAATATTTAATAAATAAATATCTAGTAATTACTGTTGCCATCCACAACTCGAGAAAAATCGAGGTTTTACCAGAATATTCTAGCAAATAATTAAACAGCTCATAAAAGCCGAAAATTAAACACCTAATCACAGTTGTAGCTGTAGCTGTTTTAAGCGAACTGTTTGTTTACTTAATGTTGTGACTGACTATAGCGAATTCGCTGTGAGATTGGATTAACTTTAACAAACTTTAACTTCTCTGCTTTGAATTGAATTCTGTTAAAAGTTTGAGATATTGCGATATTGTACGAATATCTCTGAGAAAATATTTCAGTGTTTTGTTTTACTTCTTGTGAAAAGAATACACTTTATTAACTTTCTAATGACTGGTGCATTCAATCCATCACGAGCCAGTACGCACGTAACAATATACACTAAACAATAGCAAGTCCCAATTTAGCCTTAGAATATAACCAAAGAGATTGACTGTATTAGCTGCACTCCATAGAGGCATAGAGTTTGTTTTGCTTTGTTAGTATAAACAAGGAGCAAACTCCTAGCGAACGTCAAGCGAATTATTGCTGAGTCTGAAAGGTGGGCCTGAGCTACAGAGACTCCTAAAGACTTTAGACAAAGCTTTTTATACAGCAGAACTTAAAGTGGATCAGCCACCACTCAAAGGGATCACTTGCGGCAATGCAACTTAAGGTAACAGTTGTCTTCAAAATATAAAATTTAACCTATTAGGCGACACAATTTAATTTAAATCTGAGTTGCCTCAAAACTTTTCACCGGCGTAATAACTTAAATGACGGCGGTTACAAAGCAGAGGAGAATAACTGCAATCTTATCAAACTGACAAAACTAAGTAACGAGGCCTCGAGAGGTAGAAACACGCTCTGTTTTACAATTTAAAACCCTCAGCCTAAAAACTCTCAAACTAAAATGCATTTCTGGTGGGAAAACGAAGAGGAGAAGTTATGATAAAGGTTGAAACCATAAATAACTGGTTAATACAAAACTAATAGCCTTAGAGGAACGTAACGTTGAATGAAGAGTTTAAGATCCATCTATCTCAAAAATGTTCTTATTGTTTGACGAATTAGTATTCAATACATACTGTATAACAGAAATGAGTGATCTCAGTCTATTGAAATTAAAATTAATGAGCGAGTATGAAATGATTTAAAATACCTACAATCATTGATAAATTAAGTTAACACGCCGTAGATAAAAGATTCGTCAGAAACTTTCTACATTTTTCAACATGGAGACTAAAATATGTAAAATAATCATTTATTTCATCTAAGCATTTATAACAGTTATTTTATGTTCAGTATCGTTGCTGTTATTCTTTTTTTTTTTAAATTTTCCTGCCAGAATGTTATTTTTAGTTCGCGAAGAGAGAGTACTAAAGGAAGGTTTTAGATTGTTTAGTCAGAGCGAGGTCCGCTTGCTGAAGGCCTCTTTGCTATTGAATTCTAAGACAGCAATCTATCTGCAGTGTTGTTTGATTGTTGCAAATTGTGCTTGTCGCAGCGGTATAAATTTGAGCCAACCTGTGATATAATCATTTCTGCGTAAGGCTATCTTAAAACTTAGTTTAGTTTTAATCTGAATTCATCACTTTTGTGTTACGCCATAAATGCTGCTTAGTTTCGTAAGAAAGAAATTTTTACTACTCTTAAGGAGAATTTGTCAAAGGCAAACCAGTTATGTTAACAATTATCAGAATTATGTAAATGAGGTGGAAAACTTCAGCAGACTTCAGGGACTGACTTCAGATAGGCTTCTTTCTTTTAATTAAGTAAGACTTATACTAGCATATAAGAAATGAACGTCTGTATTCAATAATATTTTTTAACTGATTCATAGCTTAAATTTGAAACGAGTTAAATACGGTATTTAAATACTGCAAGAAAAAAAAGAATAACTTTTTGTTTCAGTTTTGCGCTGAGCTTCGTTGATTAGAGCGAGGAATCTGCACTAACTGTTAAGGCATTATCAAACATGAAGCGTCTTCGGATGATATAGGCAAGAAAAAACGAAAACGAGTATCAATCATTATTCCAGCTGAAAGTAGAAACACATCATGTAAGTTGCTAAGCAACTCAAGTTTTTGGTCAGAGTGTAAGAGTACAGGCATTTGTAAAATCTTCTTTTAAGTTCATTCAAACAAACGAGGTGTAACTGTATATATATATGCATTTCTAGGACGTGCCAATTAAGTTTTCCCTTTGGGATAGCAAAAGTTAAATTTGCTATTGTCTATTAAGCTAGTTTGTTTCTTACTAACTGTTCTCGAGGTGCAACTGAGAGACATGTTCTACGTATTCATAGCTATTTTCATGGCTTTCTGCTCTGAAGAACCTAATAGACTGTACAAAATCAGGCTAAAGTTTGAGGATTTCTTTCAAAAACTCTTTATAAAGAAATTCTTAGTCTGATGCTGCTCATAATGAGTTTCGTAATGTTAGGTTGCTTCTGCATTAATGCTGTCTTTGCTCAGTGTTGCTTCAGAGACTTTCGCAGCTTCGGGGTCTTAATGATTTTTTATTCGTTAATTTATGTAGTTAGTTTTTTATTTATGCACTTAGTTAATTTAAGCACTTAGTTTTTCTTTATTTCTTTGTAAGATTCTAGGTAAATTAATTTATATTTTCTGGACAGATCTTTACTTGAAATATGAAGTGATTACTTATTAATTTCAAACTGTAAAAATGACAAGACGTAACAAGGGTGAAAAGTCTCTTTTATTAATTTCAAGATGGAATTTAGAGATGGCACTTCTGCTCACAAACTTAGCTATTACTTTTGCTGCAACTCAGAATAGAATTATAAAAATCAAAACTCAGTTAAATAAACAAACTACTTACAAACTTCGGCAATACTTTTGGCTGCAATTCAAAATAGAATTTGAAACTAAGTTAAAACATCAGTCAAAGCTACACAGAGATAATTAAAGCGAGTTGCCCTACTACCTACGTACACGAAGCGGCAATTAATAAGGACGGCCGTAAAATAATAAGCTTAAATCAGAAATACAACGTGGCAAAATACACTATGGCTCAAGTAACTCAGACACAAACTTAAATAGTACCTTTCTAACCTACTTTGCATAATACGCGAAACTAAAATACTATTCTGGCAGGAAATGGAAATGAGGGAAGACAGAAAAGGTAAGTAACTGAACAAAAACTGGTTAGTTAAAAATTAGGTAATTTGTGGGGTTTTACTATTTAATCCTAAAGTTCTAATTTAGAATCCCATGAACACTAACAAGCGAATAATAGCTGAAGTGTGTGAACAGAACACGCAAGACTTAAAGAGAGTTTATAAACCTTTATTTTTCAGTATATTTACAGCCAGTTCCTACTTGGAACTTTACACAAAGCCACCATTCGGGCTTGAACTTAAAATAATAATAATTTAAACTAAAACTAGCTTAACTAAGCTATTTGAAAGGTATAGCCGAAGCTATCAGAGATCTAACTAGTTAGTCTCTAAGTATTAATTAAATCGGCAAAGCCAAGCAAGGGCCTAAGGTATGGCCGAACGTAGCAGTAGGTCGGAGAGACGTAGCCAAAAGGCAAGCGCGCGCTAGTCAGGGAATCAGACTCTCTCTTCTGAAGTCGGTGAAGTCACGACTTAAATAGTACTCTGTAGAGACATTAGGTTAATTCGAAGCAAGAGACATGAAACATGAGCAACGCCGTCGCATGGAATCGAACCACGAACCTCTCGGTTATGCGTCGAGCATGCAGACCACTACACCACGAAGACATGCGAAGAAAGCGGGAGAAATACCTTATATACACCCCCTTTTAAAGGATGACTGAGGTTTTGGGGACCCAATCGCCAAATCTCGGTGGCGGAGAATCATCATCCACCACCTTTTTAGTTCGGGCGCCAGTGTAGAGACATTAGGTTATTTCGAAGCAGGAGACATGAAAAATGAACAACGTCTTCGCCGGGAATCGAACCACGGACCTCTCGGTTACGCGTCGAGCATGCCGACCGCTACACCACGAAGGCATGCGAAGAAGGCGGGAGAAATACCTCATAACGCTTTCTCATTTGCATTAACTGCGTTTCTGAATTTACATTCTGGCAGGAAATTGTAAGCTGAAATTAGAGTAAGATAGGAAAGATACAACATTTAAAATAACTGTTAATAAACTTAGGATAAACCTTACAAATCCTTTAAATCTTTATCAAGTATTTGAATATGGTACGAATTAAATATTGGAATTTGTTAAGACAATGTTTTGAATAATCATACGGTCTATACAATTATAAAATAAGAATAGTTTGTAACAACCTAAATCTTCTCTCAATCTAAAAAATTTGCGCATCCTTTTTCCGATAGATCAAAATAAAGTCTCATTCCCAGAAACTCTTCCGTTAGCTATTTATCATTAGCTTTAACGAGGAATGTTGAGAGTAAGGGGTAGACGGCCCTCACTTTTGCAAGTTTACTTTTAATACACCTGCCTTGCAATCATTTTATCCTCACATTAGAAATCCTATATATTCCATCAAAACATAAAGACACACTTAATAAAAAAATTAGTTAAAGTTACAGGAATATACTGCATGCATTCAAACACAATTATTGTATAAATAACAAAGCATTTAGTTTTAATGACAAAAATATTCAAGGAATTTCGCAAAAATTTAATTTATATATTAATCTGAGAATGGAAAAAAACATCTCACTTATAATTTCGATACTTATTTCGTTTTCTTTCTTTGAAATAATTAGAAAAAAATGCTTAATTGCATCCTTGCATTCAAGGAACAGCATAAAACGGAGAATTCTAATTTTATTCTTTAAATCAATTAATTTTTTTTTAATTAAGAAAATGTATGCTGTCGAATAAAATGCGAAGATACTCTTAAAGGCTTTGCTTGAATCGCATATAAGTATCCCAATTTCGAATCATTTATTTTGCATAAACATACTCATTTTTAACTCTCTTTAGAATGAATCAGAAGTAGATATTAACGAATTCGGGATACGATTTTTGGGTTTTTATCTTTTGAATGTTTTTACGGCTCCTCGTTTTTTCACATTATATATTATCTTACTTCTCCATTCGATAAGAATCTCTCAATCTCAGCGAAATTTAAAGTAAACATGTATAAATAAATAAGTAAAATTCTGCTTGTGCTTCTTCGATAGTATTTTGTTTTAAATTGCATCACATGGGTTATCATTTAATATATAAAATGGTATTCTCGTGTTCTCTCTTGTAGAATTTAGCGAAGAGATTTATTTATTTGCTTTTATTACTAAATTAATTTTCTATAAAAACAAAGCATGAATGTTATCATCTCCGAAACTTTAATGGATTCGATCTTATTTTTGTTATGAATCTTTGTTAAACTTTTATTTGCATCGTTTCAATTAATTTTTGCAAATGTATTCAAATTTTATCTTTTTTTCCTACATTTTTATATGATGTAGACTATTTCTGAATTTTATAATGCAATGAGCGAAGGGTTTTAAATTTAAATGGGGTTTTATATATGAGTTAAACTGGCAGTTTGAGTTTAGGTTATATCTTTCTTATTGTCTCCTTTCATCACGGGATCACTCATCACAGAAAGTGTACAAGCTTTAATTGGAAATAGCTTAGTATAACGTTAGAGGGATAGCTCAAAACCGCATGAGTGTTTAGATCTATATTACCTCTTCAGGGGGTCATTTGCTGTGTCTATGCTGCAGTTTAATTTGAGTTAAGCCTGGAGCACCATCAAACAATTCAGAAAATTATTTTTGCAACTGTTTCAGCTTGTGGCTATGTTCGGGGGTCAGATGTTCGAGATCCAGTGATGGAATTTTTGTATCTTCTAATTCATTAATCTGTAACTATACCCTTTCTTTCTGAAAGATAGTTTTCATACTTACCGCCACCGCCTTTAAGAAAATCCCTTCCCAAATTTATTGGAGCTTACAGATTTTTCCCAAAGAAGAAAATTACCTTCATCTCTTCATTTCTTACTTGAACATGTAATGTGATGACATTTCTTGCACGTGTAGCACGGGTACAATTGCCTTTTCTTCCATCATAAACATTCTATGCCGCTTAAAATGTCATCTAAAAATGTTCCTCCAAGAAACTGCTTTGAGCCCCTGTATTCAATAATGCGCATGTTGACATGTTATTTAAGAATATTTTTGAAAGCAAAATTCGTTATGTCTACCATATTCAATTGAATTTTAGAGGGATTTTCTTGCTTCCGGAATAATTTTACGCTCATGCTTTTAATACCTCTCATTAGTTTAAATTCTTACCGCCTTCATATCCTTGTTTTCTGGTTTGTTACCTCTCTTGGCCATTGCCACTCGTGGCTGAAAATTTCTATCTATTTTTAAAATGTCTACCGCCATTCGAACGTGAGCTTCCTTGTACTACAGGTCTAGGAAATTATCCGATCGAACACTGGACATATCCTAATGTAAGCGTACTTTCTGAAACCCTGTTCACCAACCTGTTCAAGCTTCACCGCGAGCTGAGATAAATTCTTGAGTGTGATCGTGTTTCTAATTTAAAAGAAATCGTCAATTTGCAACAAAAGCTCGCGCAGTATAATTTGAGTGACTACCTTATCGGGTTTTTTTCCATGTAATAAATTTAGGAAATAATTTTTTCTTATTATAAAATCGGTCAGCTCTTTAACCTCCATTTGGTATGTACTAAATGATTCTCCCTCTAATTTAGCTCTATCCTTCACCACGGGTCGGTTTCTGTTCACGCAGTGCGGCGGGTTCTCTTGTGACTTTTTATATTCCAATCTGTTGGTAAAGCAAGAATTGAAAGTCCCAGTTGTTCCAAAAATTTCATTATGGAATTTTTACCATTGAAGGCGACTGCAGATTACATTGATGCGAGCATCGTATCTAAGGTAAATCCAAATCCTTCTATGGGAATTACTAGGGCCGGATGAGCCTGTGATGCTGGTGGGGACCAGATTAAATGTTGCATTGTGTTAATCCCTAGGTTCTCACTTTTGTTCTTTCGCCCCTGGTTAGGCATGGCAATCATCAGTTAGTGTCCAAACTCTTGGTAGACATTGAGCGAATTGTTTCCAAGTCTGAAAAATAACTGAAACTTCGGAAGGGTGTAAAGAGCATATTGCTTAAAACTAAGAAGAACAGAAGGCACAACTGGTGCTTACTTCTCAGCCAGCACTTATGCCAAGATATCTTAAATGAACAGTCAAATATAAATTTATATCCAAGTAAGCTGGTAACCGAAAGCTAAAAATATCAATTTAACGCGAAACTGGCTCACAACGAAGCCGGACGTTATATTCAGCTAACAGAAATTATAATGGAAGGCTCAAATCTACAGATCTGGTCTGAAGTAGCAAAATTGAGTCACGCAGTCTTGAGGAGCAGAACACGTTCTGTATTAAAATCCAAAAACCACAGATTAAATACACGTTGAAATAAGTGGCAGTAAATGTGTAAGTCATAACCAAATAATGATAACTGGTTAACTAATATAATAACGTTTCAAACGCACACACTGAAACTACGACTCAGGATGACGAAATTCTACGGTATTCCGAAAAAAAGTGCTTCGAGCACGGCAGTTTATATTGGGCAATCATTGTAAAGCCTATGTTTACATCATTATCAAAACTGCCTTTGGATGATGTGAAATGTGGCCCTACAGATATTCCATATCAGGCTGTCACCTTGACACTGTGGCGAAGACGGTGGAGTGGATTCTCTAAATTCTTTAGATTCCAGTATCAGTAAAACGGCTTTTTAAGAACTGGTAATTTTGCCACTGTAATCTGGTGTTGGGGAAATCAGGGGTCCAATTCAGTCAAATCACGGACTATTCTAATCATAAAGATTATCACTATAGAGACTAGTATTATATATATGGAGTGATGAGTATTACGTTCATTCACATCTGTCCGTTGTTTTTAATTCATTATGTATTTTAATAACGTTTAGTTTTTGTACACGATTTTTTAAAAACGAAATATATTTTCCGTAACAAACGCTTTTTTTTTAGTCAGTCGGCAGCGTCAGTTAAACTCTTAAACCCTTCCTGACAGGAAGGAGTTTCTTCTAGAGCGTGTAAGAATTGCGGATGTCTATCAAAAATTCAGTGACATCATCTACAACGCATATTTTTCTCTTCGCCTTTTGAAATATAATATTACATAGGACCACACGCACACGTAGAAATAAGCTTTCCCTATATCGTACTTTTGCTAGTAAAGGTTGGATTTCAACCTTACTTAACAAAGGAGTTTTAGCTCTAGAGCATCTTAAGCCTTAAATAGTCGTAAATATTATCTTTATCAAAGTTCGAAGACCTAAAAATTCATGACGCCTTGCTCTTGTGTAAATCCAAAAGTCTCTGGAACCGAAGAGGAATTTAGAGAAACATTTGATTCTTGAAGAACATATACTTCTGTATTTCAACAGCCTAATCCTCTTTTTAATAGCAGTCTCTACCCATCATGACTTAAAAGCCAAAAAAACAAGTCTTCCTCGAAACAGCAATGGTGTGGAGAATTTCTTTAAGATATTAGTGGGTAAACTTCAATTAATGTGCTTCATTTATATGAGTATATTTGTAATTTTTAGGCATTCATCTTTCAAAAGTCACAATTAAGGAATTCATGCGCTTTTATAATATTATTTTGTTTTTTTAATATTCGACTTTTTTACACTTTTTTATGATGTAACCATGTAGTTTAGTCCTGTATCTTACTCAAGAAAGCTGTTTTCTGTGATAAACGCAACGTCACCAGATATATTCACAGTTGTAGCTAACAGTTTCCTATATCAGGTTTATCTTGCATTTAATCACGAATATCTCATTAGTTATACAAAGTTGTATCATAACACCATTGAATTCTAAGTTCAAGGCAAATTTAACAGTGACGCTCCATAATAACCGTTAGATACAGAATTTACGTAATCACTGATTATAGAAACTTGAAAGCAACCTTTGACTTCTCAAGATTTAAAAGAGGAAATATATGTCGATATATGTCGAAGGAATCCATATCTTGATATTCATAGATCCCGTAACAATACTAAATATAATATTTACGCATAATGAGTTCTGGTTTTTCAGCTCTTATACAGCACATTTTGAAAACAAAAATGCATGAGAAGTATAGCAAATACAAAATCATCTACACTTTATGATACAGATTATTAAAGGGATTTGCAATAACTTTACTAAATGTATATTATTACTCCAACCAGTTCCATAGAAGTAATTAACCTAGATTGCCTTTAGGATGAAGAATTCGTAAATGAGCAAGGTAGAAAGAACTAAAGTCTTTTCCAAATATATGTATATATATATATATATGTATTAATTAAAAAAAAGTCTGTAGTAATGACCAGGAATTTTAACGTCGTAGAAGTGTTGATCTATAACGAATAAGAAATTGGAGGCGAAGGCAGATTAAATCTTCATTTTTTATTTCCGCTTGTTGTGGCCACAATCAACTTGGCACATGAAATGTGCCTATTCCAAAATAACTCACATTTTAGATTAATTTTCAGTAAGAAAGAAGAAAGCAGCAGACAGCAGTCCAACTAGATCGAAGCGTAAAGAGCAACTGCGTTACGTTCAGGATGAAATCCCAATTGAGACTGAGTTAGTTTTGGTTTACAATGCATTTTGATTGGATAGTTAATACTTCTGTAAAATTATTATTGGTTACTTGACTTTTAGTTCCATTTACATCATCAGAATTATGTAAGTACCATATGCCATGGGTTAATCTAGAAATGACGCAGTGCGTAGAGAGGTTATTATTTTTAGAATTGAGAAGAGAAATTTACGTTGTTAATTTAATCTTAGATATATTCTTTATTTTTCTTACATATATATATATATATATACAAGAGGATTCTGATTGCAAATGTCGAAGGATAACCGCAATTTTTAATTTTCAGTCAGTTAATTGCATATCGTAATAGTTATTCCAACAA
This sequence comes from Stegodyphus mimosarum, assembly GCA_000611955.2. Taxonomy (NCBI): domain Eukaryota; kingdom Metazoa; phylum Arthropoda; class Arachnida; order Araneae; family Eresidae; genus Stegodyphus; species Stegodyphus mimosarum. Next base: position 42,421 of record KK121722.1, on the reverse strand, counting down.
GTTTTACCTACAAAAAAGTTACGCTTAGAAAACTGCAACTCAGCGAAACTCAACGAAAATAATTCTCTTAAGGGTTTTAATTAAATGAGGATTATTTGCTCAGGCTTCTCCTCGCTTCTCATCTACCTGCTTCCTAAGACAACGACCAGGTATCATTATTTTCTAAGGAATAGCAGCTACGCAGGGCTTGGAGTAGCACTGGCATTTTGCATTTTGTTATGTGCCACCAATCAAAGTAAGAAAGATCAATCCTATGGTTTACTGAACACTGAAAACTTTAAATACTCATCACTTACTGATCTATGATATCTTTAATTAATCGTCATAATATGCAATTAGAAAGGGAGATTTATCTATAGAAGAAAGAGAAGGAGACTATATACAGAGAAGTATATAAAATTTATGACTACAGAGTCGACAAAGATGTCGTTGGACTATTTTTATATCTTAAGAGTATTATTTGCAGATGGTAATATTTTAAATATCAGGTATGTTCGCCTACGCTTCGGTATATAACTATCTAAATTCTATTTTGAGGAAAGAAAAAAACAATTTTTAAACCTTCATGAATATTTCCCTTCAATTTTGGTTACTAAAATAATTATAATTAAAGAGAAGCGCATTTTTTCTTTAATAAATGATTCATTAAGCGTTATTTGAAACAAGTTTGAGATGTGATAAAATGTGCAGTACCCTCACCGTACTCGAACCTGGACCTTTCGAATACTCACCGATTGTGGTCTTGTTATTCCAAGAAGCATGCTCGAAGGAGGCAGGCAATACCTTATAAAATAATACTTATGAAACTGAGTAAGTAATAATAGCAGAGATTAATGGACTTGTTAAAACTAAGTATTTAAAAATACTTAGTTTAAATATTTTATAATTAATGCAAATACCTGTGTTCGAAAAAATATTTATTTATTTACTTAAAGCCATTAAGCGTATTACCTTCTTATGCTTCTAACCTACACACTTTTAATTAACTGTAACCCGAGCTTAAATGGGCCCTAGATAAAAGTTATTCAGAGCTATGGAGAAAATATATTGGAAAACTCTTGATTTTGATGTCAAACTGATAAATATAAAACGGAAGAATATGTTCAGATTAAAAAAGGGAAATAGGCAGCAGCATGAGGAAATTTCGGGATATGTCTTTGCTGAGAAGACATTTCCAAGCCTTTTCCATATCACTTATATACAAACATTAGTTTATTAATCTTGCTAACTACTAGTCATTTCAGTCCCTTAGCAGAAAGAAAAGTCAGGAAATTTATCTGTCTCCGAAAGACAACATTCCATTCTTGCCAGAAAAAGCGTTGTTATATTCTTCTACTTCCCCCGTAATGCTATAGTATCGACAAGAGAACTCAGACGATATCTGCATTTTAATATATGTTGAAAGGATTGGGATAAGTGTAACATGTGGCAAATCCTTGAATGAACATGTAAGCGACATATCACAATGTCTAAAATAAAACGGAATTTAAGAAGAGTGTAAAAGAGCTTTTGATTCAGATCTCAAAAAATGTTAACAGAAAATAGTTCTTGTGCTTATAAACCAGCCAGCATTTATAGCGTGAATCCAAATCAAAAGTAAGTAGTAAATAAGCCAAATTATACAAAATCAAACTAAGCGGCGCTACACCCCTTAGAGAGCCATGGCCAGCAGTGCCCTGATATCTGCTTTCTTGTTTTGGGGTCCCGGGGTACATGAACATATGCCCTGGACAAGTAGTCAGATTGTCGCAGGACCCCCGGTGTTTAGTCCCTAAGCGAACTTGGTACTCATTTTATCCACTCACTCAAGGACTGGAAGACTGAATCAACCTTGCCCAGCCCGGAGATTGATTCCCGAACCTATGGTGCTGGTGTGACGTCCTTAGCTACTGCATCACCGGGGCTAAATGATCTAAAGCCTATACATAAATCAATAACTCGTAAGTTGGTTTAATCCTACACCGGCGTGACAAGGAGTAATGACAAGAATAAAGTCATGCCGAATAAAAACTGCTCTAGCAGAGTTGCAAGCAGTAACGCAGACTTCAGGTGGAACACACTCTGATTAAACAATCCAAAACTTTTCTTTAAGTACACTATGTCTTTCTATTTCATTTGAGCACGAGAGAACTAAAAATTAGCATTCTGGCAAAAAAAACGGAAACGGAGAATGATAGTAAGGCTACTTAAAATAAAATAACTGGTTAGATAAAAAGATGTAAATCCTTACAAAGTTTTGAGTCACACGTTCTTTTGCTGGCAAGAAGGCTAATAAACAAATGTAAATTCCGAGAGGCTGACAGGTTATACTCTTTGGATTATTTACAATGCGTCTACTCGACGCTAACACACTACGCCTCTGCTTCGGCGAAAACTGAAACAGTAGAACTAAACTTGAAAAATTGAAGATATTAACAAGTGATAGAAATAAACTACAGGGCTCAAACAAACCTGTAATCCTACAGCGCGTAGATGAGTTTAGTCGCAGCAAAATAATAGCTGTTAAACCACGTCTAACCAGCAGTAAATGTTAGGCCGAAGCCAGTGTTACAATACGCACAGAGTTTTCCCAGACTCTCTAACTTTCCCTTCAGGAACTCGATATTTAAGCATTTTCTCCCACTGGTAGAATTTGGATTTCTTACGCGCGCTACCAAGTTTAAATATTCTGACACTGACAGTTAGGGAATGAAGGCTTATCGGAAAGAACTTTAGATTAAATTAAACTGGTTATTTAAAATAAATATAAATCCCTACAAAGTTCAAATAATTTTTACTTCAACTTTCTTCTTAAATGCGCCTGCGAACAACGTTTTATAGTATGTAAACTCTGTCACTAGCATTTTTATTCCGTGTTCGATTTGTGTCTTAAAATCTGACGGCCAGTATTGGGTTGATTTCCATCTTCTACTTTACTGCATTGACCCGTCGTCAATAGTGACTTAGGTTTAACTTCACATGTCAAGAATTAAACAAAATCTGGTTTATTTTGTTTTTACAGAATTAACAAACATTCCTATTTTTACTTAATAACAGATAAACCTTATGTCATTATAAATTTCCTTTAAAAGAAAAACTAAAAATGCCCATAAACGTTGTTTTCAGAGCTGGTAAAATTAACTTGAGATTTAGATGCATACCTGAGTGAAATACCATCTAATATGTTTTAAGGTCTGAAAAATTACAGATTATTTTGAGGAATTATCTTTCAAATCCGAGTGAAGTAAACAGTGATGAATGGAAAGGGGGCGTGTAAAAATAACTCATTTATGCAGATGACAACTAAGTGCACATGATTCTCCTCCATTGTTCTTTTGGATTAATGGAGCAGAAAATAATGTGATTCAGGAAGATGTTGACATTAGAACGGCAAGTTAGTTGCCTTGCTTATCTTCTTACTTCCACTGGGTATAGCGTTGAATCTAAATATAATTACCTACTTCTAAGCTGTAAGCATGTTTCTGATATTAAGAGATGCAACACAAAATCGAAGAGACAACTAGGATGAAAATAATAACAGGAACTGGAATGCTAAAAGCCATATTAAATAAGAAGGTGTAATAATTCAGAACATGAACAATGAGAATTAAGTTTTTCAAAACTCTATTAAATATTCAGAGATAAAATATTGTTGTCATTATAAAAATAAACAAAGATGAAAGATTTACGTAAACTCACAATTTCATATCAGAATTTACTAAGACTAATAAAAGTCTGTAACTTATACTACCGGTATCAGAAATTTATAATGAATGTTCTTAGATTTTTATAGGTTTAAGTATTATTTAGTAAATGCTTTAATTGAGGTAATGCATTAAATGATTAATTGGGTAAATTGCATTCTGGAACCACTTGCTTAGAAAAATATTTGTTTCTTAAGATATATGAGAATGTGCGGGTTATGATTAGATTTCGTCTTTCATTCAAAAAATACAAATATAAGTAAACATTATAATCAGTCAAAAACTCCATTAAAATTATTTAAATTTCCAGAAATAGTAACTCAGCTTCAAAGCAAATACTTTTGTTACGCTACCAGAACATTTCAAGCAGCGTATCAGTTTTAACAGCATGTCAGTTAGACGGCAGGTTACGCCATTTATTTTACAAAACGTTACTTCCTTCAACAGCAATAAACGTGTACGAAACACTGATTGAATGCATGTTAAAATAAATTACTAACATTTCCAATCTCCTTTCTTTAAATAAAAAAATGAAAAGACTATGTTTCTTCATCTTCTAAAAATATTGCCTTTAAAGCTCAAAAAGGATTTCTGATAAAAATCATAACAAAAATGCATCATTCAGCTCATGAACGTATTGTTACGAATTGCCCAGCTGCGGTAAGATAGCTTCCCCGCAAAGCGATTTAGGGCTGCCTGAAAAAGGTAAGGAAAGGCAGGGTTGTCAGATTTGGTGCGAAATCGCTTGTTTAGCGATATTTGGCGCTATACCATAGATGGAGACAAATCATTCTATAACGAATCACTCCAAGTCCACGAAACCGTAGAACACAACAATTGGTGTCAGAAGTGGGATTCGAACCCACTTCGTGAACCAGAAAGGCAAGGTTGTCATTTTCTGCCAACCCTAAGCCCGCTTTGCGGGAAAGCTATCTTACAGCAACTAGGCATTTCGCAACAGTATGTATTTACACTAACCTGAATCAAACGTCTCGTTAGGGTGAAGGCAACATTTTAAAATGTTTTAAGTAATAAATAAAATACATATCCTAATGTTACCAGACATTTTTTTTAAACAGCGAAAACATCTCAGTACGTAATACATGCATTCTCGAAACAGCAGATGGATTTCAGTTTCAAATTAAATTAGACACGTGAAAAAAATATGTTAATTAGTAAGAAATTTGCAGTAACTATCAAATAATATTAATTATCAAAATGAAGTTTCTAGGAAAACGAATAGTTTTTCCCAATATTACGCTTTATATTATTATACCGCGTAAGCTATGTTTAATACAGCGATAAAAAAGAACTGAAATTAGATAAAAAATGATTATCTCAGTCTAAAATATAACTCATCTGTTTTTAAAACCGTTCAACCCATAAATTAAAAATGTAAGATATCACCACATTCAAAATTCTTTCCGCAAGAACCGCTAGATATTCTTACTGGACGCAGATATATTTAAGAAGATCGTGAAAACAATATATTGCTTAAATCTCACTTTTTCTCCCTCTTCAAATATCACGTTATTCGACATTTAGTCAAAGTTATGGAAAAGTCTGATCAGAGAAGTAATCATATGCATTTCTCTTCAGAGCTCATGTGAGGAATGTCAAGAATGAAAAATATGTGTTCCGCTTCTTCGTTCTCCCATTTACATTTTTATTTGCAAAGCGCTTTAAAGCTAAGGTAAGCTAAGGTATAAGAATTAAAGCAGAAGTACATTCTTCTTTAATGACAAGTTGAAGATGTCTGAAGAAATGAGATCATGAATGAGTACCTTTGGTCAATCCATTTTTCCGACGCCAAAATTATTCAAAAAACCTCTTCCATTGATGATCTAGACTTTCTAAAAGCGTTTCACATTAGAAAAATCTTTCTGTTCTAGTTAACGACCCTAATTCCGATCCATCTTTACCTACAGGTCTTTAAGGAAATTATCTTTTAGTTTTCTTGTTAGATTAATAGATGGCGCCAGTAGCTTAACTTCTGTCCAACCACTCTGATCTTATCTTAACGCCATATTTTACCTTGCTTATTTTGCACTTACGCAGGTGAAGAAGGTGGTTCTGCAGTTAAACTATCGAAACTAGTCTTGGAAAATTTACAAATATTACCCTAATTTTTGTTGTTTGATTTCTCCAATAAATGAGATAAGGTTAAAATTTAAGGGTAAAATATTTATATTAATTACATCTTCTTAAGCAAAGTAATCTGCAAACCTCCCATCGTATCGTACCGTTGAAATATACTGAAAAAAGCTATTCATATTGTAATATCCTAGCTAAACTGAAGAACTGCGTAGCGACAATATGCTGACTTCTTGTAGTGTAAGTAGCAACTCTGGAGAAGGATTAAATTACCTTTTATTTAAATTCAAATGAATGAAAACTCATTCTGGCAGGTAAACATAGGTGGGAAATTAGAATATATAGTAAAGGCTTCTTTCAAAATAAAAATAACTATTAGGAAAATAGTAAAACCCTATAACATAACTACATAATTTTTAAACGGAGGGCATTAACCATTTTTAGGCTTTCGCCTCTACAAAGGCCGGAAGCCGTGGTCATTTCATTATTGATGCACCTAACAGGCGGCAACATGCAACCAACAGGACAGATAATTTACATCGTTGCCTTCTCCGGCATTCGAACACGGGCATTTTGGTATCGTATTAGGCTGCCCTAAAAACTATACCGTCTGAGCAGCCATTTCGTTTCTAAAACCTGAGAAAATGTAGTAGGGTATCCATCAAAAACTTTGTTTTAGTGTAAACGCTTTGAAGTTTTAACTCCGACCCTCAAGAATAAATTATCTTTATGAGAATGCTTCCGTAAAAGGAGAAAAAATTCGAAACTTTCCTTTACAAAATTGTGGACTGTGCTTTGGATAGCCTTACAAATTTTTAAATAGAAAACAAATTATGCAAAATTCTTGCAATAAACGGAAGAAATTATACTTACAAATTTCTCAAATACAGAATCTTGTTGCTCATGCTCACATGTCTGACAGAGTCAGCCCAAGCCCATGAGAAATCTCGTGTGAAGGAGTGCTATATTGCGCCTGTCGTTGGCCACAACCTTGAGCACCTAACAGGTGACAGTACGATTTGGCTCAGTTCCGCCCCCCAAATTGGATGGAGAGCACACCGGGGGGACGGGTCCGGAGTCTCCCACCTGTCTCCCCTTCCACCAAACCACATGAGAGGATTTTCGGCTCGCCGCATATTTAAAGTGCCACCATGCCGCACCGACACTATACATTTACAACATGCATGCATTCTTCGGGATTCGAACCCGAGTCCTTCCGCACGGTAGTCAGCGACGCTAACCACTATACCGGTTGGGCGGCATAGAATCTTGTATGGATGCTGAGTCTCCAGTTTACTATCGTATAGTTTTTAAGCTTATTATTTTCATTAAATATTGAAATAAATTGTTTAACATTTTACGTCCATTAGGAAATAAATGATTTTAGGTACTTGACTTTGATCCTAAACTTTCCAATTTGCACTTTTCGGTTTCTTCTTCCCTACGTCTAAATTGCTTGTTGTAGCTTTTATTTGATTTAAGGCAAGAAAGTAAGTTCAAAATTGAAATTTGGTAGTTAATTTTATTCTAAATGTACTAAAAAAATACTTTTGTTTTGCAAAAATGAAAAGTTTTCTGGTTTCAGTGAAACAAACCTGAAACCGCATTACTCGGAAAAAAGAAAAAAAATCATCAGAGATTGTTTCGCCCCTCCCCCCCCTGCATTATTACTTTGGAAAAGGGACATTTCTTGTATAAGTTATTATTTCAAAATATACTTTCACAGATGTTTTAAACTGGAATTCAGAATTCCAATTAGCTTCGACTGAATGTTTTTCTCTTTCCCGGATATGAATACAATCATAATTAGTCTCATTCGTTGTCTAAAGAAATTCTGTTCGAGAACGGAAAAATCAATTTCGAAAGAAAATTTATTTGATGGGGAAACTTGGAATTCTGAATTTTATTAATATTCTAATATTTTTCATTAACAACTCCTTTTTTTGTAAAATGAATCAGCAGTAAATTGGTTTCAACTTTATGGAATGATTTACATAAATCGAATATTTTACTTATAAAGCAGATGAAAGAACTAATACAGCATACTTAGAGAAAATATTAAATTATATTCGTAGCTCAGATTTCGAACGTGGAATAGTGAGTAAAATGTTTAGCTTAAAAATTCCAGTTTTCATAAATGGGCTTAAAGTTATGTATTTATAAAATTCTGCTTCAATTAATTACAAAACAAGAAAGATATTAAATACTAAATTTTTTGCATATACTTAATTCTACCTAGTTTCAGCCTTAAATTAGGAACGAAAGCATAGTTTTTAAACGAATAAAATATTGACCCGGCTCTTTTAATATTAGAAGGTATTTTCACCCTCCTTTCTGCATGCATCCGTGGTATAACGGTAGTACACTCGGCGCATATTCAAGAGGTCCAGTTTGGAGTCCCGAAGAGGGCATTGCTCATTTTTTATTTCTCTTGCTTCAAACTAACCTAATGACTCTACAATATGACCAAAGGTATATTTAAATTATACAAATACAGGCAAGTACTGGATGCCCTTAATTTAGTAACCATGAAACTAAATTAAATTGAAACAAATGAAAAAAAATCTAAAAACTTTCTGGTTTTATATTACGCTCAGAGTGACTTTCTTAACGCTTTGTGCGTTGCCTTTATTTATTAAATATCATGTTCTTGGCACTTAAAACATAAAATTTAATTCAACAGCCATATCAAATAATACTTAAAAAGAGGATGTCTTCAGAATTTCCCATACGCAGCCCCCGCGCTGGAGATAATTTTTTTTTCCGTACAGTGTTTCCACTGCTCGCTTTGAAATCGTTAAGTTTTTTAATCAAATATTTGTTACAGGTTTAGAAAATCTGAAATATATAATAAAACATATTCCAAATTTGGTCTTCCAGGTGCCTATATTTGAGTAGAGGACTACTTTATTCTCAATTTGATGCCTCTAAGTAACTTTGTTTTTTCACAATGCGAGAAACATTTATAGATTCATGCAGATTCTTCCTTATTTATTTTCTTTAAATATAATGCAGGGCTCTAAATATTTGGTGGCAATAATTTGAAAAGTGAAACTGCGTTTTATAGTGGACTACACAAAGTGCTAAAAGGAAGTTAAGAGTCTTCTGAGCAAATTGCTTCTTTGGGCTAATAATTCTGCCAAGATACAGGATTTATTTTTGCTTTTGTTACAGACAAAATAATATCATGCTTGTAAAAAGCAATAGGCGTTCTCTAGTTATGGGAAATTATATCTTCGAAAATTGTTTAGATTTGATTCCGATATGAATTTTATAAACTTCCACCAACGGAACAATCAATTAAAATATGCTTAAAACAGTTTCGAGAGACCGGATAGGTTTCGAATGAAGTTAGACGCAGGTAGGCCAAGCGTCAGTGATGAAAATGGTTCCGCCATTCGCGGTGTGTTTATGCGCAGTCTCAGTAAATCTATTCGCCGTGCCAGATTCAAAGATGAATTCCTAGTCCAACTATGTGCAAAGTTTTTCATGAACGGTTGAAACTAACTGCGTATAAATTTCAGATCTGTCAGCAAATCAAACCTAATGATAGAGTCGTTTATGCGTAATATTCTTTAGACATTTTTATCACACCAGTAATGGTGATCAGTTTCTTCAGAAAATCTTATTCAGTTATGAAGCAACATTTCATGCTTGAAGAGATATCAATCCAAATGATTGCAGAATTTTGATGTCGGAAACCCTACATTGGAAATTCAGAAACGCTTAAATTAACATTTGATGCGCAGTAACACATAACAAAGCGATTGGTCCCTTCTTTTCTCGGAGCTATCAATTGGTTCGGACGATTACTTTGATATACAGAGATTGTTTTCGGAACTGCAATTTAGAACAACTGCAGCCTTGCGCTTTCTCCAGCAGGATGATGCCTCTCTCATTGGGCTATACTTGTATATGTGTGGCTTGCCAAAACATTCCCAGATCTTTGCATTGGTTAAAGCCGACCAATTTCATGGTCACCCCGATCTCCGGACGTCACACCCCTCGACTTCTTTTTCTGGGAATACCTGAGGAACCGCGTTTATGCTGCAGAGATTCCCAAGATCGAATAATTAAAATATAAAGTCATCACAGAAACAGATACTATGACTCCGCAAATGCTTAAAAATGTATGGCGTCAAATCGAGAGCAGATTTTATATACTTTGAGCAACTAACCGTACTCATGTGCATGTGTATTAATATGAAATTATCCGAAGTGCTAAATAAAATTCAGTTAGTCATTTTGTTTTCTGTTATTTTGTATTATTATTTAAAACGTTTCTTTACCCGATTAATAAATTGTGGACATTCTGTATATTAAGAACCTAAACGGTTTTGCACGACGTATGTAATATAATAAAAATAATGCAAGAAATTTCCATAAAAATTGTCAGTTAGATATATTGTGCATTCAATGCATTCACAGTTGCATCAGCTGGTTAGATTGTTAAGAAATAAAACAAAGAGCTAAACAGTAAAAGGAGCAGTTACAGCTTTTAACTCATTCAATAAATTAATCCCTTACAGACAAACTAAATTTCAAAGATGAAGATTTTGCTTCCCAAATAGCAACATAGTGAGAATTAGGCATGACAAAGCCGAATAAATTTATTTATTAAATGCTTGGCAATTGACCATCAGGTCTTTAGGCAACGAACTCTCCAATACATCTTCACAATGCAGTCCAAACTCTTAAATGCAGAACACACGTCCAGATGAGCAGCGTACATGACTTGTCCAGAATCACACAAAGTGCACAACGTCGAGGCAGTCAGATTAAAATGAAACAAATGAGCACTAAGGCAGACATGTCCAGTCAATAGTCTAAACTCAGCCACAACAGTAGCACAAGGAGAGTCCGAGACACAGTCGTCTTTTAATAGCACCCTCCATGACTTATTTTCAGTAGTAGTAACAACAGCCTTACGAAAGGATCTTTTATTCTATTGATTTCAAGTTTCACAATATGATGGTACCCACTGGAAAGAAACCTTTGCTGAATTCTGCTCAACAGCTCGCTCAGGTCTGGATACGAACACTTTCTTTTCCTAGGTTATTTTCTAAGGCCTGAAGAAAGCCGAATAAATTAAAGAATTGTTTTTGATGATGCTACATTTTCTAATAAAGACAGTATTGTTACGAAAAATTCGGCGGTTGCGCCTGTAAGTAAGCTTTCCGGCATAGCACTAGGGTTGCCATAAAATAGTGTATGACAGGGTTGTCAGATTGGCGACTTTATCGCCCATTTGGCGACCAAATCGGCGATATCCCATGGTCCAATCGGGAAGCTTCTAGAATAACTTCCTGTCGAGATATTTCTCGAAACATGTGGAACTTAAAGAAAAGCTATATAAACCCTTGCGTTTCTGAGAGTAGTATTGTGTAGATTGTGAAGTATTGTGAAGAGTTGCGAGTTAATTGTGAAGAGTGTGATTAAGTAGTGTGATTAGTTGTGAGAGTTGTGAGAATCGCTGCTAAGCTACGCAAGAGTTCTGGGAACGGAAAGCGATCGAGATAGTGCTTTGCCGTGAAGCTAACTTTACAGTATAGCTTGACAGTGTATTGGTGATTGTTCTGCGGTGTTTATTATAAGTTCAGTGTTGCCGTGAAGCTGCCTTTACAGTTACAGCCTGAAGCTGTGTTGCTGATTGTTTCAGCGTATTTATAGTAGTTCTTCGACGACTGTAAACGTGATTTTGGAACTGTGATGTAAATAGTGATTCTTGTAAATAAATTGTGCTTTTTATCGTTCTGCATCGTGTTTTCATCGGATACTCTCAAATGCACGAACCCGTATAGCGCAACAATATCAACGTAACCTAACAGTCTAAAAATTTTGTAAAATCACCTTCAAGAACACTCCTAAAGTGAGTAGGAAGGTCAAATGTACAGTTCAGCTGTCGTGTTGGAAACTTTATCCAAAATAAATATATTTTGCCCAGACTTAATGTTATCTGGTTTTTTCTTAAGTTAGAAAAGAAAAGATAATTGCTATGAGTAATATGTTGGCGATTCCATTGTGTAACAAAACGAAATATACTTTATATTATTTAGTATAAAGCAAAATAATGATCTGAAAACGTTCTATTCCCAGTATATCTCTATAACGAGAATTAAAACAAAGGTCAGAGAAAAACTGAGGAAAAAATATTGCGGATTAAAATAATCATCAAGGTTAAATTTTAACAGCACCGATTCCCCCAACCTCGGAAAGACTCTTGAGAGTAAAAACAAATGACAATATAATGAAAAACGTTTTTATTCAAAATAAAGATTAAAAAAATAGTACAAGAAAGCTTTTCATTTCTACTTAAATTTCAACATAAAAAATTGCACTTGATACTCATTATATGCATTGTAAATGAGAAGCTTTAATGAAACATGATTTTCTTTTTCAAACGAAGAAGCGAATATTTTCTTCTTTTCTTTGGTCTTTACAAAAAGGATTCATGTGTTTTTGAAATGAATAAAAATGCCATAAAATCTTTTATTACCTGTTGTGAAGACATTTTTGTGTCAAATATGATAAGAAAAACTCAAGCTTACATTTAGAATTTTAACACTTTTCTATGTATTACTTCCCATTTAGTAAATTATTGTTAAGCTCTTTGATACAGAATACTTAATATTATTTTCGAGTATTTTCGGAATATCTCATAGCAAATATTTCAAGCTAGTAGTAAGTTCTTCGTTCAGTTATTCCAGTTAATTCAGTTGCTATCTTTAAATTAAAAGTTTTATTGTAATTTTTCACATGGTTTCTTGCTCCCCACTTTCTTCTCGATTTGAATTACAATACAATAAAATTTGAAAATTTTTGTTGCCATAAATTTGAAAATAAATTTTTGATTCATCATGTTTTTGAAATTTCCAATGTTTATATGATAGTTAGTATGCAAATTAATAACATGCTTTATAAATATAATTAAATAAACATTTTTGTAGATCTCCCTTCTTTAAGATGATACCGGAAACTGATTTTGTAGAGATATTATATTTTTAGTGATTTCAAACATGCTTTAGGTGTCCTGGAACTGAACGTTTTGCTGCAATTCCAGTTTCCTATTTATTAATAAACAGTGAATGTTCGTATATATTTTAGACAATTTTGCTTTGCTATAAAAAAGTGCTTGAATAGTTTTTAATTGCAATTATATTTTTGAAAGCATACATTATCGTCATTTACTTGACAGTTTTGTTTTCATGCAAAATGGCACTTTTACAGAAGCAGTGGGTGGATGGCTATGTTTGTACCTTTCCGAAGAAAATTGCTTCTATTTAGCTACTTAAAATCGCGCTAAAACCCACAGTATTTCGATATCTAAAGCTACGATAGGTACTATTGTCAACAAGAATAGAAAAAAAAATCGTCTGAAAAAGTGCAAATTTGGCCTCAAGTGGAAAGATTGTTCCTCATACACTCACAAGGAAAAAACGGAATGTTTCGAATGTTTCGAAGTTGAGATCTTTGATACTAAAAGAAAATCCGATAAGTCAAAGAGTTGCAAAATCATTAAAATGTCAGCTCTAATTGTAAGAAAAAGGAGTAATACTATTTGAAGCTTAAAAAGGGAAAACAGGTAATGTATATCGTCTTCCTCCGCGATATATCATCTAACGTAAAACGTACTGCAGAATTCTTTATTGGAAACATTTATCCGGATAGAAATGGGAAAATATTGTTAGTATAGATGAATCTGGTGCATTAAAATGACTGATAAAGAAGGCATCCATTTATTATTATAAAAGAGAAGAAAAAAATCTTGAAACATGTTTTAAAGAATCTAAAGAACATTTTTCAAAGAAATTTATAATTGGTGTTATTTTTTCATATAACAGAAAATTAAAAATAAAGAAATTAAAGAAATGCTTCAGGATCAGCTCCACATATCATCAACAACTAATTTTATATCCAGTTTTCAAATATGAAATAACTTCTCTTTACCCACAGTGCCATCAATCAGTAGAACCGTATGAACATAAAGCAAGCAGCCACACGTAAAAATCCACTGCTAACTTCCTCGAAAAAAGTAGAACAAGAAACGGGTATCAAAACCATACTCTTCATTCACATCCATTCTAAATCTGCCCATCTATCGCATTGTATTTTTGCGCTTATGGGCTTTATAAAGAATATTGTCCTATCGTCAACCTACAAAGCTACTTGGTCTTTGGAAAGCTGTTTAAGAGCAATAGAATAAAATAACTCTTC
>KK121722.1:0-28400 GCA_000611955.2 Stegodyphus mimosarum | reverse complement strand
TCTTCCGATACTACAAAAGGCTGTACTGTCTTGGAAATTGCGGTGTTGAAAGATAGTGCAGGATAAAGGTTATCAAATGGAACATTTAAAACACAAAACTTTTAGGTAAAATAATTATGTAATTTCAATGAAACGCGTCTAAATGATGTGCGAGCAGCCTCTGAAATGTCGACAAGTCTTCCTTTAAGACTACATAAATCATCGACTGAGAACCTTTGCTCTTAAAAAATGTTAACTCGCTAAAATGTGTATACCTTCTAAAACGTAAGTGTACCTGCTAAAAGAAACGTACCTAAGTACCTGCTAATTGCACTCGCTAAACTTGTCAGGACTTAGTGTTCTGTGCATCATTTTTCGAAACATAATAAAGTCTGTAATAGGGTTCTTCTTCTCAAGTCCTGAACTGGAACAGTGAGCTGATAAAACGTAAGCTTTGTTCTGATGTAACTGCTGTGCTGGATAATAACTGCACGTGAAGGGATTTAAAATCCTCTTTTATTAAATCACTATTTTTTACAAACTTCCCAACTCGGGAGAGATACAGAAAGTAAAAGACCGCACTTGGGTCGAACTTAACAATCAAATAAATTTAAAACTAAACCTAAAATAGAACTTAAATCAAACTTTGCTTCGCAGAGCAATTCGCGGAAGTTGGCCTCTCACTAAATGGTGCGTAGCAAGATATACTAATACTAGCGCACTTCAAATTGCTTCAATATGCAATTACGTAGCAAGCACTATGGCTTATAAATTTTAACTGCTAGCTGGTCAGACGAACGTTGAGCAGAGTGTCCGTGATCTGAGACTGAAGCTCTCTCACATTGAGAGGTTTCTACCTCTGGCTTAAATACTAATTCGCTGTACTTCAAATTAGCATAAGCTGAAAACGCGCGCTTCTGACGGGAAGTTGAAACAGAGAGGAGATAGAAAGATTTAAATTAAAATAAAACTTGGTTAGTTTAACTAAAACCTTACAAACTGTTTAAAATAAAAGAAGCATAAGCGGATTACGAGCTTACCTTAGCTGAAACATTTTGGGTCCTTCATGCCAACAGACAGCGTCAGTTGAGAATATCTTTCATCCAGGAAATTGATCCTGGGGTCTTTTGAACGTATATTGATATTCTTCGCACAGTCGAATTCTAGGGTATTTTGTGACCTCAGAACGCGTTTGTATGACGCCTTCTGGTCTTTTTGAACGCGCAGACAACTTTAATTCTGGGGTCATTTTGAATGCCCTCTTTCGAGATTGTTTTTGTGCGACCCAATAAATCCATCTCTGAAATGACGTATGTAATAAAATATATTATTTAACAATATTCCAAGCAAATGTAATCCATAATGTCATTGGACAATCATGACCTATTCACATCTGTCCCTCAAAAATATAATGTGTTATGTTCCCCATGAAAAACAAACCTTGAATTTTATTCTGTTGTTATGGTATTTATATGCATTTAACATCATTGATTCATTACTCATGAGTGCCATGATCGTATAACAAACAAGTATAGTTGTAAATACCAAAACGAAAATACAAAAAGTGTAATATTACATACCAAAGCGTTGCGTAAAGCCATTGACCTAACCCGTTCAAGTTTTAATTTAATTTACTGGGTCCAGTGTTCTAAACTATGAGTGAAACAAACACGTTTAGGTAAATTTGAACTTAACATTTATTGGAAGTAACAAAACCTAGCTACAATATTTTAGATACATAAGTGGTGGTGGTTACAGATGTGGATTACCGGTGTGAGACTGAAAAACAGATAGAAAACATACCTTTATACAAAGAGAAGGGGGCCGCAAGAAACAAGTTACTTGTGACAAAGTTGATCCATAATGAGTGACAACATAAAGATGAGTATCTTTATTTCAGTTCATATCTAGAAAGAGAAAAGAAAACATATTAGTTCATATTAGAGAGTAAGACTGGGCCTTCCGTCCTTTCAATCTAGACGCGGACCTCCATGCGTTTCCGACCCTCGTTGGTTTCCTCTTCGCTAACGTTTTCAGCCATCTTCTCCAGTTTTTGCCTTCGACAGAGCCCTCACGAACTACATCTCGGTCACAGCTACTGCTTCTAGTCTGGTGAAAACTTCCGAATCCCCTTCTCGAAGACCGCTGCAGGCTCGTTTTCTTCTTCTCGCCAGCCCCCGGCTTGGTGATGTTTGAAGTTCCAAAAGTCGCCAGTTGCAAGGTAACCCTATGAGAAGAATCAACAGCAGTAGGTGTAAAGTCTTGGGTGGTTGCCGGATGTTGTCGGATATCCCTTTTTCTGCACGAATTCCAATATGCGCATGGGGTCACTCACCTTTTTCCACGAATGAAATAACACATTCCTACGGTTAGCCTCGCACAGGGTGTCACATTTGCATGAGTAAAAACCTAACGGACTCCCAATTACCCTGGTGACAAAATCCCGGCGTGGCGTAGCTGCATACAAAAAAAAACTTTAGAAGCAGGCTGCAAATTTGAACTTGGCTAAAGAAATTTCCAGACAACCGTCTGGCAGAAATAAGAATTTTGAAAATTTTTTTCTCCAGAGAAATTTCGAAAACAAGGCAATAAATCCTTTTTCCCATCACAACGTAAATATTTGTGAAAATTAATTAAAAAAACTTGCTTTTAATTACTAAATTAAATTAAACATCGAAGAATGCTTCTACAACAGCACAAACGACTTTACCACCAGAGTCAGGAAATATGGATTCAAACTTTACCAGAAAGAGGGGTACGTTAACAACACTTATAAAACTTTATACACCAATTTGTGTAAAAAAAAGAACTTTAAAATTCAAGTGAAAATGACCTTAAGAGTCAACCTAACCAGAAATTAAACATTAAAAAAAACAAGTTAAGCTTAAACATTAAACAAACATTATAAAAAACAAGTTAAGATTAAGAGTTAAAGAACAAAATTAAATGGTTAACCAAACAACGTTAAGGATAAAAGAAAAATTAACATAAACAACTCAAATTCAGAGTTAACCAAAACTGCCAAAATTAAATTGACAACAATTACTTTTCAATAAAGCAATATTTTAAGATCAACTAATAAAATCAAATTAATAACTTCCATGATTGATAACTGAATTATGATAATCATTACAATTAAGATAAGCATACTTCAATTACTGATACTGAATTAAGATAAGTATACTTCAATTACTGATACTGAATTAAGATAAGTATACTTCAATTACTGATACTGAATTAAGATAAGTATACTTCAATTACTGATACTGAATTAAGATAAGCATTAAGATAAGTATACTTCAATTACTGATACTGAATTAAGATAAGCATTAAGATAAGTATACTTCAATTACTGATACTGAATTAATATAGGCATTAAGATAAGTATACTTCAATTACTGATACTGAATTAAGATAAGCATTAAGATAAGTATACTTCAATTACTGATACTGAATTAATATAAGCATTAAGATAAGTATACTTCAATTACTGATACTGAATTAAGATAAGTATGTTTTACATAAGAGGGATAATGTGTTGAAAAGAAAACAAAGAACCAACCAAGATACAAGGTCTCCGATAACCAGAAGAATTCCGGAGAAAAGAATCCCTCAACATGTGGAAGGTCCAGCGAAGAAAAATTCAAGGGTGAAAGAAACGTCCCGGGAAGAAACAAGGACCGCCGTGTTATGACAAGGTCTCGCAGTAGACAACCCCAGGATACACAGAAACCCCAGGTGGTGCACAGAAAGAATAGTACAAAAAAGATCACCGTTCTGTAAAATGAAGAAGAGACCTGCCAAAGTTGAAGGCACAGAGCGAAGATCGGAACAACCTAGAGTTTACAGGTAAGCGCCCTCGAAGAGCGATGTGAAAAGAACTAGTTTGCCGGACCATAAAAGTAAAAGACAAGACGTGCCGCCAGTACCTCCTAAAAGACGATTTATCAGGGGTCAGAAAAGGAACAGTCAGTTCCCTCCAGCGCACAAGAAGCAGAGACAAAAAGTCTTCAAGATGAACCAACTAACTTGGACGCAGTTCTGCAATAAAAGAATGGCTAAATACCAACCGTCGAAAAACAGAGATAAGTGAATTTTTCGATAAATCTTTTCTGTTATGTAAAGTTACATGAAAAATGTTTCAAATACTATGTTACATTGAAAAAACTATTGCCGCGATTGAGCACTAAAGTTATTTTAGCTTTATTTGGCGAAAACACAAAGTATAGTGTATTGTGGAAATTTTATGATAATGTAAAGATCTAGTAGTTCGGTTTTCTTTGTCGAAAGACTATGTTAATGCGCCAAAACATCTGCCCTGATACAAGCAGCTTCGTTTTAGTACTTGTTAATGGAAATTTGTTTTAGGTTCGCACTTTTGACGAGAAAAGTCTTCATTCAAGTAAAATTTTCGTTTTATTCTCTATTGCCTTAAAAGTATTATTTGTAAAATGTTTAAATGTCTGTTGTGGTAAAGTAAATTATACATTTAATGAAGGTTTAAAGCTCAAAAAAGCATATATAATAAGTATTTAGTGCTAAAACTTCAAAATGCAAGTTTAAGGTATTTAAAGTTTAATGTATTCAATTGAGTTGGCTTAAAAGAAATGTTAGCTAAATCAAATTATGCGATTTTAAGCGAAAGCTTGCATTCGTTTAAGCTGAATGTAGAAAATAATTTGGTATGCATGCGTTTTGTAAGGCTTTCTACCGACACTGTAGTAAACTTTCATTTTTATTAACTCATGCAGAATCTTGAAATGAATTAAGGTGTGTCTAAGAAGGTTGTTATGTGCTAACAAGTCGTTGTGCGTTTAGGTGGAGATTTTGTTCCCGTTAACACATTACACTTGCGTTTTCATCACACGTTGTGGAGAGCCAAAAGAGGATTAAAGTTTAAAGCATGAATGTAATTGAATAATTATGACATGAAACACCGAAATGTTCGGAAAAGCTGAGAAAGCTACGCTGAATGCAAAAATATTCGAAACTTAATAAAAGATTGTAGTGTGAAATTAAAGTGTTATTTATTGTTAGAAACATGTATTCGTAAGTATTCCTTCCAGATGACTGGAAGGAGATGATTGAAGGCCAACTGAAAGATGATGAGAAAAGTTCAGCAGAACTATGATATTTTTCTGTTATAATTTAAAATTTTAGTATTTTCAATATAAACGGAGCTCGGATCTTATTAGTTGTAGAATTTATCAGTTTGTAACAGGTCTTTAAGGACCTTTATCAAGGTCTGTTAAATTCTGGCATGGACAAATTTAGGAATTTATATTTATTTTAAATAGCCAGTTAAATTTAATTTTAAATTACTTTCCCATAAGCCTTCATTCCCTTAATTGTCAGCGCCGTAATATTTAAATTTGGTAGCGCGCGTAAGGAATCCAAATTCTACCAGTGGGAGAAAACGTTTAAATATCGAGTTCTAGAAGAGAAAGTTAAAGAGTTTGGGAAAACTCTGTGCGTATTGTAACGCAGCTTTCAGCTTAGCATTTATTGCTGATTAGACGGGGCTTAACAGCTATTATCGTGCTGCCACTAGACTCATATACGCGCTGTAGGATACTGGATTGTATGAGCCCTGTAGCTTAATTCTACTACTTGTTAATATCTTGAATTCTTGAGTTTTGATTCTACTGTTTCAGTTACCACTCAAGCAGTTGCGTAGTGTATTAGCGTCGAGATGAAGCATTGTAAATAATTTAAAGAGTTTAATGAAGGGTAGTTTGCCGTCATTATTACCGTAAGGCATATAACGGATCAATTGCAATTATTCAGTTACGGGACCTTTTACAGATGTACGAGGACTGGAACCAAATGTCACCAAATGATTACCGAGTTTGGCAGCGTTTGGCTATTTCTTGCTAAATTTGGAAACAAAATAAGTCTCGAAAACCTTCGCCAGCCCCATGATATCTCTCCTGTTTAGCGAGACAGCGATTTGTCTCAATGATAAATAGCTGCTCTTGCTTTTCAGACAGTTTCGCTCTCTTTGGACTTTTCATGTTGCATTTCACAAAATTCGTAACAATCCGTCATCAAGGGTTTGATAACTTGTTTAATTTTACACATTCTTGTTATTTATTTAAAATTTTGTTTTGCGATAAAAGAAATTGCAAATCATTTCACACACTGATATTTTTTTGGTTTTTAATTAATATTTTATGACATTTTGCTCCATCATTATATGTCTGATATATCCCATAAGAATAACATTTGGCAAAACAAAGGAACATGTAAACCCCTCCCCCATTCACACAGGAAAAAAATGCTTTACCTAAAATGTGATTACCATTTTTTTACAGCCGCTAGCGCTCCTGAATTTAAGCAGTTTATAAACTGAGAAATAAAGGGGGAAGACAAGATTTGATATTTTATGCATATTTATAATTATCGTAAGAACTCTTAAAATTAATATTAAAATTTATATTGGCCTTGCAATAGTGTTTATTATGAAATTTGTAGGGAAATGAGAAAACTAGACTGCATGGATAAAGATCAGTCTATTTTGAGTTATATTTACTCAAAATTAATTAGCTTTAACCTGACGGAGGAATGACATATATTAATGATAATGCATTTATCTTCCACAATGTATAGCTTCAAGATTTCTGTACAGTAACTAAATTTTTAAATACACTACAAAATAATAATAGTTGAAAAAATAAGAAAGAAGAAAATAAAATATTGTTAAATAAATAATTAATGATTATTTTTAAAAATTAAAAGGACATTTTTTAATGAGGAACTTATTCCAAGAAACTCCAACGTTTCAACCGATTCTCCTACCTTTTAAAGTGTAAAATTAATTCATTATATTTTTATGAAATTCGAATACAAATATATATTTATCATTAAAATTTTGACAAATGCAGTAATATTATTTCATTCATATAAAGCTAATTTAAATTTTAAACTATGAAAATTCAATGTAAACTAATGAAATAAAAGATTATTTATTGCTGCGAACTATTTACAATACCATTCAAATTCAGAATGCATATGCAAACCACGTGCAAGCATCCAAACATTTGAAAAAAATATTTAAAAATCCAAAAATTAATCTTAAAAACTTTAAAGAAGTTTCAAAGACTAAATTAATTTGCATAAAGTGAATAATTGTTGAACAGGAAGAAGCAGATCCTTTCAAGGGGAAGTTGTCCCCAAGCCTAACTCTTCAATTATTTAATTCGTGTTTCGTGATCCATATAGGCATGCGTAAAGAATCACACAAATCCAAAAGTAAAATTTTGATTTTATTTTTGTTTTTGTGTGAATTTTGTTTACTTTTGGTTTTCTTTGAATTGTTTAAATGAGAAATTTAACTGCAAAAGAATTTCGAGAAATTTAGTAAGTAAATTCCCTCAGGAAATAAATTATTAATTAAAATAGCGTTGCTAATGTAATTAAGATTATAAATCCAAAGTAATTAGTATGAATACCAAAATAAATAAATATACTATCTAAACATTATAAAAAATAATATAATATAAAATAAATAACAACATTCCTATACAAATTACAAAAAAGCCAGTAAATAGCAAGTTTAAATTTAACTTACAATCTAACTACTACATAGTTTTGTACGCGGGGAAATTGTGTATCTGTTGCTAGACAATGTGAAGTTGAGTAGTTTGTTGCTACTAACTGTGTAAATAGAGTGCTCGGAAACTATGTAAAGTTAGGTAGTGTTAAACCGCTACCTGTGCCCCTATTGTAATAATAATAAATAATAATAATAATAATAATAATTAATACATATATATGTATATGTTTCGAAATATTTATTTCAAGAAACTGATATTTTTTATCCCATGACTCTAACAGGAACATTTAAATATTATTTACAAAACTGCAGCTAATAGCAAATTAGTAATTTATCAATGTTCACTCGTAATTCAATAATAACTGATGCTGTGAAAGTTGCAGATGAAAGATTAGAATATAGTGCAGTTTGCAAGTGAATTGCATGGTACACTAAATAAAAGATTAGAATACAAGTAATTTGGAATGCAATATATTGCTCTAATAATAACGATTAATTTCTCACTAAGGGTATAAGCAATAAGTTAAATGACTACAGAAAATTTATATTTTGCATAACTACCCCCAGATATTATATATGTTAATCAGTACTTTAATCCGCTTTGTAAATGACTCTAAAAAGTAAATAAGCTTTATTAGTATGTAGTTGCTTAAACTACTGGAAATATAATGAGAACTTAATTGTGCCATATAATACTAATATTTTACTGACATTGATTTTAATATTAGTGGTTATGTCTTAATATGTAATTTTGCAAATGACTTCCTTACCCAAAAAAAGATAAGGAATAAATTATTTACAACATAACAAATACCTCATTAAATTTGCTGAGTACCTAATAAATTTATAGATGCAAAATTATCTAATTTCCAGATTAGATAAATGCATTGGAAATAAAATTGTGCTTTTTTGCATTGATTTAGCTTCAAACATATGAGAAGAAAAAGTGGGAGAAAATTTCTAAAGAGAAGCAGAATGAAAGGTAAAATTTAAAATCATAACTCCTTTAATTAAATATTAATTAATTTAAACTTAAGATACAATAACACGCCGAAGAAATATTAATTTAGACGTCAAACAACAAAAATCAGAGTTATATTTTCAAATTTCCACAGGACTGGTTTCGATGGTCTGGTTCATTTGCGTTTTTGCAGCTGAGGATGGTGGTTTGGTAAAACCATCGAAACTAGTCCTGTGAAAAATTGAAAATATAGCTCTGATTTTTGTTGTTTGACTTTAAAATATAAGACATCTTGAATAAGTTTAAATTAATTTAAAATTATTCAAGATGTATGTATGGTTTTCAGATGTTTCTAAAATTTTGAGAAAATTAAAACTATGCAGATAGCGTAAGAATCTCGTACATAAATATAAGGGATGGGTCATCTGAATCTTTGAATTTATATGAAAAGTCTTCTAACTCACTTCTGCGTGCCTTTCTCGCTCTTCATAGCTTTTGATTTCTTAACTAAAAATATTACATAAACATATTTTTCTAATCATTTTCGAAAGGGTATTCTCAGTAGCAGAATCTTATGTAATCTGAAACTTTTATATTTTTTACATCTTCCGGATGTTATTGAAAAAAGTGTTCAATGCTATCAATATATCAAATGTTCTTCATCAGTAAAATTTTCACAATTTCAACAAAATTCTGTGAATCATATTTTTAACACCTCGGCTGCGAAAATCCATTCATATCTGACAGGTTCATTTTTAAATCAGCAGGAGTACGAAATGCTTCCTTCTTTGAAATTCAGACTCAGGTGGTTTTATTGACAAATATCACCCAAAAGAAAATTTGAAAGCAAATATCCGACCACATGTGAATTATTGTGGCCATGTTCTTCAAATATTCCTTCGGTATAGATCGAAGCAAAAATACTAATAATAAAAAACGGCAGGAAGTAAGGAAGCAGCTGAGTTAGCTGAAGATCGGAATTCTCAATAGCACTAGCATCGTCTGGATTTATGGTTAAGTAATACGCATATAGCCAATGGCGGTACTTGGAGTCCGAGTGGAAAATGGACAAAAATATGAGGTATGGTCGCCATAGAAAGCGAATTCCTTATCTTTCGCCTTCCGATGGTGATATTTCCTCGTGAAATGACCCATTTTCGACACAAATAGCCGGAGAGAAGATGCTGAAAAAGAGTTTCTTCTTTGGAATTAAAGATTAAAGTTAAGACTGCGAGACACAGCAGCGTCTTCTTCGAGGATTAGATTTAGGAAAATATTTGTTGAAGAAATTGTTACTATCTTGATGCTAAGTAAGATTTGAGTTACATGCAGCTTAGGATCACTGCACTTCATTGCGCTTAAAGAGTCGTTTAATAAGCTTGAACTTCATGCTATCTCAGAATATTGTAAGATATGTTTAATGTCATATCATTTGTTTAAATGACTAAATTTTGTGGCATAATTGTGGAAACTTAAGCTTTAATTAATATTATCACGAGACATCGTTTTGAAAGAAAAGTAATTAAAAAAGACACTAAACTAAATGTTATTAGATTTATTAATTATTTTTAGGTTAAATAGATAATTAAATATTTCTAGGCTACATATCTTCCTCGCCAGTATTATACGATAAAGAAAAAAGAAGTAAAAAAGTTTGAAAGGTATTTTTCAGAATTTAAAGGTTGCCTAAAATTGGTTATTAATGTTCTTTACGCTCTCTCTAAGCTTGTAGCTAATCAGTCTGTTGTTACAATCACTCTTACTAACCTATGTTTTTATTTTTGTCTTTTAAACTTTGTAAGGTTTATCCTAAGTTTAAAACAATTACTTGAAGTTTGTCACACCTTCCTGTCTCTCCTAATTTCAGCTTACAATTTCCTACCAGAGTGTACTTTCCGAAAAGAGTTTAATGCAAATGAGTAAGACAATGTTTCACTGACTTCTTTAGAGAGCCAAAGTTTCTGACTAGCGCGCGTTTGCCTTTGGGCTTCATCTCTCTCTAAGCTATTACTACGTTCGGCCGTACTTCAGGTCCTTGAAAGCTTCGCCTATTTAATTGAGATTTAGGGAAAAACTACTTGGAATCCTGATAGCTTCGGCTATATCTTTTTAGCTAAGCATTAATTCTTATTACTTTAAGTTCAAGCCCAAGTGGGGGCTTTGCTGTACGCTCTGAGATAGGAGCCGACTGTGTTAAATCTTATTTTGAGAAATAAAGGGTAATTAACCCTTCTTGAGTCTTGTGTCTCTATTTACACACTGAAGCAATTATTCGGTTATCCGCCGTAAGAGGTAACCCCCATTTAACTGTTAAATAAAAGGATGAAACCCCACAACTCTATTATTAAGCATTATTTTCTTCGTACTTATGCCACATGCAATTCAACACCAAACTTCTAAAAATTCTAAAAACAGCATAGCAGTACACGTTTGAAATCCCGATCCCGATGCAGACATCGGGATTTGGCACACATTTCTCTCTTTCTTTCAATCTTTTCTCAGTTCATCATGTCAATGTTTTGTTTTATTACTTTACAAAATTTTTTTTCGTCTTCTTATTATTAGCTTTTATTAGGCGAAATGGCGTTAGCCAAGAAGGAGTATTAGTCTCAAAACCGGATTTTGCGTTATTTATGATTACATTTTTAAACGATTTGAAAAGCACATTAAAGATATAGATGTTTTTAAGTAATTCATGTATTTTCACTGCCAAAAATCCAGAATCTTTTTTCATTATTCATATTACACTTATTTATCTAGTACTGTACTGCAATGGATACCTTCACACTGTGATATAAACTGAAATAAGATGACTTATCTTTCAAAAAAAGGCACAGGTATTCCGTAATCCCTACAAAAAGAGATCACATATTCTTCAATAAATAGAATAATAATAAATACTTTGAATAAGAACTAGCAGAAAAAGTTATCTGAACTTATTAGTGATAAAAACTGGAAAGAGACTCCTGACGGTATTCCGGATTTTCCAAGACGACAATGCTGTTGCTGCCTCCAGGTTAGAAGCAGGTCATAACTGCCTTTCTGGTTACCTACATATTCGAAATATTATTTACCCCAAACTATATCTTATGCAGCAGTGACCATGTGATGGACCCTGAGCATCTCGGAGTATGCCCAGCTGTCTCAAAAAATATTTACGATACATATTGGAAGGCTGGAGAAGAGTTAAAAGCCTTACAGACTAATTGATTTTTGAAATCGTATAAGGTACTTCTCCCGTCTTCTTAGCATGCTTTCGTGGCGTAATGGTCAGCACGCTCGGCGCGTATTCGAGATGTCCGTGGCTCGAGTCCCAACGGGGACATTGCTCATTTTCCACGTCTTCGGCTTCCAAAATAACCTAATATCTCTACAGTGGCGCCCGAACTAAAGAAGGTGCTACAGGATGCTCCTCCACCACCAGAATTTGGCGACTGGGTCCCCTAATCCCCAAACGCCCTTTAAAGGGGGGAGTGTGTAAGGTATTTCTCCGGCCTTCTTAGTATGCCTCCGTGCTGTAACGGTCAGCACGTTCACCGCGTATTCGAGAGGTCTGTGGTTCGTGTCCTGGCTAAGATATTGCTCATTTTTCACGTCTTCTGCTTCAAAAATAACTTAATGTCTCTACAGTCGCTATGTCTGTTTGTTTACGGTTCACCCTTTGATGTTTCTACTTTCTTTTTGTATGTTTTTAGTCAGGAGTTTCTCCTTTTGTGTTTGCGTTGAGTGTTTTCACTCTGGCGAATGATCTATATCAAGTACTACTGCTAGAAATTTAAAAAAAAAATCAATTACTGAAGAAATTTGCTGTCAGAAATTAAAACTTACTGTTTTTTCATATAGAATTAGAATGTACTCTTAAATGTATCGGGATTTTCCAAGTTATAGTTCATCATTTGGTCATATTTATTAAAATGAACCTTAATGGAACATAATCTTTAAGACTAACCTTCAGATAAAATATTATTTAAAATAGAAAGTATATTGTTTTTGAGATATACTAAAAGAGGAGGTATCTTAGCATAAGGGCTGAACTTTTCAGTGAAATATTTTACCTTTTGCAATTAAGATTTACAACATGTAATCTAGCTGATCTACTGAGTTGCGTGCAATTAGGGGATAGTATTCGGAATTATACACAATGAAAAAAGGAAAATAGTTGTAGATAACAAATATTTGGGGAATGAATGAATAAATAAAATATTGATATTTTTCTTAAAACAGCATGTTGGAAATCCGAATTGCTAGCAAAATTAATTTAAAAGTTTCTTCAAAATTTCCAGAATATATAACCTTAATACTCTTAAAGTAAAAATTATTTCCGTTGCATTTTTATTTTCGTTTATGTAATTGTCTGAATAGGAACATTTTTTAAAAAAGAAATTCCTTAAACTTCTGTTTAAACTATTTCTCAAAGTATTGAACTCGATTCAGTTAAACATTTTAGCTGAAAATTTTCTCTCTGCTCTCAAATGCTCAGAAACTAAAACTAAAAATCATAGAAATGTAAAATAAAGGGCTGGAGAGACCACCTATGGTTGAAAAATAAATTACTTGCATTAACTGTCTAGTTTCCGCTCATTTGATTAATTAATTAATTAAGTTCACCTTTACTACCATGCAGAATGGATATCGATTAAAGTAATCAGTGAAACAGAAAAAAAACGAACTCTCTCGCTCCGAAAAATCCCTTTTGCAATAGAGAGAAGAGTAGAGATTTTTCGTTGATAATTAATAGGGGGATGGTCACATATTTCTAGATTATGGTATCATAGAGTGCAGAAATACTGAACAAAATATTCACTCACATTTTAAGAAACAAAGCATTTCGTTTGGTCCCATTCGGGGAAAAACATTGAAGGAGCAGAAACTGACTTAATTTGCTATTCTGCTAAGTTTCTGATGTAAACAAATATGGTAAACAAAGTTTAGCTTAGCAGCACTTAAACAATTTTTAAATAGTTGATAATTATACAACTATTGCATGCAGATAAACTAAAGGCATAAAACCCTTAACTGGAAGATAAAGAACGACATAAGGCAGTCATTTTTAAAGCAAAACTGTGCAATATTTATATACCTTTGGTGCGGCCGATTGCACCCAAAAAGGGAGATGCAAAACTACATGTTATAACAGTCCTATGTGCAAAATGTTAGCCTTCTGAAGCTACTCGTTTTTGAATTATGCGAGATACGTACTTATGTACGTACGTACAGATGTAACGAAAAAATATCTCTTCTGAATTCATTTTAATTTCCTTCCGAATCCATTACGCTGTCCTTAAGTATAGATGTCACGCAAAAATATTGTTAAATTGCATTCTTAGCGGTCAAAATGGATATTTTTTTGGAATATGATACCTGAAATTTTTCCTGACTACAATACATTCTTTACTTTATACAGGGAAGTAAAAATAGAAATATATTTGATTCATTACGGTAGCAGTAGATTCCAAAAAATATTGTTGAAATATTTTTACAATCTAATAATAAGAAAGATATGCTTATCGTGATCAATACTTTTCTTACTATTAATTATTATTCTATTTTCCAAATGTATTATATGTTTCAGTGCTGTACTTTTAAATTAAAACTTCGGTCTTAAGTAAATTCACATTAATTAAACATCTACTTTATCCTTATTTAACATTGTAATATTTAAGATCTTACGATAAAAAGAATTCACTTCAAGCGACAGAATCCGTAATTAAATTTAACATTACGGATCATAAGAATTGCATAGTAACTCGTAAGAAAATTATACTCGTCTGGCGTAGGAATTTACTGAACAAATTTTGATATGTATGTATATATATATATGAAATTTCATGAACAAGGTTCAAAATGAAAAAAATAGTTTTATAAAAATTAACCGTGTTGCTTTTAAAGAACATTCACAGATTTTAAAAGTAATTTATCTTTGAAAAGGCTAAAGATTCCTTCTCGTATTTTATGTTTTCCTTATTAAAATAGCGCAATAAAAATACTTTGCTCCACTGGCAATAACCTTTTTCATCACATTTAATAACATCTATGCTTAGATATTGTGACAGTTCGATCTGGTCGAAATGGAATAAATACGTACTTATGAATGGACCAGGTGCATATCCGGACAATTTCTTTAAAACATCCTTAGAAAACCCTTAGAAATTCCTTTAACCCTTAGAAAACCCAAGCTTTCGCTAATATGTATGCTTAAAATACCTCAACGCCAATTATCGTCCATTACCCATCCTTTCTGTTTCCTCTTCTTATCGTCCATTAAACGACAAAGAGCTGTGAAGATTACACATGACATCCTTTCTACTTCCTAACAAAGAAGCTGCGTAACTTAGGGGGAGGACAGAAAGTAACATCGCAATCTCGAGCATTTCGGGCGGTTGTGGTAGTTTGAATGAAAGGGCATCTTCGGCGTTTTGGCCTTCAAAAGGTTAAATCTCTTCTAGACATCCCTCTCCTAAAGTAAAGAGCCTACATGCGCTTTGCGTTATTAAAATAAAAATATTTGTGACATAAAGTAGCATCGTCATCTTGAATGCATTTACAATTTCCATTTCTTCCTTGTTCACTTTTGTTTATAGTAGTCATAATCGCAAACAATAAAAGTTTGTTCCACGGAGTGAGATGTCCCAAATCTCAATGAATCATGAATAATTTCTTAGAAACACTAAAGCAGTAGGATAAGCATTCCGTATGCAAAATTTAGTAATTTAATTGTAACAGCCATTGTGAAACAGTTTATTGAGCTTAAGCTGTTTCACATTTTCTTACACCATTAAATCGGACTAAAATTCATTTACGTTACCTAATAAATATCCTTATATATTTTTATTTGTATTTGAGCGGTAATTTTAATTCACTTTTGGGTATTCTAAATTTATTTATTTTAATTATTTATCTATTCATCGTGTGAAGGCAGTCAGGTACACTACGATTTCATTTTCCTTTATATTAAAAACAATTACTCTATTTAGAACAGTGTGTTCCAGTCGATCGCGGCAACTAAGCATATGACCTTTCTGGAACGTTTTTAGCTGAGGTTTAATTTAATAGTAAAAGCCGAAAAATCATTCATTAACAAAAAGACAAATTTAAAGCTGCATGATTTTCAAGAATTTCTAGAAACATACTGGGATCTCGTATTTTGTAATTTAAATCTAGATCTAAGTGTGAAGATATATATATGTAAAATCTCAAAGCGTTCAGATTTTATATTACGCATGAATGGCCGCTTTTTACATTTAAATACACATACACGTTTCGAAAGCATTTGGGCTAATGTTCCTTTGGTCTAAAAATATTTAAAAACAGCTTATCTTTAGAATTTCCAATAGACTGTCTCGGGCGCTGGAGATATTTTTTTTCCGTACAGTGTGTGCCATTGCTTGCTTCGAAAGCATTGAGTTTGTTAATAAAAAATTAATAAAAGTTTACAAAATATGAATTACACAATAAAACAAGTTCGAAATTCAAAATATGAGCTTCCAGGTGTCCGTATTCGGGTGGAGGGCTATGCTATTCAAAGTTTGATGGCTCTCGTTAGCGTTGTACTTTCACAACGCGAAAAACATGCATACATTCATGCAAATTCTTCATAATTTAATTTCTTTAAATGCAATACAGGTGATAATATTTGGTGGCAACAGTTTGAAAAGCGATTCAACACGAAATCACGTCTTGAAACTAGTAGCCCTTCTGGATGCTCCTTTGTGCTAATAATGCTGCAGACGTGATTTAAATACTTTAATATGCACTATTAAAAATGTCTAGCGTATAATTCGGAACACAGTTGTTTTGATTATTTTCATGTTATTTTGATAACTGTAATAATACATGATTCACGTGTGTTGTATAATTATTTAATATGGAAACAGAATAATTTAGATATGCATATTGTATGCTAATATTACACGTATTGCATTAATTCGTGTATTATATGAATATGATAAATTATCATGTTCTAATAATTGAAAATGAATCAAGATTATTCAGTTCAGCTACAATGAATAGTTGTGCCAAACAGTTAGCACTTTCGTTACCTACATTTAGCGGTGAAGCTTCAGAAAATGTAAATTTCTTTTTCAGCCAAATAAATAATGTAGCAAAATCAGAAAACATTGTCTAATGATAAGGAAATTATAAAGACAAATGTCTTGATTTTCTAGTCAATGACATAAAATCAGGTAACGAAAATCAGTCTGATAATCTAGAAAACTTTCTAAAAAGACATTTTTAACAGTTGATTCATTTCAGGCAATTTAGCAAATCTTTTTAAATATCTCCGAAAAGTATTATCAATATGTTCAAGAACTGACGGCCTTCTCAGTGATGACATTCGAACTATAGTTAAACAGTCGCAGTCTTTCTTCATTCGGTGATGCTGTTCCGCTTATATATAATGTGGAAAATGCATTAAAGAAGAATAAACATACATAGGCAATGTAAATTAATAGCAGATACTAGAAATAAATACAGTTCTTAGAGAACAATTTCAATGGAACAAAATTATCCAAGAGCTAACTGACAGGATTAATTAACTTTCTTAAAATATTTTGGTAAGTGCCACAGACACAGCAGTCAGTTATACACCTTCCACTTAAAATTTTCATAGCGAAAGAATTTCGTGCCATATACCAAAGAAAACTGATTTAAACACAGATTGCTGTTGTTGCTTTCTCAGGAGACAAAACACATGCAGTTACCTTAACAAAGCATATAGAGATTATATTTAAACTTGCAAACATAACAGTTAGAATATGTCATTCTCATGGAGGATTCAATGATGGACACAGCCATGGTAATCATAATAACCTTTTACACTTGTAACATACAAGATTCACAATTTTGATAATATGTGAAAATTCATAAAAAATATCAAATTCAGAAAAGATTAAAAGAAATCAAATTGAGTACCAACGTAAGTTTTCAAAAAATAAAGGAAGTGAAAATATTGAAACTTCAAAACTGCTAATGTCATGTAGTACTACTGAAACTCGAACTATTTATCAATCATTAAAAATAAAATTGGTTCACAAATACAGGAAACTCTTCTTGACACTTTTGAAATTTATCATTGGTTGATCCTGATATTATTGAAAAATTTAAGGAATTCACTAAAGTTGAATTCATTTCAAAAATGTTAAGAATAAAGAAGATTTTCACGTCAGAACCGCTACTGACCTCCACCAGAGTTTCCTCTGGCCTCGTCTGAATGAAGAAGATTGAAGGTTCATCAGATCCCTACATATCTCCAGTAAGTTTAAAACTCAAAATTCAAAATAAGTGTTTCAGTAATTTGCTTTACATTATCGAAAGAAAATGAACTTTCTTACTAAATAATTCAAGGACATGTCTTTATTCAGAGTATTAACCCTTAAACACAAAGGTGGGGTCTGTATGACCGCGCCAATATTCTAGAACTGCCAAACTGCTTATAAGTTATTCTTCTTCTTTTCAGTACTTTGACATACAATATAACTATTCCTAAATTTTTATTAAACTCTCTCCATTAGTTTTTTTTAATATTTTTTTAATTGGGCCGAGGTCATATAGACCTCACCTCTGTGTTTACGTTACATTTTTCTCGCATGAAGGGAAGATGACTTTATTACACTGGTGTGCAAAACTTAAGCAATAGCAGGGTTTTTTGCCATAAATCCACAAGAAATCAACTGAGAGGCATTAAATGCAGAAATAAAGGAGAGTATTATGCACGTAAAGGATGACGAAAGCTTCGGAGCTGAAAAAGGAATACAATGCATATGGTATGGAATCAAACAAAAACAAGCTTTATTGAACGCATAGTGTCGTGACTCATGATTGTCTAACCAAGAGGAAGAACAACAAGCAGATGTTCCTTAATATGGGATATGCCCTCCCCTCACTGCAATGGTTGCTTCGCACCGTCTCCGCATACTCAGAACCAGCTGGTGCAACATTTCTTGCGGTAGGATTGCCCATTCCTCAATCAGCATTTGTTTGAGTTGTTGGGTGTTGTTCAGAGGATGTAAGCGTGCTGCAATGCGTCTCCCCAAAGCATCCCACACATGTTCGATGGGATTTAAATCTGGGGAGTACGCTGGCCTATCCATTCGAGTGATATCTTCACTTTCAAGTAGCTCCTCAACAGCAAGAGTCCGATGTGGCCGCGCATTGTCATCCATAAAAATTAAGTCTGGGCCAATGGCACCTCGGAACAGGCGCACATGGGCAAGGAGTACCTCCTCGCAATAGCGATCCCCGGGTACAGACCCTCTGTCGAAAACGTGGAGCTCAGTTCGCCCGTTCAGCATAATGCCTCCCAAGACAAGAACTCCAGGACCACCGTTACGGTGTCTTTCCTTGATGTTACTGGGATAAAACCGGGTCTCGACCTCTCTCCAAATAAAAACGCGTTGATAATCGTTTCTGGTACTGAACCGACTCTCATCCGTAAAAACGACACGACTACATTGATCACTTGTCCAGTTTTTATGCTCTCTGCACCACTGTAGACGGTGACGTTGGTGACCAACTTTCAACGGGAGGCAGCGTTCAGGACGGCGAGCGAATAGGTCCTCTTGGTGAAGGCGTCTGGCCACAGTAAACCGCGACACTTGTCCCCCCGTTGCTGTACAGAGTTGCTGAGCAATGGCGCTTGCTGACTGCTGTAAGCCTCTTTTCGCCTGCAGGACGATAAATCGGTCATCCGCTGCAGATGTCGTCCTCGGGCGGCCACCAACAATCTTTCTAACAGCTGTACCTGTGCTTTGGAACGCTTTCCAAGCGCGAGAAACGAAACTTTTGTTGAATTTTTTATTAAACTCAACGATTTTAAAACGAGCAGTGGCAACACTATCCGGAAAAAAAATTACCTCCATCTCGCAAAACTGTGTATCCGAAATTCGAAACATATGCTGTTTATAAGTATTTTCAGATTTAGTTATTGAATTGAATTTTATAAGGAGTAAGTGAACAGAACGTGATATTTAATAAAAAAAGCAAAGCCACAAAAAGTTAATAATAAAAATAAAAAAAAGTTTTGTAATGCCATCTTAGTAAGAAAATTGAACATTGAAATGATAAACTGAGAAAAGCCAAAATAGAAAAATGTATGCCAAATCTTAAAACGCTGCATTGGCACTTCTAAACATATACTGCTATGCTTCGTTTAAATTTTGTAATTTTGCTGTTGAATTGTACATGGCGAAGAAAACGACGCCAAAAAAATGGTTTAATAGGAGTGAGTGTAACGGGAGACTGGAAGTCTGAAAGTTCTGCGAGATAGTAAAATACCTTAACAAACTCTTTTGGGATTCCACAAAATTTGAAAAATTTCAGATGTTTCTGAAAAATTAAAACAGATCAGTTGAAGGAAATTTTAAGAAGCATAGCATTTATCGGTTGATTGACTCCTTACTGCTACAGATTTCATCACTTTACTTTGAGATAGGGAACCATTTGAGGAATTTGATTTGCTGTCACAGTCAACCCTCAAAAAGGTTTTGAGTAATGCGTAAGATTATTATTGATGGTTAATTTATTAAAGAGATTGTTGCCATTTGAGCCTGCGAAATAAAAATTAAAGTGAAATTGAATAATTTAAGCCTATAAGAGAGATAATTTAATAAAATCAATTATATTGCAGTTTATTAAAAATTCTGATACGGATACAACATGAGTTCCTTACATGGCGTATTCAATTATATACAATTTTTGCTGCATTTCGTTTAAAACTATTTGCTCGAATTTCACTGGAGATATATTTCTCATGCAATGAACCCTGTTCTC
The DNA here is from genome assembly GCA_000611955.2 of Stegodyphus mimosarum. Lineage (NCBI taxonomy): Eukaryota > Metazoa > Arthropoda > Arachnida > Araneae > Eresidae > Stegodyphus > Stegodyphus mimosarum. Next base: position 8,136 of record KK121722.1, on the reverse strand, counting down.
GGCAAGGCGAAAATACATAAAATCTCAAAACATCTTCATTAAACATCGCAGAATGCTGTAAAACGTAAAACACCAAATAAATTCAAAACAGTTTATGGAAATAAAATTAGAGTTTCTACGCAAAAACAAACAATTCAGTTAGTGAACAGAAAGTCACATTTTTCGGCGCCAAAAAATGAAGTTTACTTTTGGTCTTAGTAGTTCAAAAAGACACTGAAGTTGTTGCACAAAATGACTTAATTCATTATTCTACTACATGCTTGAAATGTAAACAAATGCCAGTTTTATTAGGCTTAGTAGCAATTTATAATAATTTAATTGTAGCTAATTCTACACCTATTGCATGCAGATTTACTAAAGGCATAAAAACCTTAACCGGAATATCACAACAACGTAATTCAATCACTTTTAAAGCAAAACATGTACAATATACAAAAATATAAGAATAAAAATACCGAGCCCAGCTTCCTGAATAACAGAGTGGTTATATATATATATATATGGATCTATGATTTTGGTTTTGCAGATTGCAACTTAAAAGTTAGGTGCACAAGTGCATGTTATAGTAGTACCATATGCAAAATTTCAAAGTTTGGAAACTACTTTTTTTTAGTTATGAGGGATAAATACCTACGAACGTACAAACGCCACGAAATAATAATTTCTGAATATATTTTAAATCTATTTTAGAGTCAGTTTTGAGAAAAAGACTCCTTTATTATGTTCGCACGTACATATATCAAGAAAAAACATCATTCAAATGGATCCCGCAGCTGTCAAAATGGATATTTTTGTTAAAACATGCCCGAAATTTTTCGCGATTACAATACTTCCTTTATTTCGTACAAGGAAGTAAAAACTGTTAAAATGCCAAAATTTTCATTAACTTAATTGCGAACAAAATGACCATATTAAAGTAATGTTCTTGCTGAATGACGTAATGCTAGTGTTAACTCATCTTTACCGTTGCCGACTCATAAATACTCAGAGTACTAGTACTTTGAGAATTAAAGTTGAATTTTCTTGGGAGTAAATGCTGATTCGTGCTGAGGGGATAAAATTGTTGAACATCCTCATTCGTGCTGAGGGGATAAAATTGTTGAACATCCTCCATTTGAGTTCACTTAATCCCTAATGGTCAGTCTAGAAATATTTTCACAAAATGCTTCCCATCTGTCATTTGAGACCGTCCTCAAGAGCTTTGCTGTAATTAATTAAGCAACAAACCTCCTAAACAGGTATTCTCTTTTTCCTGAAGTTTATTAAATTTTAACATAAACCTGAATGGCAGTTATATATTGAAATTCTGACTTACTTTTGGAGTTTTATTTGAAGACTAATTTGATATTTAAAGTTATAGCTAATTAGCTTGTCCTTGGCTACAAGAACTTTAGCCAAGTGTGTAGCGACTATTCGCCGGTCCTTTTACATCTATAAAATGTATGTCCAAAGAACGGTTAAAATGCCCTTATATTCTCATAGAAATACTAACAGATAGCCCCTCTCGGGCTTACAGGAAAGCTCCACTTGTGTTTAACTTAAAGATAGAAAACAAGAGACTAAACTAATTCTAACTGGCTGAAGTTTAGCTGAAGCTGTACAAAGATTAACCGAGTTAGCCTACAATTAAACCTCATCGGCGAATTAAAAGTATTTGGCTGACCAATAAATTATTTTACATAGTTTTTTAGCATTTAAAATGTTTTACGATTCATATTAATAATGTAATTACAGGCACGTAAGACTACGGCCGTACGTTGCAAGCAGGCTTAAAGCAAAGACGTGTCCGGAAGACAAAACACGCTCTACTGAGAATTTGTGAGCTCTTCTACAGAAGTGACTGAACTTCCCATTAAATACTGGTTTAAATCCATATACATAAAACGCGATACTGAAATCTCATTCTGGCAGAGAGTTGTATGAGGAAAACAAGAATTTAAAGGGTTTCAAAATTAAAAATAACTATTAAAAAATTAAAATACTCTTCACGTATCAAATTATATTATGTTTAAAAGTTAAGTATTTTCCCCTTTCTTTAGAAAAGTAGACTAAGCTAAAATCAATCTTAAATTATTTGGCTGACAAATACATTATTTTAAATAACTTTTTAGTATTTTAAAAAGTTTACGATTCATATTAATGTTTTCTTTATACTGGATCTGTAAATATTTTCTAAGTACTCGAAACTTAATGATCACTTTTTTAAATCGTGGACTTTGCTTGATTTGTAAGCTACAGTTTAAACATGAATCTTTTTACATTCTTGGATCCATATTCAGTGGATTTGGGTCTTAATTGAAAGTTATCAAGACCATGAACCGTGTTCAAAACTTAATGCAGAAGCGTAATATTATTACATGCGGGAAATATACATTTCTTAGATTTGGCTATTCAGGTATCCATTTAACGTACGTTTTAAGTTTACTAACTTACGTATTAGCGTACTTTTTGTAGAAGAAATGTATGAAGTGGTGTCAAAAAATAACGCTTAGTTCGTTCTGTAGTGCAAACGAAATTAAAACCGTCTTTCTGCTGTACGGAGCGATTGCGGCTTTGGATTAAAATACATCGGAGTTTAAGTGTATTTGAATACAAATACACCCTATAATGCTGCAACTTCTTTATTTGCTTTTGTGATTTTCCTCCTCTATTTTATGAATATGTTTCTAGAGTGCCCACTTTTCAACAACATCAAACGATGTGAGGGATAGTATAGAAGCACTGGAGAGAGCATCTGTTTATTTTATAGGTGAGAAGACTTCTTGTTACATTTCTAACAAACTGCCCTGCAAATACTTTCTTAAACGTTATGAATGCAGGAGTATACGTGCTCCATCGTTAGGCAATACACAGAAACGAGGGACGCCTTCTAGAGCACTACCTAAGACAAACTGGCTCGTAACCACATTCCACATGGGAAGAAACCACGGAAACTTCTATTCGCTAGGATTCGAAATACCAGTGTTCAGTGGCTTTAACCGCTCGGCATGTTATGTCGCTGTTTCTAAACTGCTATAGAAAAAACTAAACTTCTGAAGATACGTTTCTAGTGATTTGCCAATCCTCGTCAGTGCATTTTTCTCCTTTATTGATTCAGACGGCAAAATTACGTCATTCATAAAATTAAATTAAAATTTCTTGGAAAACTTGACAAAATGTGCAGCAACATCATATAAAAGTTCAAGTATAATTTTTCTAAAAACAATGATACTGAAAAGCATTATTTACATTTCCTTGTTTCACTGTAGGAGAAAAAAAGAACCTTGTATGCATTGAAATCTACTAAAGCAATAGCATACATCACTCACTTCAAAACATGTAAAAAGATTTATAAATATAAGGATATTTTCATATGAAACAAAATCAAATTATAACTCAGACATCTAAAAACTAAGCGTTAACTATAGTCTGGAAACTTGTCTTGTACTAGTTATTGCTAATAAAGTATTTTTCCTTCTCTACACGAAGCGAAATTCCATATTTCATGCATACAGATTAGAATTGCACATATTGAATTGTATTCCTCAATTCTATTGATGATAAAATTCGCATAAAAATCTGAGCATGTTGTTTTAAATGAGACTGCATTTTGTCAGGATATCGTTACACCTTTCAAACTTCCTTCTGCAAATGTAGGTGCGTCTATCAGACTTCTTAAGAAAATGTTAACGAGAATATGATAAATTAAGTAACAATGCTTTTCTTTTCAATTTTTCTTCAGTGTTACGGAACACAAAAAGTAACAACCCTGCATTTATAATTCATTGAAAACAGAATTTATCTGCTTTATTTGATTGAATTTATAATTACTGCAAACTGCATGTGGTATGTTTTAAGTATATGATTGTTTCCTCTTGCTGCTCCCGATAATGATTTGGTAAACTTCGTTTTCGTTATCGATTTATTTGATATATGTCACGTATTACATTAAAAATAACTATATTTATTTTTAATGCAAGAGAACTAATCTCTTAAAATATTAGAAAATAAAAGTTACTGAGGTTTCGCTCAATAATTATAATATACAAATAAATAAGATTAAATCCAGTAAAAATAGAAACAAATCTTTTAAGATATATGGTTTATGACATTTAGCTATGTAATATGTAACATTGAAGTCGTTTCGATGCTGCAAGAAACTAGTTTCAGCATTATAAATCTGATCCGCATTTTTGGAGCAATAACAATTAAGGGTGATTGCCATAAATTTAAATCTGGTTTATACCAAACAGTATTTTTCTGAAAATACTATTTAATATTCCTTTTAGAAAGAGTAAAAATTTCTTTGAATTCCGATTCATGTCATTAAGCTATTTTATGGCTAAATATACAAATTACAAATATAACAACGAAAAATAATCATAATGGCCAATATATTTTACTACTATCCTTTCTAAATTGAAGCAATTCGATAGGTTAGCAGAGATACAGAGAACAAAATAGTATGAAGTTAAAATTAAGTAAACAGAAAATAAAGTCTGAAAGGCTTCAGATTTTAACTGTCGCCCAAAACGTTCATTGAGGCTTTTTACTCTTTCGCTGACCTCGTAGTCTGATGTTACACTCACTCGTTCTACTCCATTTTTTGTCCTTTTCAGCTTTATTATTAAGCAGCATTTTCTTGTAATAACGCCATATACAATTCAACAGCAAATTAAAAAAAATTAAAAGCAAAATAGCAATCTACCTTTGGAATTCCCGATGCAGCGTTAAGTGTTGCATTATATTTTTCTGTTCTTTTCAGTCTTTTCGCAGTTCACCATACCGATGTTCAGGTTTCTTACTAAGATGGCTATACGAAACGACACTTTTTCTTGTCTTTTACGAAACTTTTTCTTGTCTTTTACGAAACTGTTTCTTGTCTTTATTCGAAACTTTTTCTTGTCTTTTAGTTATTAAAGTTTTGTGTATTTACGTTGTATATTAAGTTACTTACGCCACATACAACTCGATTCAACAGCAAAATCACAAAATATTTAGAAACAACATATATTTAGAATTTTCGATAGACAGTCTCGCGAGCTAGAGAAAATGTTTTATTCTGTTCAGTGTTGCCACGACTCGCTTTGAAATCATGGATTTTGTCAATCAAGAATTCGTAATCATATTTAATTTAATAAAGTTATATTTTAAAGTAAAATTTTAGTCTAACTTCGTATTTAAAAATTCGCAATCACTTAATACCAATTTCGATACCAATAACTTGTAATCTGCATTCTAATATTGCGTAAAATTTCTTTCAATAAAATCTTCTTGTATATCACCTCTATTATGGCAATTATAGATTGTGATGGCGAGCAGATTTCTTTTAATTTATATCAAATCATGGAAATCAAGGGATTTAAGAATAAATTGCTTGATAAAGTGAAGCACGTATGAGGATTTTGAGCATTTCACTTGTAAAAGTCTGCTTGTTATTTTTATATAAAACATTGTAAATTACTTACGGATTTATAATTGACGAGAATGCGCATAGAATCGACTACACCTTGATAAAATTTATTTTTCCGAAAATGCTTTACAGTTTTAGAATTTTTCAGTAGTTCTAAGAGCAAAATCAGTAGCTATACTCTCAAATTATTATCAATGCTGGGGTAACAATGCTCTGACAATGTGTACTAACAACGCAATACGGGGGGAAAATATGAAATACGTCAGCTCCCACAGTGATCTCTGAATATTCTCAATAGTCTAAGTGAGCTAAACTTATAAGGTATTTCTCTCGTCTTCTTCGCACGTCTTCGTGGTATAGTGGTCAACACGCTGGGCGCGTATTCCAGAGGTCCGTAGTTCGAATCTCCGCGAAGAGGTTGCTCATCTTTGACATCTCCTGTTTCCAAATAACCTAATGTCTCTACAAGTGGCGCCCGAGCTAAAAACGGTGGTGGATGATGATTGTCCACGCGTATTCCAGAGGTCCGTGGTTCGAGTCCTGGCGGAGCCGTTGCTCATTTTTCATAACTCCTGCTTCTAAATAAACCTAATGATTCTACAAACTCTGAAATAAACTAATGATTTCTCCGGTCTTAATAAAGTTGTGCATTTCGCAGAGAAATTCCCAGTGTCTTCGGTTTCTCAAAATTGCTGGGAGGCACGCACAGTTACAGCTACATACGGCCAGATAAAGTTACTTACGTTAGGATTGGACCAGTTTAAGTTGCACAGGGATAGGATAAAAATCTCACCAAATGGTCGCCAACCGTAAAGATATAAAAGGTTTGACAACGCCTGTAACAAACACTTTTATTGAGCTTTTCATTTACTAACGCAAATAAAATGTATGTCAACTATGAAAGAAAACACAATATTAATTCGATTACATCGATTCTAGCTACGTCATACTTCAACATCATGTCTGCGTAACATTTCAACATCACTACGCCAACCATATATATATGTATATACACTATAGGTACATATACGCACATATAAACATAAACAAGAAACAAAATTCGATCAAGCCCAAATTATTGCGGATTTTCGGGGAAAAGGCTAATATATATATGTGGTGCCTATGTTGAACGATAGATGGCGCTGACTTGGATGAGGGAACGGAATTCCATCTAATGTGGCAGTTGGCCTCGAGACGTATTGAATGAATAACGACGCTAGATTTAAAGACGTAAACAAAAGTGTATCATAGAAGCGAACTAAATTTACATAAACTTATTTGTAAGAAATGTAAATACTTTAAATGTAATTAAATGTGCTGTCCTTTCAAGAAGTTTCTTAGATGTCTTTTTAAAAAAGGTATTACTCCACATATATTTATTAATATCGGTTTTTATTTCCCTCTATGAAGTAAAAAGCACGTGATGTCATCGCAAATGATTTCGGGTATCATATTTCAAAGAAAATATCCATTTCGTCCGCTATCGAATGCACTTTAAAGATGTGTTAACGTAATATCTGAACATAAGAACAGAATAAAGGACTCTTCCCCCACAAACATTTATAAAACTGACTTAAAAATGGAATCTGAAGAAATATTTCCTGGCGCCTGTGCCTACGATTATATGTATGTATCTCGCATAACCCAAAAACCAGTAGCCTCAGAACGTTGAAATTCTGTATATAGGACTCCTATCACATTTAGATGTGCACTTTTCTTTTTGGTTGAAATCGGCCGCACCAAAAGTGTATAAATATACGTATATATTCGCTCCGGGCTCGGCTCAGTGAGCTTAGTTATTTTATTCTTATATATTGATAAATTGTGCATTTTTTGCTTTAAAAATGATTGAGTTATGTTGATTTTATCTTTCGGTTAAGGTATTTAAGCCTTTAATAAATCTGCATGCAATCTTTGTGGAATTTTCAACAATTAAAAAATTGTTTAAGTGCGAAAAAGCCTAATCGATTTTCATACGGCAGCCATATCTGTTTACATTTGAAACTTGACAAAATACTGGACTTGTTGCCAATCTAGAGAAACTAAGATTCGCAACAACAAACATGAGGCCTTGTTTTATTATTGCGAATTAAAACATGCTCAACCCATTCCGGAATTTATTCGAGGAAATTTTTAAGGTTTGCTTCCTAATTTTTAATATAGATATTATGAGATTTTATCTATTTTTGCCTTGCCGCGAAAGGAAATCGGAATTGTTTGAATCAGAAATACTAAAACTGTTTCTTTTCTTTTTCGTTTGTTTGTTCAGTTTCTTTTATATATCCTTTTAGATTTATCATACTATTTGAATAGAGCACGTGGCAAGGATTAAATAATTCTTCAGATGATATACACCCTTTTTGTTCATTCTGAGTTATAAAATGAATGAGATGTAACGCTGTTAAGTGAGCGTAGCGCCAGAGTGACGCTACGCTAAAAATATAGTGAATTTTCAAGAGTGCATTTATTCTTTGCGGTTTCTGCGCTATCGACGAAGTAGATCTACTTCAATACAATATGTTTAAATAAAATGCGAAATGTGTATGATTTAATATTCCATGCAAGGAAGTCATGTGGCGTGCGCATCACATTTATTTAAAAAATATGGCAGTTTGTTCTCTAAAAATTGTATTCATAAAGATAAGGGAATTAAATGTTTTAAATGCAAAGCTTTCGGTCTCAAAGCTTCAGAATGCTCTAAAACAAATTCTAAACAAGAAGTAGCTAGTGTGAATGTTAATGTT
>KK121721.1:590344-609044 GCA_000611955.2 Stegodyphus mimosarum | reverse complement strand
TGGAGTTTGTGTGTTTTCAAGATGGGTGCCGGTATTCGAATACTTTTTTGACAGGCTGTACCTTTAACGTTATCCAGTTGAGCATTCATTTCTTTTATCTGGGCGCACATCATCTCACAATGCAGATTGACGCGCTTGTTAAGATTTATCTTAAGATAATTGTGCATTGCAATCATTAAACTATCTTTGAAACCGATGGAGTTAGTTAGGAAGTCCTCTCATCGTAAGTTTTTTTCAGAAAGTAAATCCTTTAGAAGCAAATTCCTTTAAACAGTGCCTCACAGATACTGTATTGAATAGTGGTAGTTTACTTGAGACTTGTTGCTTGGCAAACTAGTTAGCCTTTTCCCGTGTGTAACGTGACTATGAGTTAATTTCTTTGAAATTTCTTTATGAAGGCACTCCTCCTTAAGCAAAAAAGGCATAAAGGCTCCCAAGGCAGAAATACCTTACATGTTTTCCGATGATAAGTTAAGCAAGAAACACATTTCTTGTTATTTGTAGGTTGATTTAAAAATTTTGTTATTTCTCTGCGAAGTATGAAAAATAAACAATTCTCAATTATGTGTTTCCTGTGCTTATTTTTGTTGACTCATGTGCACAGAAATCATATTTATGTGAAATATCCTATTCTATCAGCTTACATTTTTTCGAGAAGTACATTACCGTATACTCTATATAAATGCAAACTTAGCATCAAATATGATAACCAGACATCCACTGAGAAACGAGCACGGATTTTCTTTTTTGCATATTCTTGATTTAATATGCGAAATCTATTTTTATGTTTGTAAAGGAGGTCAAAGTACTCTCAAGCTTTATAACGATTTTTTGACATAAGAACTAGCTTCCAATGTGTATATGGGATTTTTTAAAGCTGTGGGAACTGGTTGATATTCTTGCATTGAAGACATTCTTGCATTCTCATTGTCAGAATAAAGAGTTATGCATTATATGTGGCTACGCATAGATTATGGGATGCCATCCAAGGAAGCATTGAACGAGGTTAAGTTTCAATTATAATTCCCGTGGCATATCAATTTTTCTATTTTATGCTCTAAAAATTGCTAGATTTAAATATTAAGAATATTTTACTATTTTTTTCACAACATTTTGGTTTTCAATTAAATAGAGTAAAATCAGAAATCTATCAAATATTGTGATATGGTTCCTTGTTTCCGGTGATTTAGAATTATTGTGCTTGACATTTCAATATTATTACTAAAATTTGTTAGACTATCAAAGTTTAAATGGCAACAACATTTTTATCCAAAAGACGCCATTCTCCAATCGAAACATTGTGCTGAATTGTGATATCGTGAAAACATGATGTAATTGTTTTTCTGAATTTTAAGGAAACCGGCTTCTGTAGGATGCAGTGAAATACGTAAATCAATTAGAGACAATATTGTTATTGAAGAAGAAGTGCCGGTATTTTCTGTTGCTTGGATTTAGTTAGCAGAAGCTATAATTTTGGGGATTGTTTTTCTACGATGACGTACAGTTGATCGGAAGGAAGTAAAACTGTGTTAAATATAAAAAATAAGCGTATTGAATAATCATTTGTATTTTACGAATCCGAATTGATGTTTCTATGGCAACTTTATTGGTGGTGCTCTTTATGTCTTGACCACAACGTGAATGTTAGATACTTGCAGCATGTATGCTAAAGGTAAAGGCTCAACAGTACCCTCGGATGCTCAAGCAAGAGAAAAGTAGGTTAAAAAATCTATAATCACTGCAGATTACATCGCGATGAAAAGTATTTGAGAAATTGCAGTTTTGTACTGTCATACCTACCTTTCATTATCAGTGTTCTTTTAGTATATATAACATCATTTGTTGCAGGGTGTTCAATAATATGAGTGTTTATGCAAACATTTAAAATATAGCTGCGATATCACATTATTTGCGCTTGATTTTTTGTTTTCTGACTAGTCGTCGTGTATTGAAATCGAGATATGACCGTGTGGTTTTGAAATTATTATTAATGTATCTTACATACACATAGACATTTAGTCATTTCTAGTTTTTTTCCAGTTGATTTTTGAATTTGCAGATTAGGAATGTAATCTTTCAAACATGTGGATTGTGAGTTCTTAGTGAATTGTATAATATTTAAATGCTCCATTCGTGACTTGAGCTTTAAATGTTTTACTGAACACTGGTTATTTACTTATACTGCACATCAAAATGTCATTCAAAATTATTCATGTATTTTTATTTTTGTAAGTAGCACATCTGGTTTTTAAATAGAGAAGCTCATCATGATTAGTACACTTATAAATGGATTTCAGAAGCATACCAGTAATAAATTTAGTTGTAAGTTTGTTTAATTTAGAAGTCTACTGTCAGAAAATAGTGTTTAATATATAAAAATCCTAAATTCCTCATGGAACTTTAGAACAACCTATATAACTACTAAACAGTACTATTTATAGTTTAGAAATTTTGTTTATCAGTAATGTGTCAAAAATCCGTATATCTGTTGCTTTGCTTATCTGTTAGAAATGTGACCTTAGTTGCATTTTATAAATTAAAAAGAAATTAAATTATGTTTTTATATTCAGTGACCTGTAATCAAAGCCAGTGGAGTTAATAATTTGTAAAAGAAAGTCATGCAGTAGCTAGTCATGCTTATTTTGTGTAACTAAATTCTTCAAAGCGTATAACTCCTTATGTGTAATGTAAGTGCAAACCATTTTCTCTTAAACGTTCTCCAAGAAAGTATCTCTTCTCTTAGGGAGACAGCTCTTGTGTTCATATCATAGTTCATATAACAAACATTAATCCAAAGTATATACTAATATTATAATTTGATTTTTACTTAATATCTCAGTGTTGTTAATGTAATATTTGTATGCATTTATTAGTTTGGAGGACTTGAATCTAATCCATTCAATACAGTGGTATGCTAAATTATTGAAACTAAAGCATTTGATACATGAATTTTGAGTTAAAAAAATAGATTTTAAAAAATGTGTTTAACTGCATGCATCTTTAATATGAATAATCACATACATAGCTTTTATTTTATTGCTTTTTGTAGTATGCAATGCTGGATTGTTTATTATGTGTATCATCAGTGGTGAGTGATAAAAATTTTAACTAAAGGGCTTGCGTTTTATCTAACTAAAACAAAATATTAAGTTCTAATTGAAAAATGTTATTGTAAAAATAGAAAATACAACTACATTATACATTCAATTATCCAGGTGTGAAATACTTATATGTGATGGTGCTCAGGAATGCATATATAGTGCTATGCATCGCAGTGTGTAAAAAATAAGCATTTTGCAAGACCAAGCATTGCCGAATTGACACCGATTGAAAGATGTTGAATTGCCTCTTTATATTTAGTTTCAATGATTACTTTGTACAGTTTGTTCTGTATGTATGTAATCAAAGGCATCATTTTGGTTGATCACTGGGATTTTTGGTAAAAATGTATTTCAGAGTACCCCTTGGCGATTTTTTGTCGCCATTTCTGTTTACGCTGATCGCCCTCCCTAGTAAAATGATGCCTAAAACATAATTAAAACAAAAATATATAATCTCAATAAACTGCATTTTAAATCAAACAGTGAAGTAACGTAAAAAAGAAAATACATGTTATCTCCTCTGCACGTTATAAAAAGGAAATATTGACTTACCTTATTTATAAATTTCTGTGTCTTCAGTCTGTGGCACACAAAATTCTTTAACAGCATCCAAAAACTTTCTAAAATTATCTAAACTGAAATTTGTATTCTGCCGTTGCCACATAAATTCGCAAAAATAAGAGCCAAAAATGTTCTTCGTAGTGCCAGACTGTCGGTGGCATTTCTTGCAACAAAGCCATCTGAATTATCTTTATGCTGGACCATATGCATTTCCTTCGTACCAACAGAACGCTAAGCAAACCTTCATTTACACGCCAGTCAATTAATGCTTTTTTTTCCGTTCATTCCAAATTGTACAGAAACTTCAGATTAATTTTATCACATACAGCCATTTTATGGTGTAAAGCACAAAATAAGCAGCGTACATCCTAACCAACATCTAACACATAAATAAGTAATTTATAGGTATTTTCCCATTGGTCAAATTCACCACAATCATGTCATAAAATGGTTTCCGTAACATTCAACTACTTAGGCTGCCATAAATAAAACAACTTGTCGATAATCTAAGGGAAACCCTAAAATATAACCAGATTTATGTGGTTTGTCTTAATACTTTGTTATTTGCATCTCCAAAAAGTGATCTGGGGTGTCTGAAAGCACCTGATTTTTCTCTAGACTACGTAGAAAGCCAGAGTAGTTTCATCAATGAGAAATTATGATGCGTTTCTGCTTTACGAGTAAAAACACGTGTCCGAAAACGCCATGTTTCATTTCTCCAATGAGCATTGAGTCCACTGCATGTCATCTGGCACATATTAGCCAATGAGCACAAAGCAAGGACGAGGTTAATTTTTCGTTCATCTTGTTGCTAACCTGTGTGAACGTACGTGCTTTCGAGAAATAGTTTAAAAATTTAAGGTATTTTCCTTCTAATATTTCCTCAAGGAAATGTAATGCATTTGTTGTCACTGCGATTTTTTGATTTCACATGGTAGAAGGGCGGATGTTCTGAAACATATTCGTACACAAAAACACAAGGACAACACGAGTGAAAAAATGAAAAGTTATTTTTTCCTATAGAAACAAAGGACCAAAAAGTTATTAATACAGAATGTATGTTTGCATTTAAGAATAGTAACCGAACTTCCAGATATTAATTAGTAACAATTTGAAATTAATTTGTTATTAAAAATATATTTTTGTCATTTAAAAATCTTTTTGCCATTGAAAATAAATATCCCGATTTTTGAGTGTCGTAGGTTGGCAAGTATTCACTTGCTCCTATTAATGCTCCTCGGTTTTGTCTTTTTAGATTTATTATTAGGCATCATTTTCTTCGCACTTACGACATAGACACTTCAACAACAAAATTACAAAAAAAATTTTAAAAGCAGCATAGCAGTATATATTTAGAATTCCCGATGGAGTGTTCAGCATTGGCATACATTTTTCTGCTTTTTTTTTTTCCAGTCTTTTTCTCAGTTCAATTTATTGATGTTCAGCTTCCTTACTAAGATGGTTTTACAAAACTTGCCTTTTTATTATTAACATTTTGCGTGTTTAACATTCTTGGTGCTTACGCCACAGAAAATTCGATTCAACACAAAATATATAAAAACAGTATATCTCTGATAGAATTTCTGATAGACAGTCTCATGCACTGGAGATAAAAATGTTTTATTTTGTACAGTGTTGCCACTCTTGCTTTGAAATTGTTAAATTTGTTAATAAAGAATTCGTTAAAGTTTTACAAAATATGAAGTAAGTAATAAAACAAATTGTAAATTCGGGCTTGTAGGTGATCATATTTGGCTGGAGGACTGCGTTATTCAAAATTTGATGTCTGTAGGTGTCATCATTTTTTTACAGTGCGAGAAACATTCATGCAGATTCTTCATTATTTAATTTCATTAAATATAATGAAGGGCTGTAATATTTGGTGGCAGTAACTTGAAAAGTGAAACAATATTTATAGTGAACTGATGCAAAATCCCAAGTCAAAATTAATAGCTCTCCTGTGCAAATTGCCCCTTTGGCCTAAAATGTAGTTAACGTGGCACAGTATATGCCAGAAGCTGCCATAAAGTATTTTATTCTTCATTCATGTCATTTCATCCTTTGGGTAATTCTTAAGCTAAGACATGATTTTTCAAAATAGTTTGTACATCAGGAGTAAATTCTCTGAAAGATTTCCCATTTAAGGAAGACCCCTGGATTCCCCCCCCTCGGGATGCTCTTCCTCAAAATTGGGGGTGAAAAATAGAAGTCCAACCTCTCTTCGGAGTAGGCTCTGGCGATCATTCTTCCATGTGGTAATGGACACGACAACAACAACAGCACCAAATGTGGTTTATACACTTTGTTAAAAATTATTTGAAAGTATGAACGATGACCTTTCTTATGCTCATATACAGTGAAAACAGGGAAAGGGAAAAAGGTTGCTATAAATGAAAAAGATCGTCAAGTGAATTATTCTTGGTGCAAACTAAAAAAAAATGCCCCAAGAAAAATTTTTAAATTTCTCACCAAAAATTACAAAGTTTGATATCTAGGCATAATTTGAGTCGTAGAATCGATATATGGAAAAATATCAATATGTTATTTCAGAAAAAGTCTGATTTTGTATCAAAATACCTATGTTAAAACAATGCTATTATATCGTAAGTCATGCTTTCGAGACATGGAAAATGCAAGTTAAATTTCGACAATCAGTCCAGTAGAATGCGAGAAATAGAACTGTCCCTTTTTTTGTGTGTCCAAGGTGTACCTTATATGTATCATATCAGTATCTTATAGTAATCATCAGTTGCCAGCCAAGCATGTTGTCATAAGTTAGAAACCATAATTTTCTTAAAAATTAGCAGACTTATTTTTTATGTATTAACTGTTTGACAGTTTTATTTGCATTTCTGTACTAAGCCAAAATATGGTAAACTATCGTTTGGATCCCAGCAGATGGGTTACGTGCAAAAACTTAGCCCTTCATAATAATTAACATGGTTTTTAACATGTGAACCTAGACTGTTCAATTTTTTCTTTATTTGCATTAGAGAAATATGGTATACAAAGGCTGAAATAATATGTCTGTGATGGAGAATAAGATATATACAACATAATCCTTAAACACAATAACAGATGAACATAATAACTATTGTCTTTGTACGTAGTATATTTTTTTGTACTTTTTGATTCCTCACCCAACCCTGAAAAGAATCTTCAGTAGTAGGTAGTACGCAGCCCAGAATAGTGAATGAAATAATGAAGAATTTATGACCTTAAAGAAATCAAAATTTACCAAAAATGTTTAATATTTAGGTGTTTGTTATATTAAACATTTTTTTCATTGTAGTTGTTTCAACTGCTTCATTTTTGTTCTAACACTTTCTGTTTATAGATAGATATAATATTTTGTTTAGTTACAAAATGTTATGCAAAGTCTGCAACTGTTGTGTCAAGAATTCCTCTAAACTGTCATTTGAAATCTTTCCATTCTCAATCACGTTTTTGTCACTTTCCTCGCTATCGGTAGAAAATATTTTATGAATTTAAAACCTTACGACTAATTTCACCATCTGTTAGTTGACTGCTGATTGGGCATTCTTATAACAGTAGAAAGTATTCCATTATTTTCTGTTATATCATCTTCATTTATTATTGCTTTGTCACATTTCTTCGCAAATTCCATTAACAGGAGAATCTCATCTTCTATATTGTTCAAAATATGTCAAAATAAGGCTATTCATTTTGCCTAATTTTCAAATCATAACTTCCTTAAGCCCAAATTGCACCAAGGCTTTTATAGAGAGCAAACACTAAATATGCTTTCACTTTGTAGATCTTGATACAGCAACAGAATTAGAAACAATTTTTGGCATAAAAAAATTCAGTCTTTAATTTTGATAAGAGAGGTGTAATAATAATGAGCTGGGTGATATAGAAAAGATAATAGAGAGTGCAATTTGTTATGTATACTAAACTGAATGAGTTTTTTCTCCTCTCCACTACTATGCCAACAAAAGAAAATCTGTATGAGCAACAGAAGTGTGATTTTGACTAGTGTCATCTGAACAGCTTTTATGTGTTGAAAGTAAATGAGTAACTATTTTAGTACTAGGTCTTACCAATTTGAACTCACCATTTATTTGCTTCACACATTTTTTTCAGTTTTGGGCTACTGCTTGCTAAACAGAAAGGCTTCTCGAAATCCTGTGCCCAGTGCTTTCTTCAGAAGCCATGCCCTCCAAATCCAGATGTCCGCTCCCCACTGCAGGCTAACTTAATGCTGTTCAAAGTAGATCACCTTTTCACAATGCAGTAAAAGATGAAAGTGGCTCTCTTTTTTTTAAAAATTTTCTTTCATTTTTTTTTTGTACAAATTCTCTTGGGAGACTACCTGAGGATTCTTCAATCTTACAGGCCTGTTCATGGGATGAACCGAGACAACTAGAAAAAGCTGCTAAGAGCAGCTAAATGCAGAGGGTTCAAAACTGATGAAAAGTCTGCCAATATTACGATGGAAGAATGTCCTCATTCAAAATAATGACGTATTAAAATATCTAGGGTTCGTTCTTGATAAAAATTGATCTGAATTCCACACCCCTCAGAAGTGCGAGATTGAACATGCTTAGTTGCAAACTATTTAAATCGTCATATGACACACTATTGGGGACTTAGAGGGAAAAAATGGAAAGAATTGTATTTAAGAGCAATCGAAAGATTAATATTGTAAGGTTATCCTGTATAACAGCATGGTAAGAGTAAGAAATAAGTTGCTAATATTATTACTTCTTATAACTTAGGCATTTTGTACTACACCAACTGAACTTTAAATTCTTGTTGGAATGCTTCCACTAAGCAGAACAGGAATCGAAGTTATTTCATCTCTTTCACTTTCAAGATGACTGCATTCTAAATGAATTAAATATACCAAGTTCTGTAGTGAAAATAGAAGTTCCAAAATTGAGTTCAATCCACACCAATGGTATGGCATATAAATGCTCCCAAAGAAAAGGGAATAGAAATTTTTACAGATGGATCAAATTTAAAGCTTTTTAAGATAAACAAGTTATAATATGTAAAAAATGACTAAATGTTTCAAGCACAGTTTATCAAGCTGAAGCAATAGCTTTGAAGGAAGCCTTATTTGGTTAAAAGCTTTTCGCCAAAATAATAAGTGATTTAAAGGTGTTATGTTCCATGAAGAAAACATCTTTACTTTGTCACACTTTTCAAGAAACAGTACATATGGAAATGAATAAGTGTTCTATTAGCTTAAATTGGATACGGAGGCATACAGGTATAATAGGGAATGAAGCTGCTGATACAGCAGCTAAGGATGCCACATTAAAAGATGTTATTGATATCTTATTTCCTATTTCAAGACTTACAATCAAGGATAAAATTTCTAAACAAGTTTTAATTAAAGGGCAAAGAAGATGGGACAAAGCAGATACAGGAAGATGAACTCACGAATGCTTCATACAAGTATTCCTAAAAGGAATAAAAAAAAAATTTTGGCAGACTTTGAACTCAGCTAATGGTACTGGCTGGCCTGTTTGTTTTGTTTATCACATAGGCAGCCAGTCTTCTTAAATTTGTACTATCTATCAATATTGAATTATCTTTGCCTGTAATTGCTTTTCTTTGATACTTCATTGGGAATCTGTGTTGTATGGCCACAACTGACTCACATTTTGCCAAGTTTAGGTGCAGTAAGTATTCTGTCCACCAATGAATACATGTGTGCACTCTACTGCCACCTAGCAGCTAAATGTACAGTTACATGATGAGACCAACTATAAGTGGAGTCTTGGAGAGATTCTTTATGTGCTGCTATACATTTTTTTGCATGTTGTAGTTATTACTGTAAACCTTTGAAATACCGGACAGATTTGTGAATTATCATTTATGTATATGTGTGTGTATATTAAAGTCCTGACTGGGTCTTTATTTCTGCTGCCATTGGTAATAGATGTATACTTCCAGTAACAAAAGTGTTAAATGACACAAAGATTCATGTTTTGACAGAGTTTTAAATAAATAAAAAAAAACTTTTTACACATTTCTGTAGTTGATGTATTTGTATTTAGGAAAATGTTGTAATCCATGTAAAAAATTAATAAAAAAAAGTGTTATTTCCCATATAAACAAAAATTGTAACAGCTATTTGATGTGGACATTGAGAATCGTATTCTGAGGCTGTACCCAAATAAAAGAGTGCATTTGTATGTAGCTAAAAACAAAATACTATTTAGAAAAAGGTGGATAAAAAAAATCACATTTTGATTTCTATGAACAATGATATAATTTAACTGTTATTGCTATATTATTTTTTCCTTGCATATTGGGGGGGGAGATTAAAATTTGTAACGTGCCTTCTACAAAAGAGCAAACAGCATATTTTCAAAGATTTGGGATCCTACTATCAAAATAAGTGTGAATCAATAATCATGATATGCTGAGCTTAATATGGTCGACAAAACAGTAATACATAGGAACAATTAACTGTGGGAAGTTTATACTCATAGTGTTACAAACACAGCTTTTGTTTAAATTGGAGAACCTAACAAAATAATAAAAATTGATGAGAGCCTTCTTACGAAGCACATAAACAAAGTGGGTCAATTACTGATTGTTTATTAAATAAAAAGACATCAGTTTCTTTAGAATTCCACATGAATGATTCATGCAACTTTGGCAGGATTTGCATAGACTTTCATAGTTTGATGGTAACCAGCTTCATGGTTGATGGGATAATATGTAAGTACCCTAAATTATAAATAAAAACACCAGTAAATCATAAAAGAATACCACTGAATGACATTTAAGGGGAAAAAATAAATGTCAAATCATTCTAATTTATGCACTAACCACCCCTCACTGCAAATTTAAATTACTTCAGAAGTGAGAAATTTTGGAATTAAACATCTTAGCCAATTTTAATTGTATGGGAACCAAACTTTCTGTGATCCATTTTTTATAAGGAATACAGCATTTTGATAAGTGTAGGGACCAGCTGAACATATAAAATGTTAGATTTTGCAAGCTTCGCAAGACTTCTTTAAGTATAAAAATGCCAAATTGTGAATCTCTGCATCATTTAAAACATGTCCTTAACTGGAAGTGTGTATCTGCAACCAGTAGTTGCAAAAATAAAGACCAGGTAAGGACATTTTTTGGATTGGATGAAAATTTGTGTGTAATTTGTAACAATTTTTTCAAATGTAATAATTCATAGCCATGTGGTATCAATTTTCACATTTCAAAAATTTTCTGATACTTCATATATGAAGCTGTGATCGAAATAATCATAGTTTTCATTTATTGAATGTTATTTTCTGTATATCCCATAGTACTTGTATAAAGTATTTACTTTAGTTATTAAAATTATATAAGATATTATAATTATGCAATCTTTCAGACTTGCTCTGTATGTTTATGAATATTTGCTACATGTTGGAGCTCAAAAGGCTGCACAGACATTCCTATCAGAGGTATTATTATTATTATTATATATTTTTGTATGTTATGTAAAAGATAGGTACAGTGGTATTTCAATATACATCATTGATCCATTCCAGATTCTGGGACTTATACCAAATGAACTTTTTCAATAAAGGGAAAATAAGTAGTCCATCCTTACAAAAAAAAAAAGCTTATTATTATAAGACTTTTTAATACTAAAATACAAATGTGGTTTTGAAATATATACTCTACATAAAAATGTTTTGTTATCCAGATCTAAAGCAGTTTCTCATCATGCCCTAATCTTTGGTAATCGATTTCACTCCCTTTGCAATATTAGCTAATTTAATAGCATTTTTGTTTTTCACAGTTGAGATTCTCGCCTCGTAGTGTGTAGTAGCCAAGTCCCCAGATATGCATTTCATTTCCATACTCTTCAACAATTTTTTTAAACCTTTATCGTTATCCTAACCATTTTCTTTGTTACTTCTTTCTTCTCATTATCTTTTTTAAAATCTATTCATTGTCAATAAGTATGTGAAAAATCACAAAATTTTGAGACCATTCAGGGTAATATTGTGGGCTGTTTACTGAATAGCAGTAGCAGTCATTGCATTGCCTTGAAAGAGGCAAACAAGGATGCTATGTGTAGTCATGACTCGTTGAACTTGAGTCGTATTCCAAACGAAAAGTTTTGTGTCCAAACAGGATGTATATCAAGGTACCACTATACATCAAAATTAAGCTTTAGTGCTATTTGTGCTTAAAATGCTATGTATGTTACATAATGTAAAATCTTATCTAACGTAAAATTGTGTTTTGTTTTTGACACTTCCATATATATTTTAATACTTTTTATATTATCCTTTGTATTCTGTTCTAATATCTTTGGATTTTAAAGAATCATATTTTTAAATAAATCTTTGCATAAACCTTTAAATTTTGATATGTTGATACAAAAATGTGAACTGAAAAATCTTTTAATTATATAATTATGAAATTTCTAGAAAAAATTCATGATTGTTGAGGATTAGATAATAGTAGGATGAAATGCTATAACCTACACAGCCTCAGAGGGATTGTTAGAAAGTAACTGTCTGGCTTATCTCCATTTTATATATGTAAAATGATAGAATATCTATGGTAATTTTTTTATGTAAAGAAGGAAAAAACTACCAGGGTTTAAATATTTGGATTTGGCAACTCTCCCGATTTAGGCAGGAAACTCCTGATTTTCGACCGTGCTCCCGCCAACCTGATTTACAATATATTTCTCCCGATTTTCTCTTATTCTTAAAATTTCTCATGGTTGTTGTGTAACTTGGCTTAATACTTCGTTATTTGCATCCCGAAAAAAGTAATTTGGGGTGCCTGAAAGCACCTTGTTTTTCTCTTAGTTGCATAGAAAGCCAAAGTTATTTCACCAGTGAAAAATGACCGCTTGCTTCTGCTTTGTGAATGGGAACATGTGTCTGAAAACGTCATGTTCCATTTCTCCAAAGAGCATCGAGTGTCATCTGGCACATATTAGCCAATGAGCACAAAGCAGGATCGAGGTTGTTATTTCGTTCATCTTGTTGCTAATCTTTGTGAACGTACGTGCTTTCGAGAAATAGTTTAAGAAATTACAGCATTTCGTATTAGTTATCTGCGAAAAACATAAAATACTCAGGTGCTTTTCAAAAATCGTACACAGATGACTTTCCTTCTAATATTTCCTCAAGGAAATGTAATGAATTTGTGACGTGTGTCATTGGTCATTGCGATTTTTTGATTTCGCATGGTGGAGGGCCAGTGTTCTGAAACATATTCGTACACAAAAACAAGGACAACATGAGTGGTATTGATGAAAACGAAAAGTTAATTTTTTCTACGGAAACAAAAGACCGAAAAGTTATTAATGCAGAATGTACTGTTTGCATTTAAGAATTATTAACTGAACTTTCAGATATTAATTAGTGGCAATTTGAAGTTAATTCATTATTAAAAATTATACTTTTATCATTTAAAAATCTTTTGGTCGTTGAAAACAAATCTCCCGATTTCTAAAAAATTTCTCCCGATTTTCGAGTGTCGGAGGTTGGCAAGTATGCATTCCTCTTTGTTTTTTTTCTGGGGAGTATAAGCACTGCAGAAGTAGTAATAAATATGAAAGAAAATACAGCATATCCATAAAAGAAATGTCCCATTTATAAACTTTAATAGTATCAACTGTTGGTTCAGTACTATCAGTAGCCTCATCAAGTTGTAGTTCTTGCCTTTCATTTTCTCTATTAATTGGTTATTGGGCTGTATGATGAATTCTTCGAATAATAGTGCAGTTAGATAAAGGTATCTTTGAAATGAGTTCCCCCTCCCATTCTCCTATCATGATATTAACCATATCGAGAGTCCTTTCAAGACACCTTGTACTTAATAAAATTATTTGTTTTACAAATTTCACAACACAGTTTTCTAAAGCAATCAAATGCCATAAATCGTTTGTCAAAATATGATTAAACATGTCAACATGAACTGTTTGCTTAAATAATAATTGAGGTGGTGTGTAACTTTCATTAAAACCCGATATTAAATAAGAGTATATTATAGCGATTAAATTTTACAAGAAAAAACAATTACACTGGTTAATATTGATATTTTTATAGTAGATGGATACTGTTTGGCGAAATGACCATTAAATATGTAGGAGATTGTAGGATCGGTGCTTACGATCTAGGAGTATGATGTTGTAAATTTACTTCAGAGATGGTTGTCTAGGGGCTTTCAATAATTAATCCGATTTATAGAAAACTCGAAAATTTAATGGAAACATGAATAATTGCTACAAACTGCAAAGTGATTACACTCATAGAAGGAAATAGATGAGATTATTTACAGATGAATACAAATCAGCGACTTTTATATTCAAACGTCTTTCAGTCGTGTTATCATCTTAATCGCGGAATCATCTGCCTTCTCTCCAGCGAAAGAAAAAAGTTCTTTCGTACAGCTTGCAGCATCATCTGATTATTATCGACGATGCCATCCCATAACTGCTCGGCCATTCTGACGGAATGCAGCCTCGCAATATCGTAGTATGACCATCAGCATTTGGGGATCTGAAAAATAAAATGAAATTAAAAAAAAAAAAAAATCTGAAAGGATTCAGATTTTAAATTACATCCAAAGGGATCTTGCTTAATAATATAATAACTTGCCGAACGAAACAAACATTTAACTAAACCCAATACGAACACAAAAACCAACCCAATATAATTCCAATAGTCAACCCAATACAATTCCATTAATCCATCCAGTACAGACTCAATAACCAACACAGTACAATTCCAAAAATTCTAATAGCTAACCCAATGCAACTTCAATTACCAACAAAGAAACATAAGCACTAAATTGAAAAGTGAATCGGACATTTTTGTGAAACGACGCAAAACGCGCAAACGAAAGTAATAGTCCTTCGGGACCACATCCCTTTGGACTAAAAAAAAAAGAGAATTTAGTTTGGATTGAATTATACATCAGTCGTCATAGAACATCATCATCGTGGAATCTCTTCCTCAAAGTCGTCTGGACTCGTTTTTGTACATACGTCTTCTTAAAACATCATCTTGATCTATCATCTAAATGCGTCTTAGATATCTTCAAGGTTCGTCATTCGAATGAGTCTTTTTTGAGACATTTCATCCTTAGGCATCATCTTCACTCTTCTTAAAATAGTTTCTGTCTTTTAAAACAATAGTCCATTAGTCAAATCGGGAGAAATTTGTTAAGTCGGGAAAAGGTCTAAATCAGGAATCGGGTTTAAATCAGAATAGGTATTTCATTATCAAAGATCGTCTGTCCATGGTTTCAGATATTCAGCACAGGTAGTAGTGTTCAAAGGTCCTTTGGTAAATCCAACCTTCTCCACGTCGTATGTGTCATTAGGTTTCACTCTTGTGATTTTGTATGGACCTAAAATCTTGGATTTTAGCTTTATACCTGGCCCTAGTTGAGTGCATTTGATAGCTACCATATCACTGATCTTGTACTTACGAGGGAATTTTTGCCTTTGATTGTAAGTCTTTCGATTCTCTTCTTGAACTTTCTGAATCTGCCTTTTCTCCTCTTTACGTAGATTTTCACTAGACTCGATGAAGTCATTCTGGATTTCAGCTTCTGTCAGTTCTTTGAACTTTCTGTCTTTATTTTTGCACCAAATAAAAGCACGAAAGGTGTCGAATTTATGCTCCTCTGAAAAGTTGAATAAGTAATATGTTGAACATCATTTACATGCTTATACCATTTCGTAGGGTCATCTATAGCCAATTTAGAAATGACTGATATGATAGTGGAATTCAATCGTTCTACTTGTCCATTGTCCATTGGCTCTTGGGAATCCTGTTGTGATTAAGGATAGACGAATGTTTTCCTTAGTACAATAATCAGCAAATTCTTGCAAAGAAAGTAAATGCTGTACCTCTATCAGCTACTATCGTGTGCTTTGCCATAATTGAATAATCTAACCTAACCTAACCTAACCTATCAGCTACTATATTGCAGGGATTTCCAAACAATGATTTTTGAATTTCAAGTTTAGCTATTACTTCTTTACTTTAGGTGGTTTTAGTCGGATATAATCAAACAAACTTTGTAAACAATCAATAACCGTGAAAATTTATTTACAATTTTTGTTAGAACTTTGTAAAGGTCCTAAATGGTCTATGTGATAAGTGTTGAGAGGAATATGTTCTTTAGGTAAAAGATGTAATAATCCTTTCTTCTTTCCGAATTTTCCGTTGGCCAGTATACAGGTTATACAATTTGAGATAATTTTTTCAATTTTCTCGTTCAACTTAGTGATATAAAATTGTTGTTTCAAATATTCTTCGGTACTTTTGACAGCAAAATGACCTCATTCATGCTGCTCTGCCGGGGGGGGGGAACGTCGTGGAGCACAATAAACCTCAACACTATTCTCATCTTTAGGGCGGATGTTTTTATTTTATTCGGCTTATAATTCCTTACTAATTGTAATATTGCATCTCGATGTACCCCGTCTTTAATAAGATTTAAATCGATTTCCTTGTCGTTATAAATATTGCAAATGCACATCAAATAGTTTTCTGGTTGCAATTTTTTAATTTTGACTCCTTTTTCATTTACAGTTAATTGCCCTTGCCTTATAATATCGGTACCAATGATAGCTTGTAAAAGCATTTCGTTTTCTGCAATAACAAAAATATTTGATCGAAATGAAGAACCATTAACTTTGAATTCACCTTCAAATCTCCCTATAGGTTTAATTTTCCCATTGCCAAATCCCGTTAATTGTAAATTTGCTGGCTTAAGTTCAGGAAAACCTATCTTATGTATATCTTCACGAATTAGTGTTACTTGACTACCAGTATCTATTAAAGCATCAATTTTCAAATTACCTAAATTAACAGTTTTATACATTTCTTTCTGATAAGTCTGAGTAATTGGAGTTACAGTTTTGGCAACTTGGCTATTTTTAGGCGATGTTTTGGAACAATCTACGGCTTTGTGTCCAAATAAGTTACATTTAAAACACATAAATCCTTTACTCTTATTATTACATGAATTCGATTTATGACCTATACTCCCACAGTTATAACACCTTGATTCTTTGCTCTTACTAGGTATAGCGCATACTTTATTTTGTGTGTTAGTAGTTGAATAACCCTTATTCTTCGTATCTGGAACGCGAATTTTCTCGTATATTTTTAATTTCTCTTTAAATTCAGAAACAGTTTTACACCCGTACAAAATAATTTTGTTGCTACTTGGATCGGGTATTCCACTAATTATATAATCAAGAATGCATGAATCGTCAAACAGAACCACAACTGGCTATTTCTCGCATTGCAATTAAATATTCAGAAAGAGATTCACTAGGTTGTAAATGTCGTTTCTGTAACAAATTATGAAGTTGTGCACTGTTTATTTTAGAACCAAATTCAGATAAGAGATTTTCTTTTAACTAATGACATAATACCTTTCAAAGACCGATAAATACTCTAGCAGAACCAGTAAGCAATTTTTTAGTAAACACAATCTTTTGTAATTCAGATAACTTAAATAATTTGAAAGATTCTTCTAAATCGCCAATGAATGATTCAAACGGATATGTATCAGTGCCATTGAATTCTGAAACAGTTTCTAAAATGTCATGAAAATGTAATGAAATATTAGGCATCGTAATGGTTTGGTCTACTAAATCATTTATAGGTGGTAATTCTTTCCGAACAGATTTAACATCATCATCCTTATCAGAATGGTGAACACTTTCGTTTTCGGATAACTCATCATCGTCATCACTTTCGGATTTCAAAAGCTTAAAATCACAAAGACTCTTCAATATTAAATCACAGTTTTTATCAGAATTTGACTCATAATTAAGATGTAACAAATTACACACAGAAATAAAATCGTTTGCAATGAAAGTTTGAAGTAATTTTTGTTTCATTTCTTCAACGTTAAAGTCAGATGGAAAACCACAAAAGTTACGTAATCTCGCTCTATTTTTCCTATCACCTAAAGTTCCGAATACAAGCTGATGTAACAGTTTAATAGATTTTGTACGCCCAGTTCTTAAAGAATTAGCAATTCTAGGTATGAAATTTAAAGTAGCCATCTTGATTCAAAATACAGTGAAACACTATTCTTAGAAGTAACAATATGGTAATAATCGAAACAAACTTACTCGTTTCTCTTCTAATATTCATTGTCATTCTTCCTAGGCTCATCGCGGCCTAAGCGCCCAAAATCTGTAGGAATGTAGGATCGATGCTTACTATCTAGGAGTATGATGTCTATAAATTTACTTCAGAGGTGTTTGTCTAGGGGTTTCAATAATTAATCCGATTTATAGGAAACTAAAAAATTTAAGGAAACATGAATAGTTGCTACAAACTACAAAGTAATTACATTCATAGAAGGAAATAGATGAGATTATTTTCAGATGAATACAAATCAGCGACTTTTACATTCAAACGTCTTTCAGTCATGTTACCGTCCTAATCGTGGAATTGTCTGCGTTCTCTCCAGCGAAAGAAAAAGTTCTTTCGTACAGCTTGCAGCATCATCTGATTATTATCGACGGTGCCATCCCATAAATATAAAGCGTATAAATTTGTTACATGCAAGTTTGAGTTATTTATTACTGCATATATACTAAAAATATGCCAGAAGCAGGTCGGTTTTACCAAAAGTTAAGACTTGAGATGTGGATAATCAGAAATGTTGCACGCATGGGCATGGCCAATTCGACACATATTTTATCACTGACAAAACATTTTTGATAAACAGAACTAAACTGATGCAGTCTGTGCACTTGTTCTTGAATGCTTTCATTTCCGTTTTTCTCATTTTTATGTACTATATTTGAAGCAAAAAAGAGAAAGGTAAGATAACAAGACTGCGAATAAATGCATAGTTTCCAGTATGAAGGCTAGGTTAGATTTTATTCTTATTACTGTCTGAAAAATTCTTTTGCATTATATAAGTGTACATTTGCCAAAGCCGTATAAAAATTAAATCTTCAGTTCTGCTAGTGTCATACCAGCGAACATGAAATGTTCACAGCTTTTCGTAGAAATGCATTCTTCCTGGACTAATCTGAGCAGTTTTCT
>KK121721.1:574309-590296 GCA_000611955.2 Stegodyphus mimosarum | reverse complement strand
TGGCTCTGTATTACGGATAGGCAACCAGTAAGGAAGAATAAATCATGAGACATATCTACATTGTGTAAAAACCATGTTCAGAGCAAAGGATCCTTTAACATTTCACTTGATGGTATATTTTGGGAATTTGTTGTCTAGTCTGAGAGCCCTAATAAAATTGAATAACGTAGATAACATGTGTGAAATTGCAATAAAAGAATGCACAAAGCAATAAATTAATAAAATACAACACACATTAGCAGAAAATAGATAAAAGCTATTATTAAACAAAATACAAAGGCATACAAATGTTTACATAAAATTTTGATGCTGTATCTTGTTTTATGAGCAGACATCAGATGTTCTTTAACGAAATACAGGTATATGTTTTCCAGAATCGTGACTTATCTTCATTTATAAATTTTGTCACTCTTTGATAAAAACTCAGTGAGGATGTGCATGTATGCAAAAACTAGAATTTTTCGGTACTCATCTATTATCGGACTGGATTTAGAAATGTATGTATGTATGTATATGGTCATGTATACATGCACATACATATATATATATATTTCATAAACTGGTCCTGAGAAGAGTACATTTTTTTTTGGTATATTTTCATTGAACCTGGAAGTGAATTGAGAATAAAATAACATTATTTCATTATTTTTCAATTTAAAATTTGTTTATTTTTTAAAATCTTCTCTGTTGAAATAGATGGAGTTACAAATCTCTGGTCTGTTTAAAATTGTTATAGTTTGTTTTTATGATTTTAATTATTCATTACTAATTATTATTTCTTTGCAATCAACCATATACAGTATCAGCTAGAAGTAAAGGCTACTTATAAAAATATGGAAGTTCCATATTTATGTGTAAATTTTTCTTTTCTCATGTTTTTACTTTAGCAGTACTTTTTGTATTTCATTAATCCTAATGTGTATTTCAGTTTATTTTTTCAAGTTCGGTGTTAAAATTAATTTGATATCAATATTAAATTTTTATGAATCAAACAGTGATTTGAAATTATTTACATTCTTCATTTCATTACACTTGTAATTTCTTTTTTGATTTCAGATACGATGGGAGAAAAATATAACTTTAGGAGAACCGCCTGGCTTTTTACATTCGTGGTGGTGGTAAATATTAATTTATATTAAAAATACTTTTTTCTGAAATTATTTCTTTCTTAATTTTTAAAATGGAAATATTTATCTTTACTGTCTTTATTTGTCTGATATATTTTGAACACAGAATGTTGTCGATTTAATGATAATGGGATTTATGATTTTTTAATTTTATATTGATGCCAAAGTAATTACATTGAATAGTAACTTTTTCAAGATTGTATCTTTTCTGAGATGAGCAGTGTAGGATAGCAGTGCAGTAATCACTGCTAATATGGGCAAGGCCTTTGATAAACTCAAGCTGAATATTCTTGCTGTGGTGAATGTGTAAAATGACTGCAGTGCGAATTCCTCTAATTTAGTTGGGAGACTTCCGGTTTTTGATCATATACTGTTATCAACCTGATTTAAAACATATTTCAACTGACTATCTCATACAAAATTATGTAGTTCCTGTGCTCCCCTGGAATAGGTGTGAAAAAAGAGGCAAAGTCATATCATGAATGAGATAATATGAGCACTTTTGAGAGCATATGTTTTAAAAAAGAATCATGTATCAGTTCTCTGAGAAATGGCTACCACATCCAAGGAAGGCAACAGGGATACAAATGTAGTGACAAAAAACAACAGTATGGGACTCTTTTGATCCCTCCCCCAGTAATTGGAATACACTGTAAATTCTTTAATGAGGATCAGTTGGAGAACAAGTCACTGCCAGTCATGTAGTGTGTATTAACCAGTGAGCACAAAATAAGATCAAGGCTGATCTTTGTTTTTCTCGTCAATAAATTATTTGATTTTGTGGTCTTTATGTGCAGAAGAAGTAAAATGTTCTTGTATTTTTGAAAAATCATTTGTAATTGGCTTTCTGTGTATTATTTTATTAAAAAAAATATATTTGTAATGTACACTGCATACAAAAAAAGGGGGAGGGAGGGGACAGTTGTATTTGTCAGGACTACTGTTCCTTGTAATTGATTTCGCAAGCATAACTGCAGTCCTGAGTCTGAAAAGGGAGTTTACTCAAAAACTATGTTTGCGTGTGTAGAAAATACAACAAAGATAAGGAGGGTTAAATTTACCCTTTATTCTCGCAGCGTACAACCATTCCCGCACTTTAGGATACAGAGACCAGCACTTGTGATCTAAAACGTAGAAAATAAGAATTAAAACTAACTTAACTAAATAAGAACTAAAATGCTTTACAGAGAGTTGTAACGTGAAGATTGACCTTTTAACACTACATACATTGTGAGCGAAATGCAAAATCTGCAATACGTCTTCAAATATCAGCAAGAACTAAGTTCTGGCATTAAAAGCAGACATGAAAAGTATGCGCGTGATAAAGTAGCGAGGAGTCACTCTCTCTATGTCTTGGCTAAAAGCCATGTCTTAAATACTTATACAGTTTGCAACCTCATTTACATAAACAGTTTTACTTATTCTGGCTGAAAATGGAAAATAAGAGAGGATAGCAAAGTTTTAAAATAAAATAAATGTTAGTAAAACTTAAAATCCTTATAGCGTTTTTCATGTCTCAAAAACTTGACTTAGATTTATATATAGCATCATTCTAACATAAGTATTTTGATACAAAATCGGACTTTTTCTGAAATGACATGCCAATTTTTTTCCACATGTCAATTCTATGCTCAAATTATGCCTGAATATTAAATTGTGTAAAATGTATGGAGAAATTCAAAAATTTATCTTGGCATATTTCAGTTTTTACCAAGAATAATTTACTTGGTGAACTTTTTAATTTTTAGTAACCTATTTTCCTTTTCTTTTTTTCATTTCAGACGAGCACGGAAAAGGTTATCATTGATACTTTCAAACAGTTTTAACAAAATGCGTAAACCACATTTGTTATTATCGCTTTTAAGAAATATGCCAAATTTCAAAGCACGCAAATATATGTTAATTCTCATATATCTTAGGAAATTTTGAATAAAAAAAATTCTAATTTTTTGCAGGTATGCTTAGAAAAACATCTGCTTTAAGGTGATGATAAAAGTTTTATATATTCAAAATTTTTTTCAAAAAATTTATAAAAATTATTTAAAAATAGAAATTTTAAAAATAATTCATAAAAAATGGGCAAATTTTATTTGAAATGAAACTAAATTTTAAAATGTGATTCCATTAATCCATCCAGTACAGACCCAATAACCAACACAGTACAATTCCAAAAATTCTAATAGCCAACCCAATGCCACTTCAATTACCAACAAAGAAACATAAGCACTAAATTGAAAAGTGAATTGGACATTTTTGTGAAACGACGCAAAACGGCCAAATGAAAGTAATAGTCCTTCGGGACTACATCCCTTTGGACTAACCTTCCTGTTTCCTACGAAGGCAACTGCAAGACATAGATGTTGACAGAACTACCTAAACAAGAATTAATAACAAAATGAGAACTTTTGACTAAAAAAAAAAAGCAAGCAAAAAGTGTTAAAGAGGAAAATGATACAACAAGAATTTATCAACCATGCAGCAGCTATGGAAAAAAGACATGTAAACATTTTATGAATGTGTGATGAAGCTTTTTCAAGCCTGTAATGACAATATTGATATATACGTGAAGATCCAAGTGCAATGACATTATGACAGAAAATGTACTACAGAATGCTGATTTCCAGACTTCATTCAGCACTCTGAATGTGAACTTCTAATGTGGATACCAAAATAGCAATGCATGCATGAATAAAATTTTGTCCACCCATACTATAAACAGAATGTTGGAGTTGTTAAAGTATATTTTGGATAAAAATATATACAAATGTTTCCTGAAATTTGCATTATGCTAGATGAAAATCCCATGCTATTTATTTTAGTTAATTAATATTTTTATGCATGAAATGATTATTCATAATTATAAATAAGTATTTTATGGTAAGCTAGGTATTTCAAGGGGAAAATATAAACCTTAGTGCTTAATGCATGAAATCATCATTCATAATTATAAATAAGTATATTACTTAAGTGAGATATCTCAAGGAAAGGATGTAAACCTTAATGCTTATACTAAGTAATTTATTGTTTACAATATCATATGGTAAAACTGAAAAAGAGAGAAAATATTTATATGAAAGTGAAACACTTAAACATTAATAATAATTACAATTTATACCTAATAGAATTTGTTTACTAAAATTATCATTTGCAACTCTTAGAATGTGCAACTACATTAATCAATTCTTTAATATTCATCAATTAATTTTATGATTCTCCACAAGATCATACACTTTTCTTATACAGTACAAAGTCCGTAATCCGGACTCGTCGGGACCTCGGCGATTCCGGATTAGTGGTTTCAGCAATTTAAATCTGGTAAGATGGCATGCAGAAATTATACAATTAAAAATATGAAACAGTAATTTACGAAATAAAGAGCAATTATGATCTAAAGGGTATCAAATTTGACAAAAAAAAAGCTTGATATTAATTTGTTTACTTTATTAAACATTTCTTTCAATGTAAGTTGTTTAAGTTGCTTTGTTTTTTGTGCTAATACTTTCTCTTTAATTCTATAAACAGACATAATTTCTTGTTCAGTTACAAAGTTCCATTGTTCAAGTCCTGGAATTGCTGTGTCAAGAATACCTACTAACTTGACAATCGAAATTTTTTCGTTTTCAATAACCTCTCTGTTACTTTCTTCACTATCGGGAGCGGTATTGTCTGGATCTAGAACCAGATCTACAGATTTCGCTGTCCGTTAATTGATTGATGATTGGGGCATTGTCGTCGCAATGAAAATTTCTTTATATCATCTTCATTTATTATCGCTTTTCCATATTTCTTTACATAATCCAATAACTGGAAAATTTCACCTTTAGTTTGCGATGTCCGAAAACCTTCAAATTCGCAGCTATCATCTTCATCGTCCTCACCATGAAATATGGTAGCTGGCCATAAATTATGCCAAGCATTTTTTAACGTAACTGGAGACACATCCTCCCACGATCTTGCGATGCTCCACACAGCACATTTTATGCTAAAATATTTCAAAAATTCTTGAATAGTCTTGCCATTGTTCAAGAAATTTAAGATAGATTTTAAAAATGCTATTTTATGTTTGCATTTCAACATGCGCACTATTCCCATATCCATAGGCTGAATGATAGACGTACAGTTTGGAGGGAAGAATAATATGGATGCATTATCTTTCACTAAAACTTTAAGTGAAGTATGCACCAAACAGTTGTGAACAGTCAGAACTATTTTTGAGTCTCAGGTAAACCAACCAAATTCAAATGTCGCCGAGCCTCGGGTCTCTGAGCCCGTTCTTTATAAAACTATTCTGAAAGTCAGACCAACAAGCCTTTCTAGCTTTGTTACGATCACGACTGAGATTTTGTTTACTTCCGTTATTTTTATAGGACCTTTATTGTTGTTTAAAGCTTAAAAGCACAGTGTATTACAAAAGAATCAACAACGAAATGTCATGAGCAACCAAACGATAAGAAACCTCTTAGGACAAGCTGTCTGCAGTAAATTGATACAATGCATTTGGAGAAACTGCACCTGCTACTGCATACCTTAGGGGGAGGGAAGAAAACAAGATTGCAATCTCGGCCGTTTTCGAAAATCTCCACGTTTTATTATGGAAGGAAAAAAATCAAATGTACATGCGTAAAGCATACGAAAAAGAAAAGTTTGTGGCTTTGAGGTCAGGATTATAGATCATTCTGGATAATGGCCGTCCGGATTACGGACTTTGCACTGTAGTACCATATTTAGCAAATTAAAAATTCAATTCCTTAAAAATTTTAAAGTAAGCACAGAGTTTGACTCAGATAAATAACTCTTATAAACCACATACAAATTCAAAAACAAGCTGCAAAAAACAATCCAGCTGCAGCTTACAATTTTTAAATATTATTTTATGTTGGAGACTATTTGATATGATCATTTAAGAATCACTATCAAATAGAACTTTATACAATATTCATTAGAGTATAATATCAAGTCATTTATATTAAATACACTCACGTTTGTGAAAATTGCAACACCCTGAAGGACTTACGCGAGTGAGTTGAAATTTTCAGGAAATGCAAAGTAGCGCATGATATGCAAATGATTAGAATTGCAAATCCGTAGCGCATGCGTATGCTGAGCAGCGCCCTCTGAACGGCTGATGGATCCGAATAAATAGACGGCTGTAGCGAGGCGTGTATGGTTATCGGTGGTTATCTGCTAGTGGTAAACGTTAACTCAATCTGTACTTATGCCTCGTCGACGAAAGAGAGCGAGATTTGAACAACTTACAGAGTTTGAACGAGGGAGAATCATCGGCCTTCGTGAAGCTGGATTGTCGTATCGTGCAGTAGCCTCTCGTGTGCAGCGTAACAGCAGCACAGTGATGCGCGTTTGGAAGCAGTGGACGGACGAGTGTCGGACAACTCGGAAATCCGGGAGTGGACCCCGAAATGTGACGTCAGCTCGCGATGATAGACACCTGGTCCGCATGGCGCGGACGGACCGTACAGCTTCCTCTAGACAATTGGCAGCACTGTGGTCAATAGCTACAGGTGTTTCATTGTGTGCTTCATCAATTCGTAGACGTCTGCTGCAGTGTGGACTGCGCGCACGGACTCCTTTATACAGGATCCCCCTAACGCACGACCATCGCCGCCTGCGGCTACAATGGGCCAATCAGCATAGAGACTGGCGTGCTGATTGGCAGCATGTCGTGTTTTCTGACGAATCCCGCTTTAATTTGTGGTACCATGATGGCCGCATTCGTGTCAGACGCTATGCCGGTGAACGCCACCTTCCGGAGTGCATTATCGAACGCCACAGTGGACGAACACCCGGAGTTATGGTCTGGGGCGCCATAGCATATCATAGACGATCTCAATTGCTACGAATTGTGGGCAATCTGAACAGCAACCGGTATATCCGTGAAGTTCTACAGCCCGAAGCTGTTCCCTTCCTTCAAAGCTTGCCAGGCGCTGTATTTCAACAGGACAATGCCCGCCCTCATACTGCTCGGATTGTTAAATCCTTCTTTGCAGCGCAGCAGGTACAGCTTCTTCCTTGGCCTGCGTGTTCCCCGGATATGTCGCCAATTGAACATGTGTGGGATGTCATTGGTCGGCGTCTTGCTCGTGATCCTCGTCCTGTTGCGTCTGCAGACGAACTTTGGGTACGCGTACAAACGATATGGAATGCTCTTCCTCAGTCAGACATTCAAACTTTGTTTGACTCCATGCCACGTCGTGTAGCAGCACTTATTGCGGCGCGTGGTGGCCACACAAAATACTGATTCTGATCTCTTGTTCTTGTTTGTTTGCTTTGAACATTTAATCATTTATTTGTACCACTACCACTCAACTGTGTATTAAATTGCATTCAATTATGACGATTCCTTCTTGGTGTTGCAATTTTCACAAACGTGAGTGTACATATCAAATTCAATTCACACTGAGGAGCGAAAATTTTGAGAGCTAATTTTTTAAAAACGACTCGTGCAATTTTTACATATGTGATTTTGTTTCTATATGAACAATGCTATGTATAAATCTAGTATATATCCTAAGTCAGGCTTTCGAGACATAAAAAATGCCATTTGAATTTTATCAATTGGCCCAATAGAAGGGAGATATAGAACTGTCCCCTCCCTGCAGTGTACATCATTTATCATCACAAATTAATAAGATATTAAAGTTGGTTCATTAAAAAATATTTTTTCTGCATATTAGTATTGTTAAAAATTATTTTTATCTCTGAGAAAATTATCCTGATTTTTGAGATTGGTTTTGTAATGAAAAGATGCTAACTATGCAGTCAGAAATAATATCATCATGAAGAATGCTGTGCATTCAGTAAATGTAATGCTGTCTTGCTTTTCATCAGTTATTCACAAGACTTGTCAAAAGAAACAAAAATTAAAGACCTTGCAACTGTTGCATTTTTTCTATCTAAGTTAATTAAAGTGTTCCAGATATTTTTTACTTCTCTTGGCCTAAAAGACGGTGAAAGAATGTGTAATAACAAAGTATTTATCTCTTGGCTGTGGATTGGGTACTTACGTACTATGACGACTACCTTGGCGACATTTGGAGATAAAAATCTTCGTTGGCATTTATTAGTTTATGTTTATAAATTAAATAAAAGCAAATTAATTTAAATTCTTTTAAAAAAGCAAGCCCCAATTATAAAAGAACAAAAACTTAAAATACTAAAATCCCGAATATATATATATATATGTATACATACATATATATATATATGTATACATATAAAAAAATGATATACCAAATACGAATAGAAAAAATTAGTATTTTTTTATTTTTACTACTGTAAATGATAATTAACAATTATTAAACTTACTTCTGGATAAGCTTCAGTGAAAGTTAAATAAATAAATTATATTTTTGATACATAATATGCATACAAATTTTTAAAAAATTGAGAGGCATTTAGTGTTAACTTTAAATATCAGATGGCAGCACAATATAGTTAACTTACTTAAAACTGGTTAAAAGAAAAAATAATCGCAAGAAGTTTCAGGTGTTTCACCTAAACGTAATAATCGGCGTAAATGTAGCAAAAGAAGCTGTGGTAATAGCAAATGCGGGACTAGTGCGAGATAATACTCTTTATTTCAGGGCCCTCTATAACCTATATTAGGGTTAACCTTTTTTTATAGCCGCCCAACCGGTATACTGGTTAGCGTCGCCATCTGCCGTGCCGAAGGGCTCAGGTTCAAATCCCGCTTATAACCAATGTTAGGCTTAACCTGTATAACATACAAAGGTCGCCGGATTTGGCAAGATATCTAGGTAGTCGTCATAATACGTAAGTACCGTGGATTGTTTAGCTGCGAGTTTCCATTCATATCGTCTGCAGCTTTGGAAAATTTTATGAGACCCCTATTATTTTAGTTACTTTTGACTATTGACCAGATATATCTTGCTTCGTTAGTGCTTAGCATCACAAATGGGGAGATGAATGGTGTATTATTAGCTTGTCAATGAATCGGGCTTCTGTCTGCAGCACCATGAGTCAGATATGTGTCTGTTAGTGCATTAGTGACAGACTGAGTTCTGCATATGTATTTGCCCATCATGCAGAAACTGGCATTTTGGAATCGTATACCATTGGATTCCAGTTCTGCATATGCTTTAGTACTCACTCCTGGTGAATTTAATTGTCATTGTGCTATCTCAGATGTTGGAGTCAGGAGTCAGTTAAAGTTTTACCATCTACCTAGGATTAGTTACCATCAAGATAATAAGTGACTGTGCATGATTTCCGAAGTTCAATATTATATATTGCTACAAAAATTTAGTATATGAATCTCTTGCTTATTGGAAACACGTCTAATATTTGACATTACTCCAAGTATTTATACTTGCTTCAGATTTGATTTGAAGCTGTTTCAGTGACTTGAATTTTTCGTATTTTTTTTTAATGTTTGTTACTTGTCGTATTTATGCTCATTCTTTGACATACTTTCATAAGCAAAATTAAGAGGTATATTATCTGAGGAATGGTGTGGCTGTGAGATTGGACCAGCTTGCCAAATTCAATTATCAGGAAATTCCTTATTCAGATAGTCTCAGCACATTTTTACCCCAATGAAAAGTTGCTTCGTATTGCTTTTAGATCATCTTTATGCTGGTTTTCAGAATTAAGAGAATTTTTACATGTGATCAATTATCTATAGAACTGATGGACAAATTTTAATGAAATTTTATATGGACAGTAAGTAGAACAGTTGATGCGCATTAGAAACTTGACAATCCAGAAAGTTGTTTAAATACTGATTGTCAGATTAATGAAAATTTTAGATAGTTGAAAGTATATCAGAAGTGCACTTTATGGTAGGAAAGCTATTCCATGAAGTGTCTTGCTAAAAGTTATTAAAATAGTCATTTTATTTTTTATCAGTGTGAATATCAGAAGCCTGTGTTTAATACTTTGGAAAGTTTAAAAAAAAGTATATGTAAGACATAAAAGCAGATGTATTTTCATAGGCCTCGTAACATGTGAAAGAAAAACATCATGTCATCATTGACCACGTTGGCAGAGATTCTACCAGATTTGCACCACTCATTCCAGCAGAAATTTGAAAGAACTGATTGCTCTATATTAAATTAGATAATCAAGAATTACAAGCTACAGATATAACATAAACAAAAACTGAAATAATTTTTCCTGTTAATAGCCATTGTTTATACACAGTCCAGTCACATTAATGTGACCACCACGTACTTTCCATGTCAGAGTTAAATAACCAATCACAGAAGGCAGGTGGCAGCACAATGCAGTTGAGCGTATATAAAGGGTGTGTGAGGGCTTCGGAAAACATTTCAATCGTTGGCGTAATGCAGAAACGAAGCGATTTATCCGACTTCCAAAAGGGCATGATCATTGGCTTTCGGGCCAAGGGTGGAAGCATTTCCGAAACGGCTGAGTTTGTGAACTGTTCGCGTGCCGCCGTGGTAAAAGTGTACCGTGCATGGCAAAATGGGACTGTCCAAAATCAGCGACGTGGCAAATGTGGTGCACCACGGGCCATAGATGACAGAGGCGAACGACGGTTGCGGAGATGCGTTCGGGCAGATAGACGGGCTACCGTTGAGCAACTGACCACCAAAATGAACCAAGGGGCTACCAAAAGTGTCTCCCAAAGTACTATTCAGCGAACATTGCTGCGTCTGGGCCTCCGAAGCAGACGCCTGGTTCGTGCACCTATGCTGACTGCTGTTCATCGACGGCGAAGGCTAGAATTTGCACGCCAGTACAGCAGCTGGACGTCCACTGAGTGGCGACAGGTTGCGTTTTCGGATGAATCGCGTTTTATGCTCCATCGGACAGATGGACGTTGGCGTATAAGGCGTGAAACCTCTGAAAGGAACCACCCTGCAACCATTGCCGGAACGGTCCAAGCTGGAGGCGGGAGCATTATGGTCTGGGGAATGTTTTCCTGGCATTCTCTAGGTTCACTGATCATTGTGGAAGGCACAATGGATCAATACAAGTACGCATCTGTCCTTGCGGACCATGTTCACCCCTACATGCGCATTGTTTTTCCTCAGGATGATGGCATCTTCCAGCAGGACAATGCGAGGTGCCATACAGCTGCCAGTGTACGTGCGTGGTTCGAAGAGCACCAGGATGAGTTTACCGTCCTCCCCTGGCCAGCAAACTCACCTGACTTAAACCCAATCGAGCATCTGTGGGACCATCTCGATCGAGTTGTTCGCGCCATGGATCCTCAACCGCGTAATCTAGCGCAGCTGGCCACGGCATTAGAGTCGGCATGGCTCAACATCCCAGAGAACACCTTCAGGGACCTATGTGACTCTCTTCCTGCACGTCTCGCAGCAGTCCGCTCTGCGAAAGGTGGTTATTCTGGCTTTTGACAGATGGTCACATTAATGTGACTGGACTGTGTACATTTTCAAGTATAGTTCACATCATGCCCATTAACACTCACTTTTCTTGACGCCAGGATTCTGTAATTTTGTAAATACTGCACTACATTCGCTTCTGTTAAGAACGGTTTCAAATTTTAATTTTTTTCAAAATGCAAGAGTATAAAACAGTAAACAGTAGTTAATGTATACCTTTTTTTTTTACTTTTTCAAGTTTTAATTTTTTTAAAAATGCAAGAGTAAAACTGTAGTTAATGTATACCTTAGGAAGTATTGTAATCACAAAAAATTCCAGGTACCATATTTCAAGAAAAATGTCCATTTTGACCGCTATTGAATGCAATTTAACTATTTGTGACATCTGTACCTAAGGACAGATTAAAGGATTCTATTTCCCCAAACAAATTATAAAACTGATTTAAAATGGATTCAGAAGAGATTTTTTCATGGTGTCTATGATCTCACATAACTCAAAAATGAGAAGTCTCAGAAGTTTGAAATGTTGTATATAGACTGCTATAACATATAGATGTGCATCCCCTTAAAAATGATTGAATTCTATTGTTCTTACCTTCTGGCTAAAGTTTTTATGCCTTTCGTAAATCTGCATGCAATATTTGTAGAATTATCAACAATTTAAAAGTTGTTTAAGTGCGGCTAAGCCTAATTATTTTTACCATAGCAGCCATATTTGTTTACATTTGAAACTTAGCAGAATAGTGGATTTGTTGCCAGTGTAGAGAAACTAAGCTTTACAACAACAAAGATAATACCTTCTTTTATTATTGCAAATTAAATCATGCTTAATCCATTGTGGAATTTATTCGAGGAAATGAGTGTTAATTTTTAATATAGATATTTTGAGTTTTTATGTATTTTTGCCTTGTCGCGAAGTGAGAACTGAATTAATTGAATGAGAAATACTGAATTGTCTGTGAAAAGTTAATTTAAAATAATATAGCACATAATTAGGTACATTTGTGTTAATGTAAAATAATGTAACACATAATTAGGCTCTAAAAAACTTTCTTTTTTTTTCCCTCCCTTTTTTTCCTTTTCTATTCTCTCTCTTTTTTTTTTTAAATTTCTTTTACACATCGTTTTAGATTTATTATAGTATTTGAATAGAACATGTGGCAAAAATTGGATAATTCTTCAGATGATATTATTTTTGTGCATTCTGAGTTATAAAATGAATGAGATGTAATGCTGTTAAGTAAACCTAGTGCCAGAGTGTCACTGTGGTGAACAAATATAGTGAATTTTAAAGAGTGCCTTTTATTGTGGTTTATGTTATGGGCTATGTGGTATATTTTATTGTGGTTTATTTGCTAACAACAAAGTAGATTTAATTCAACCCAATAAGTTTAAATGAAATGCAAGAAAAATGCACAGAATTTAATATTCCATAGAAGGAAGTCATGTGGTGTACACATCAGATTTAAAAAAAAAAAAAAGTAAACCAATTCGTTGAGGATAAATCAGAATTATGTAAAAACATGGGGAGGATTTTATGATTATGCTGTGACATCATGTTTATCCATTATTGATTCTAAATCGTATTGTTTGATGGCTTTTTTGTTTCTTCTAAATCATAGTAATATACAATGCTTTGTAATAGCTGTATAACTCTCTCATTTGCTTAAATTTTTATAAAAAAAGAAAAAAAAATTATAAACATTTTAAATAGTCTGGTTGCTTGAGCTTAATGCTGGATAATCTGGATCATAGTAAAATCCAGAAATCTATAAACTTTTTAAATAGTCTGGTTGCTTGAGCTTAATGTTGGATAATCTGGATTTTACTATTATCATAGTCATGTACAATGCTTTATAATGGCTTTATAACTCTCTCATTTGCTTAATTTTTTATAAAAAAAGAAAAGGAAATTTATAAAATTTTTAAATAGTCTGGTTGCTTGAGCTTTTCATTAGTTGAATGTTGGATAATCTGACTTTTAATACAATATGCATATATAGACACCTGGGGTGGTCAAACCTGATATAAATAAGGGACAGGTATAGGAATTTAAGTAAATTCGAGAGCTGCAACTAAATTTTTCAAATACCACAAGTTCACATTTACGTAATTTTAAAATTAATTTAGGTTTCAAGTGCTAAGAACACATGATAACTTTGTAAAAAGAAATTAATTAATGACTTTCTTTTGGACATTCAGTAGTTTACCATTTTTCATACATATATATGTTTTTGCATAACAGCTGCACCACTTGTCTGTAAGAGCTGCATGTTGTCTGTGAGCCATGCTGCCTATGCCTGCCCCTGGTATAAACTTTAAAGCAATCATGGTCTAAAACAGAGAAGCAGGATGCTCTAAAACAATAAGCTGCAAGATCAAACAGAAAATGAACTCATAGGGGTTATGGTCTTTTCTAATAATCATACAGTTCTCACAAAGTGACTTCATACTAGAATGATATGGTTTATGAATGGTGATGATGATAGTTTATGGTTGTGGCAATTGGTCCTACTTCTGCAGCAAGGCTGTTTTCAGGTTCTAGGTGAGTTTTAGTTGCCCTCCCAAGACTCTTCTAGACATGCTGTCTGGCCAATTAGTCCATTAAGTCAATATCATCACTTTCCAGAAAATAACTACTAATCATGTGATGCAACTATTATTAACGTTCACCAGTAATGTGAATGAATGCTGTCTTTAATTGTGGAATGATGCCTGCCAAACCATCAAATCTGTGCTGCCATATTGGACCCTTTATCAGATGTTAGAGATCAAGTAATAGGTTTTTTGGCTCTCTCCATATAAAAGTATTTTAAAAATCAGAGTTAAGGCTGAATTTGGACTCACTTGTGAAGAGAATGATCCCCCACTGATGCTTGTTTCAAAAGTTCATTTTCTGCACCATGCTAAGAATGAATGGGATGCAAACAGCATATCTTTTTGCAAACCAACCTCTCTATATAGCTTTTAAAAATAATAATGCTTGAAACGTGATTTCTTTTGGCAGAATGGGCATGAAAGAGCTGAAAAGTTGTTATACTCCTATTATGCCTTGTCGAAATGAACAAATATGAATCTTCATTGGCTGCCTTGACTGTTGCCCACGCTTTCTCTTAAACAGATATGGGCTCTTAAACTGTTTCTAAGATATGGGTTCTTAAACTGTTTTCATATTGCAGATTCTCAGAAAGCTAGGTCAACTTGCTTTTTTTTTTTTAAAAATTGAGAGCTGTAAAAGCAGTGGTAAGCGAAATTGAGTAATGGCAAGTACAAAAATGTTGAGAGTATGTTGAGAGATGTAAAAGCAAGCTAAAGATGTACCTTTCATGCACCATCGCCCACAACCCTTTCATTCAACAAAGCATAAGAGCTTTATTTTTTAAATACAGGCAACAAGTCATTAATTAATATAATGAATAATTTGAAGGCAATAAACACACTTCTTAATAATTTGAATTTTTTACTTTTTTAGTTCTTACACTTTTAAAGTTTTGAAATTTTTAATGATAAACTCTTCTTTAAGTCTTAAGACTGCAATTTCATTTTCTCATTTTCCAATATTTTTATTTATTTTAAATAGTAATAAACAAGATAGGACAAGACATAACTATTGGAGGGTGATTGTCTGGCCATGACTGGAAGAGTATATGTCTTTGGAGACAATTACTACAGAATATAATATTTATAATGTCTGCTATAAAATATATTTAGAGTTTACTAAACAACTGAAAATTAAAATCTAATCAGCATGTTTGGAAAATAAAAATGGAAAATATTTCTTTGTTAATGTCTAAATAACATCTTTAGGAAATAAAAATGGAAAATTTCCTTTAGTTCATTGTTTTGGAAGCAACAAACTGAGCAAGCTTTTACAAGTTAGGGGAAAATAACTTGCTCCTGAAGAACTAAATTTATATATTTTACTTTTAGCTAAGCAAATAGTCTTGGGGGAAAAATTTTAAGCCAAACTGCAAGGAATATGTTGTTAGCTTTTGAGTTTCAAATCTTGAGTAACTGTTTGGTTTTTGAATATGAGGTATTTAGATAATAGTAAGAAAATTTCATATAAATTAAAAAAAAATGAGTAACATGATCTATGTTTTACCGTACAATTAACTATCAAGTAGGACTGCATCGTTGTCACATGAAATGATCATTAATTAAATATGCTGGGTTTGTCAAAAAGTGTCTACATGGTCTATGAATTGGAGGAATCGAACATCTGCAGACAGTTTGACAACTTGAAGAACTGTCTGAAAAGCCATGAAAAGGTCATTCTAGCATTGTTTGTATTCTCAGGTTTAGATTGTCATAAGGCATAGCAATAGATATATATGTACATATTCAGCATAACAACAGATGTTTCTTATGCAGTTGATTTTAGTAGTCTGCATACAAAATCTTGTAAGGAAGAGATGAAAATATAATTGCTCAGAGTTTCTAATAGGCTGGACTAAGCAATTAAAAGGGGCTCAGTTGTGCCATAGGCAAGCTTTTGACCCCTGGTC
>KK121721.1:548129-574274 GCA_000611955.2 Stegodyphus mimosarum | reverse complement strand
ATAGCTATAGTTTGTGGAATGGGATTAAATCGAAATACTATGTTATAAGCTCATAAAAATTTAAATAGAAGCATTTCTTATATTCTTATGTTTTAAACTTCCCTTCCAGTGAAAGCATTGGAAGAGATGTGAGAGTAAGAGTCAGTAAAATTCAGGAATTAATGAGAATAAATATTTATTTATATCTCAGCAAACAGCTGTAGTTTGTTATCTAAAGAAAATTAAAATTTAGTGGGCTGTCAGCTTTTGGATTAACTGACGTATGTGAACAAATTTTTGCATGCATGAAAGCCATCTTGAGTGTACAAAAAAGTTGTATGAATCTGATATTAAGTTATTAGAGACTGCAATTGGTAATAATCGATTTTCCATGGTTAAATGGTAGCATGTCCAATTAATAATCAGATTTGGTGTTCAAATACCAGTGAGAACAAAAAATGATCTGGTTAAAAAAAGTACAAATGGTGTCTGATTGAAATGTATGGATGATAATTCATTGCAAGCTGGATTGGACAACCGTTCCCACTTGCCTTTAAGTGAGGGAGAATATAAGGAATTTTTGCCTTAGTGATGTGCATTTCTATGTGGTGAAAATAATAATGCATTAGCCTGATAATTGGAAGATATGACATTCACATTTCGGCAAGGGTCTAGTTGATTTTTTGTTCAAAGCCAATGGATTGTACAGTTTTATATGATAATCCGTTTTATTATTAAGTATTTTAATCAAATTGCAAAATGAATACTAACTATCTTGCATTCAATTTTTTTATTCGTCTAATAAATTAATTTTCTATAGTGTTTTCTGGGACTTGTATTGTGCAGCTCCTGAAAGAAGAGAAACATGTGAACACTCTAGTGAAGCTAAGGCATTTCATGATTATGTAAGTGTGTTATTTTTATTATAAATTGTGTCTGAGATCTTTTTTTTATATGTAGTGCATTAAAATAAAATATAGCTTTTTATTGCCAAGAAAAATTTATTAAATATCAACTAACTAAAATTAAAAATATAAATTATAGTATAAATTATTCTCTTGAGCTTTCTTAGTAAAATACCTATTAATATTGCATTTCCAGATATAGTTGAGGCATTTAATAAATAACATATTGACATAATCAAATTTTTATGACATTTTCTTTCACATTTTAAAGTTACATTTACAAATTATTTTAATGAAAAAATTAATTTTTGCCTTTCATAACAATTTTTTCTGTATTTCACAATGAATCACTGTATTTGTACTCAGGAACTTTTAGACATCTAAAAATCACTTAATAGTATTGTGTTTTGTTCATATATACAGTATAAAGTCCTAGATATGGACATCCAATATCCGGAATGATCTAAAATCCTGACTTCAAAGCCGCAAGCATTTTTTTTTTGTATGCTTTACGGATGCATATTTGATTTTTTTCCTCCTATAATAATACATGTAGAGAGCATTTATGAGATCAGTAATTTGGCTCCATAGCTGTATATCTGCTTGGCATACATCTCAAATCTAAATATTCTACATAGATACATCACTAATTTTATACCTACTGGTATTTTATACCTCTGAT
This sequence comes from Stegodyphus mimosarum, assembly GCA_000611955.2. Lineage (NCBI taxonomy): Eukaryota > Metazoa > Arthropoda > Arachnida > Araneae > Eresidae > Stegodyphus > Stegodyphus mimosarum. Next base: position 572,708 of record KK121721.1, on the reverse strand, counting down.
GCCAACCTGCCGAATTATTATTTATTATATTTTGCTTTTATCATCACATGCTTATCAACATATGACAACTTGAGTAAATGACTCATGCAGTGATGTCTAAACTTTTTTTTCCCTGTTAGCAATTGAATAACAGAGAGTATAGGAGTCTTTTGTGCTGACATTACACTTGGCGATAATTACAGATTTAAGTTAAATGCGCTAAGAAATGCTGACAAGGAAAAATTTATTCTCATATGCTAAAAACAGATTTTGTTAAGCTCATAGGCCTAAAGATTACATTTAGTGATATTTGAATTAAGAGTAACTGATATGTTATTCACATAAACCCAGAACCGGTGTCAGAGCTCGTTTGGCCGCACCGCCCCATAGAATATAGAGAATGCAAAATTTTTGGAATTTGGAGAAGCACCCAGCGACAAAATTAAGGAACGACAAAATTTTTATAATTTAGGGAAAGCACTGCGATCCAAAGTTTAGGGACAGTGAAAATTTAGAACTTAGGGAAGGATTTTGTAGCAGAATTTAGGAACCGCATATGCATTAGGTGATATCTACCGCCAGCCGTCCATTAGCTTTAAGTACATGTGGGGGTTTATTTATTCAGGACTCAGATTAGCCTTAAGCATGTGCAAGAAATAGACGTTATAATAAATAACTGAATCAATACAATTCAAACTTAATTCAGTATGGGATAGGAGCAGAACTACTTGTCTTTAGTCACCAATAATGTATAGCGTACGCTATTAAGCTAGGCTAAAATTATACATTACTGATTTTAAGGAATTTCAGTTAATATAGTAGATTGGGTTGTTCCTTAATCTTCTAATTTGATCTAGCTTATTATTTTTTGCAGATTCTTAATATTACAGCAATTTTATGAAAATTAAAGCTTGAACTTTTGATTACGTCAAAAAGAGTTTCTAATACTGGAGCTGCAAAAGGATCTACAAAGCGAAAATATGTTTTGATATCCAGTAAACAAAAAGTGCTATTTTAGCATTGAATTTGCTGTGTGGGGCATTGCAAGATCGTGGGAAAATGTAATTTATGGCCAGCTCCCATATTTCATGGTGAGGATGATGAAGATGATAGCCACGAATTTGAAAGTTTTCGGATATTACATACCAAAGGTGAAATTTTCTAATATGGATTTTATAAAGAAGTGTGGAGAAACAGCAGTAAGTGAAGATGATATAATGGAAGTTTTTCATTGCAATGACAATGCCCCAATTGTCAATCAGTTAACAGACAACGGAATCTGTATTCTAAATCCAGAAAATACCACTACCGATAGTAAAGAAAGTGACACAGAGGTAATTGAAAATGATAAAAAATTTCGATTGACAATTTAGTTGGAATTCTTGATAGCTATTACAGGACCTTGTATAGTGGAACTTTGTAACTGAACAGGAAATCATGTCTGTTTATAGAATTAAAGAGAAAGTATTAACACAAAAAACAAAGCAAATCAAGCAACTTACATTAAATGAAATGTTTAATAAAGTAAACTAAATATTAAGCCTTTTTTTTTTTGTAAGTTTTGATACCCTTTAGATCATAAGTGTTCATTATTTCATAAATCACAATTTCATATTTTTAATTTTATAATTTCTGCATGCCATGTTACTAGATTTAAATTGATGATCTAATATCCGGAATTGCCAAAGTTCTGACCAGTCCTGATCTCGGACTTTGTACTGTATATGTTTATAAAAGCAACACATTTTGAAATAACCTATAAAAAGATATAGTAGAAGACAGAAAATGTTTTTATATACTAACAGTGTAATTACTTAATAAATTTTGATGCAGATTTTTGTAGCTCTTAATACATTCAAGTGATACTCATTTTCATGCCACCATGCTATGGAATGGATAGCAGCTGTCATATACTACTTCATTTCCTGCAAATTAGAACAAGGCTTTTAAGAAATATGACCCTTAACACAATTCCAAAGGAGAAATCCAGTATTGTTAGATCTAGAAGGTGAAGAGGTCATGAAATGGACCCACTGTGACCAATCCATTGTTGGGGGAAAATGCAGCTTTAGGCAATTATGTCCGTACACTGGCCAAAAGTGAAGAAACAGCATCTGGTTGCAAAATGACATCATATCTTTTAATCTGTAGGGTTCATCAATACTTATCGGGTACTTGAATTAATTCTCTCTGTTTATTGGACAAAAAACACATGTTTATTTTAATTGAATGGTTGTCTCGCTAAACATCTTTACTGCATTGGTATATATGATAGTCCCTTGTGCTCTTCTTGCAACCAGAATTTTGAGATAGAGAGATCATTTGCTAATACGTTCCTTGTTGAAGGAAGAAAATCTATAGATTCAATATTGGCGGGCTAGAGAGTTGATGTAGTTGGCATCCACGGACTAGTTTTTTTTTTCCTTCTTAATGTAGTCATGTTATTCCATTTTCCAGTTTAAATGTAGTTATTATTGTAATGACATTAATTACCGTTTTGTCTTTTTGTAATTCTACTTTTTGTATTTTTTTCCATGCTCCAAACTCATGCATCGTTGATATATGGAGCCTAATGATGTATAGTGTGTCTTTGCAATAAAAAAAATATAGAATGATATAATTTATCGAAAGTAGGGTCCTTTGGCAGCTGCAACCTTTTTTAACTTTTTGGGTGACAAATGGATTCCACAATAAAAAAATCCGGGTTCATGTTCTGCTCATTGAGCTAGTTTTTGAGATCATTAAAAGGTGTGAAGTTTTGTTCAGAAAGGTGCATGAACAGAAACATATAGTAATGAGAAGGTGCGATGTCTGGTCAATATGACAGGTAGAGTAAGACATTCCATGGAAGTCCCTTCAAGCTTTCCTTTACTTGGTTTGCAACATGTGGTTTGGCATTGTCATGAAGCAGAATTACGTACTCCTAGCATATTGATACCACCAACCAACTTGATGCCACCAAATTGAGAGTATAATCTTCTTGCTGTAAATATTCGCTTTTGACATTGATAGTTCACAACAACATGCACATGTTTTCATGCAAAAATGAGTTCCACATATAGTGTGTCAGGCAGCTGTATAAATATCTGAGATGAATCTTCTGCCAGTAATGCCTCTAATTAATTGTCCGTCATAAAATATTTTTGCCTGATCAGGATGCATTTTGTCACTCACCACAAATTCTTGATCTTTGAATCGTCAAAACCAGTCTCTACATTCCCTCCCGATAGAGCATGTTTTCAATACGCTTCCTCTAACTGACGATAACTTTCCACAGCAGATTTCTTAAGATGAAAGAACAGCATAGCTTTCCACAAATGCTGTTTTATAGGTATGAAACTTGACATGTTCTTTTCATTTCCCATGAAAGTCACACACATGTATGAAAGTGTAATGTTTTACTGTTAAATACATCTCGTGTTACTGTCTGCTATGCTGCATTAGTATAACTATGCCTTTTTTGCATTAACAGCAAGAGTTAGTTCAAGCTCCCAATAGAAGTACTTAAAAGTGTGACTTCAAAATGTAAACAAACTGTCATGGCAGCTGACTTAGGACATTTAAATCAAAAACCATGAAGTGAGATTCATATTTTCCTTTATAACTCGACAAGTAATTATCGGAGAAGTAAAAGTATGGTATCAATTTATTCAGAATAAAATGCTCTACCAAATACAATAAAATTCCAAAAATCGATTTTTTGATCATTTTAAAGGTGTACTGTCCCCTTAAAATAAATGTTGGATACATGAGTTTTTGAGCCCGAGACTGTATTTGAATTCAAATGTAAACATTTTGAAATTATTTCATTTTTGTGAATGAAGAGTTCATAAAATATTACATCAATAACAACTTTTCCCTTTTTGGGCTATAAGTTCTTTTATTTTGCAGTGCTAAATTTGTAATATTAGTTTGCATATAAAATGTTTTATTTGGTGATTTGCAAGTTTTTTTTACAAACATAATAACGTTGATAAATATAAAAATAATGATAATATATTAAAATTATATTTGAGAATTTAAAAGTAAAACATTTTTATTTTCTTGTGTCATACTTTAAACACTTGAATCTATCGTCTATAAACACTTGAATCATTTGCATATCCTTGTCAGGTAAACCTATCTGAAGAAAAATTATTTACTCTAATTAGGAAATCATTTGTATGCAAAAATGCATATGAAGATTTTGTAGTAGAATCAATGCAAAATATAAAATATGTGAAATAAAAAAGTTTTAACCACTGAGCTACAAACAACGAATATTTCATATGCAGCAAAGTAGTATGTGAAATATGTACTGCAAAAATTGCATACCTGAGGAAAATACGCATAAGATGTGTGTATTTACTGTTAAATTTGAGGTTAATAACATTAATGTCTGTTTATATTATCAAGATGAGTATGAAATTCTGTTTTATTTTGTAAACTTTTACAGTGTTTTTTTTTATTATTAGCCTTTAAATTAATCATTTAAAATATTTTCCTGTGATATAATTAATTATATATTTTTTTGAAAATGTTTTATGAAAGTAATCACATTTTAACTATAATGAAATATATATTATGAGGTTTATTAATTATTGGATCTGTGATGAAAATCAGCAGTAATTAATTTGCTGTATCTACTGTTTATTGCTTATGAAATATAAGATGTGCCCATAAAGTAACTGTACAAGTTGAAAGATCAAATGAAAGAATAAAAAAGTAAAAGTTACATCTCAGCTGTTATTAAAGCCCGTTTAAATTGTTATTTTGTTGTTTGCATATCAAAATACCAGAGTCATTTTCATTTACCGAGAAGAGATCACACAAATTTGCTTCAAGAGGAAACAGTGTTATAACATTAAATTTTGTTGAAATTAGATAAATGTGTTGCTGAAACTTCAGAAATGATTTGAACAGTATATAGTGATGCATCATCATCAAGGATACAAGTGTGTGAGTAGTACAACTGTTTTAAATGTATGCAGGAAAGCATTGAAAATGAACTAAATGTAGGGTGCCCTGTAACTTCAAAGCATGAGGAAAATGTGAAGAAAAGCCATTCTTTGTTAAAACTTGATGGACGTGTAATAACTTAGCAAATTTCAGATATATTTGGGGTAAGCAAAGAAAGTTCTATGTTAATTTTAATTGAAAGTCTGAAAATGTGGAAAGTTTGTGTTTACTTTGTACCTTGAATTTTGACAAAACAGCAAAAAGAAGACAGAATAGTTTGCTGTGAAGATTTGCTGATTGCTGTGAGACGGGACAACAATTTCATAAAAGTGTGTCATAGCAGAAGATGAGAACTGGTGTCTACAATATGACCCAGAGACAAAAAGACAAAGTGTACAGTCGAAAGGACCGTCTTCTCTTGTACAAAAAAAAAGTGGGGGAGGTGCACAGATGTCAAACTTACTCTGAGGTGATGCTGCTGATTGTATTTTTTGATTACGAAGGACTTACAATAGAAGAGAAACACGATAATGTGACAATCAAATTCGCTGAAACAACCTTGTATTTGGCGAATTTGATTACGAAGGACTTATTCAGCATGAATTTGTCCCTGAAAATCAATCACTCAAACAGTAATTTTATAAGGACATACAATTATATATTGCTAAGCATTCAGTTACAGTGGTAAATCATGCACTATATTCTTCTGAATAGCCAGCCGACTTTTTCCTTTTCCTGAAGCTTGAGGTGATCACAAATAGATTTGAAAACGTCTGAGATATTAAATCAAATGTTACGTGTATTTTGCATAGGATAGTTTCAATACCCATAAATATTATTTCAATGATCTGAGAAATGTTGGAAAAATTGTATAGACTTCTCTGAAGATTATTTTGAAATAGATAAATTTCTTTGAAGGTTAGTCATCTTTTTTTATTTATTAGAAATTGTCCAGTTACTTTATAGGTGCACCGCATATAATAATTATATGTGGTAAAGCAGTCAAGACATTTTCTGTATTAAATACAATATTATTTTACTTTATTTTTATTTTTAGGGCTTTGTAAATTCAGGTTATGCTGTAAATGGAATTGCACATGTAAGTATTTATGTCTGTAACTGTGCGTGTGTTTTTAGTGAGTGTGATGAGTTAATAACATGTTTTGTATATAATAACTTGTAAAGCAGTGACTGTGCATAACTTTTATTTTCTAAGTATGTAATTATCATAATAAGCTGAATTGGAATTTTGAGCAGCATTCTATGTGTAATTTCTCTATTCCTGTTACTTGTAGTTTTTAAGTTAAGGATTATGTATTTGCTAAAATTTTGTCTGGTATTTTTGAAATTTTTGTTTAAGATCTCAATAAGAAATATTTTCCAAATTTACATTCATGTACTAATATCACAAGACATTTAAATCACCTAATTCATTGTATTAGCTGGTATATCAGATTTTCTTCATTTCTTAACTTCTAAATTTATTTTCAGAAGTATGCATTATGATTTCAGCAAAAATAGTTTACATCACTTCAAACTTTTATTAAATATTATTAAAGGGACATCATATTGTATCAGTTGTTGTTATTTGTATTCAGTAAATAAAGTCAAATGTTTAAGTCTGAAATGCAATTTTTTTTTGGGGGGGGGAGAACAACTGTAAAAGGAAAGGGGTTCTATAAAGTAGAATTGCAAAGATATTTACAAAGGTAAATATTATTTAACTAGTTCTAAATATAGAATTTTTAAACTGTTACAGTTAGGGGTTTCATAATGTTTACAATTTTAAACTTTTAATTTAGAAAAAAGTAAATAAACTCTCTTAATGTTATTAAGTAAAATGTGTTATCTTTTAATGTTAGCAAATTACAATTATGCATCCCTTCAATTTTCCTAACTCGTTAATTTATGTTTTAGAACCCAACAGCTCCCAGTCCGTTGGGTCAGATGCCACCAAATGATGGAATGCCAGGGGGACCAATGCCACCTGGTTTCTTTCCGGTATGCTCTTTTCTCATATTATAAAAATATCATTTTGTTTTTTATTCATGGTGGTTTTAAAAGAAATTATATTACACACTATTAATTAGTATGAGTTCAGCACTTTTAAAATATTGATCTTGTAGATGAAAAATCTAATTATTTTTGTTGGTATACAAAATGAATATTTCAAAAGTAAATGTATTGAATTCTGTTTCCATTTTAAGCCAGTGTTATCAATTTTCTTGTTTTAAGGGTGGCTTAAAAAGTTTGCTTGCAGCTTTAAGCCAGAAGCTGCTGTACTAACTTTTTAAGACTTAATACAAGCAAGATTTAACTAGAAACGGGGCTTCTCTGGATGCTTTATATTTTTTCACACTGTTCTGCAGATAGAAATTTTTTTGTTGCAAATAAAAATTTCCAATGAAAATGTAATGATACAGTTTTTGAATTTGATGTGAAGGCTGAAGAGAACAGAGCTATTGTTTCAATGTTCTTTTGTTTGGTTTTAATCTTAATTGTCTATTTCAATATCATGCATTGATTACATTCAAACTCTCAGAATTTAAACACTTCTGTATGGTTGCTTCTGACTCTTCTATATTTAGGGACTTTTATTTCAGTTAAGAAATCAGTATTTGGTGAATTTTGATGAATAGCCTCGTTTTTTTTTTTGGCAACACTACTTCCCTTGCTGTTTTTATTTTTGCTTATTTAAAAAAGTATGTTCTTCTGGAAGTTATATTTTAATTTTTAAATTTAAGAATTAAAAAAAAAAGTAAATAGTAGTTTGGAGGTCAAATTGAAATCTTAGCTGTGACATACTGATTCTTTTGCATTGCTTTGTTTTAACAGATCACTATATTTTTGTAGAATGGGCTGAGGTGCCATCTTGCTTGATTTCCACCCATTTATGAAACACACATTCAAATAATGCAATTTTTTTTGAAAATTTCAATTTTTTAGACATCATTACATAATAGTGAACAATGTCTTTTATAGGAGTAAATTCATATAAAAGTACTACATTTTTATATGCAGTTCATGTAAGTATCTTGTATTATGACAGTTCAGGAATTTTTTTTTATTAAATTGTCATAAATTTTAAAATACATTTTCTGAACTTTTTTTACTGAGCTGTCATATCTTAGGATAAATATAGAAAAAGAAGTGAAAATTATAAAAGTTATGTAATATGCACAATATAAGAAATTAAGCTTTGGAAGCAATTGCAAAAACATGATATGTAAGTTCATCAGGAAAGAATAAATTTATATTACAGGGTTCGTACGGTCCTTAAGAGTCCTTAAAAGTCCTTAGGTTTTTTAGAATCAATTTTTGATCCTTAAAAGTCCTTAATTTCGTTCAAAATCAGTTGAAGGTCCTTAATTTTAATCATCTAAAATTTCGGTCCATTTTTACGATTGCCATTTCAAGTGCAAATTAGCATTTTTGAGGAATATTTTGGGTGATTCACTGACAAATATGGTTATTGTTTGAATTTGTTCCTAGTTCTGATATAAACGGTGCAATACTCGAGTTTCTAGGCAAGAAATGAAACACAGGCATTTCGAAATTGTTTCTTTTTCTAATGAAGAGCTCTTAAACAACTTTTCCTTTTGGGGATGCGAATTTTTTCATTAAACGGTTCTAAATTTGGCTACTTCTCAACATTTTGGCGATTTTAAAATCAGTTTCTATACAAAATTTTTAATTTGGAGATCTGTGAATTTTTCAATACTTTTGTTTAGAACATTGTAACGTTAATGAATTTCGTTAAAATAATGGAAAATAATCGAAATTATATTTAAGAACTAACATTGAAATAAAACATTTTATTTTTCCCTGTTACATTATGAAGTGATATTTCTTTTCATTTTGGCAGCTTATTGTTACAATATTTTGAATCCGAAAATAAACAAGCTAATAAATGCTAAAAAGCATAATTTACAAAACAGTTCTTAGCAAAAGCGAAATAGCTGTGTAATTATTTTAAAATGTCTTCTTTTTTATTTTTTCATGGTAAGAGTTTTTCCCCATGTAATTGTCTCAGAATATTCAGAACTTTCAGAATGTGCATCCGTTTTCTCTATAAAATTCATTTAATTTTTTTTGTGTGTGTGTGAATTTTTTTTTAAATACTTCTGACTTTTCGCTGTTGCAGAATTGGTAGTGGTAGTCTTTCTTTCGGATTTTAGACATTGCACCTTGGAAAGTTGAGAAGGATTTGAATGCAAGATTTATAGATCTAAGATTCTAGAAGATTCCAGAAAAATGTGACAAAATGAAAAATGTTTTCATAGTATTAACTTGTAATGGATGTATTTTACAGAATGTCTGTGATGAATTGCTTACTCTTTGGAGAATTTTTGGGAGAACAATGAAAACCTAATATTTGAATGTTTTATTTCTGATCCTAGAAATTTTTTTCTTAACATGATTATTCCCCCCCCCTTGTGTTCTTTTCCCTAAGCAGAAGCATGGAAGATATCAATAATGCTTCTAATGTTGGCACATGAACACGTATCTACAGAAAGGAATTTTCTTTTAAAAAAGAATTGAAAACTAACAGCTTAAAAGATTATCATATGTATCTTATATATCTCAATGCATGACACGTAGGGTTGGCGTTAGGCATTTTTATACTTGTAGTGCAGTCTCTGTGGGTTCTAAATTCTGTTCCCAGTGCCTGTCCTGAATTCTAAAAGTTTTGCTATTTCTATATTTTATTGCACTGTGCATCACTAAAATTCTAAACATTCTACCACACCGGCTTTGACCATACATCATTTTATAATTACTCTCAGTGTTCATATTACTTAAGCAATAAAATTAGCAGCTTCTTCTATATATTTTAAATACATGTAGTTTTTAGAATAACAAAAATCTTTAAGTAAATCCAAAAATTCTGAAATGCAGAGAAAACTTATTGAGAAAAGAAACTGAATGCATAAAGATTATTCTTTAAATATATGTACAGTTAGTATTATGTAAATTAGCCATTTATAATTTCAGCCTGTACTATAATAGCTTCTTCCTTCTTTTCCTCACCAGAATGAAAATCGTTTAGATAGTATTTAAACCGAGGTTTTTATATTGTAAGACATAGTATTTAAACCGAGGTTTTTGTATTGTAAGACAAAGATTCTTCTTGCACGCTGCATTAGTTCCTGCCAGCTGTGATAATTTGTAATTATTCAGCTTTGTATTATCGCTACCGATATTTGAATCTGTTACGATTATGAGTTACTGAGCCAGCTTATATTAAAATTAAATTGTGCTGTCTTTGACTACTAGTCCACAATTTTAATTTGACTCTTCCTGTTTAGTTACATCGCCATGAGCTGTAGTTCATTCTGCTAGCATAAGAGCACGTTTTTATACTATAAGTTCTGTTTAAATAAAGAGGTTTATTCTAACTTTTATCTGACTTTATAGTTACTTTCAAACATGATGATAATTTGCTTCATGCCTATCAAGAGTTTTAGACTATTTAACTTTTACCAGATCATATAAAACCTCATAGGTATAATGTCGAGACATTGACAAGTTAGGAGATGAAGCAGAAACTAATGCGAACATTGGTTTGCTTATTGAAACAAATTTCTCATTGTTAGAAAAGATGCTTAAAGAGAAGGAAATTGATATAAATTAGCCATAATGTCTGGGAAGGCTTCAAATTAAAAAGACGCATAAATATTTTGTTGAGTATTGTTGCTGCAAAACATAAACGTGTTGTAGCTTTTAATGTATTATTATCCTGATGTCGTTTAAGAATCAATGTCATAAATTACATGTATTTTAAACTGTTAAATGTTATTAGACTGTGATTTTCATCAAATATTTTTAAAAAATAAATAAAATTTAATAGTGGCCAGGTAAATCAATATTATCTACTACCTACCTAACTACCTAATTCAATTATTGGTAACTAATTGCTCACCTTTAAAAGTTATCTCTACAGAGCCTTTCATTTATCCTTACCATGGTCACAAGATACAACATAAAAATGTAAAAATTACTATAAAACATATTCCTTACAGCTAGTAAGACTTAAAATAATACAAAACAACTTATCACCTATGGTGCTTTAGTGACTTATCGGAACCTTAAAGTATGTTAACTGTATTACAACTCCAGGAACTTTGCACTACATGCTAACTACACAAGCTATGACACTAACTGCGTCAGACAGACAGAGTATAACTTTCAAAAACCCTGCTAATATCAGGCATTCAGGTCAGTTCTGATTGGCAAGTCGCTCTCTAGGCGAGCAAAGCAGTGACAACAGCCAGTCTTCTGTTATGGATTTTACTTCTCGTTTTAACCTATGCCGTTTGGTATAAAATCGGCCTGCTATTTACAAAATCTGTAGACTGAGCAAGTACTTAACGAAATGTGACATAAAAGAAAAAAATCAGCATAAAGCTAACCACTAGTAAAATGGAAATAAAATGTCACTAATCTTCTTGAAAATATGTCCAACTATTATAGGTGTAAAATGTTTAATACTTATTTGAGAAATTTTACAAAAATGATTTTATTCTTGAATTTATTTTATAATTAGTCTTAACAATAGTGCATCCTACTTACGGATCTATTTTTTATCAAGTTGGTATAACGAAACTGAATTCAGGCATAGACTTTAACTGAATTTATGCAGTTCCGATTTGCTGATAGGTCCTTAATTTGTTTCTTTAGTGGTCCTTAAAAGTCCTTAATAGTACTTAATTTTCATGTGCAGAAATGTGTACGAACCCTGTATTAGGAAAGGAAATTAATTAGTTTTATTGTGCTATATTTTCCTTTGACAAGAATAGCCAAAACACAGCTTTTGATCTAATTTGGCTTATGCAACTTTAATACTTCATATCCTTCCATCCTGTCTTCCCCAAATAGAGATGCCAGCTATTAGATTTTCTTCATTTATTAATGATTTTTACTGTCTGTTATGGAAATACAGGTGTGAAAAAAAATTTGCTGCAGAAAATACCAGGTTTGAATGATATGACTGCTGTATATAAGCAGATCAGAGGTTGCAACTGTGCTGATATCAAGATCAGTATTGTCTCCAACAGCTGTGTTGAAGTCACTGTTGATATGTAAGAATTAACTTAAGATGTGCTGACATCACATACACGTTATGTGAGCTGTGTCTCTCTTTTGAATATTGCTTATTGATGCTGTAAACATGCTGCTCATGTGTATTTGTATTCAAAATTTTTGTGATAAATATACTTACTATGTTGCTTTCAAAGAGGCTAAAAGTTCATTAAATTTATAGAAAAAGTTATAGTAAAAAGTGGCCATGTTTACTTGCTTCAAAGTTTTCAGAAAACCATATATTCTCCTTTGTGTGCAGTTGTGATATTTTACTTCCTTGTATGAAGTAAAGGAAGTACTGTAATCACGAAAAATTCCAGATATCATACTTCAATGAAAAAATACATTTTGAGCACCATCAAACGTAATTTAATGATGTTTTTGCGTGACATCTGTATGTAAAGACAGAATAAAGGATTCTTTTTTTTCCCCAAATGAATTATAAAATTGATTTAAAATGGATTCAGAAAAGTTTTTTGGTGGCATCTGTACGTATGTACGTATCTTGCATAACTCAAAGACGAGTAGCCTCAGAATGTTGAAATTTTGTATATAGGACTGATGTAACATTGTTGTAACATGTAGTTGTGCACCTCCCTTTTTGGTTGCAATCCTCCGCACCAAATATATATATATAAAATATGTAATCTAGCTTTCAAATAATAAATTAATAATAGCCTTTTAACAACTCCCATCTTTTATTCTAAAAATAACAGAGCAATAATTTTTCTAACTCTCTGCAGTTCTGATGTGCATTTATATCTGAAATCTGAACCCAACATCTGGACATGAATCTGCCATGTGATCTTAAATGGAATTCGGTATAAAAAGGGTAATTGCATCGCAGCTTCCCCGTCTGTTCTCTTTGTTTTTCTCTTCTGCTGCTTTTTACTGTGTCGCATTGTCGCTAACCACTCAAAGTTTACTTTTCTAATTTCATCCACCATCTAAGAAGACGTAAGCTCTATGAAATTGTGGGGTGTATACCGCACCCATGGTGTCGATGTGCATTATGAAGGAATAAAATTTTGTGTGGAATTAACTAACAAGTCTGTCTTCCGAGTGTCATCTTTCTAACTATGCAGTAAATCTTTACCATCGCCAAATCCGTTGCAACTAACTTTTACCAAATTACAATAATGGCCATTCTTCATATATATCTATATATACACCCAATCTGTTACTCAGCTCAGTGAGCTCAGTTTTTTTATTCATATATATTGGTAAACTGTGCATTTTTTTGCTTTATCTCTTTGAAGACCATATTGGCCCAGACGGCCCTTCATTCAAATTACCACAACCACCCCAAACGGCTGAAAGTCCAATGGTGTTTTGGCCGCACTAAAAGCATATAAATATATGTATATATATATCCACTCTGCTACTTGGCTCAGTGAGCTCAGTTTCTTTATTCTTATATGTTTGCAAATTGTCCATTTTTTCGGTTTAAAAATTATTGAATTATGTTGATATTATCTTCTGGTTAAGGTTTTTATGCTTTTAGTTAATCTGCATGCAATGCTTGTAAAATTATCAACAATTTGCATGTTGTTTATGTGCTGCGAAGCCTAATTTTTTTACCATAACAGCCATATTTGTTTACATTTGAAACTTGGCAGAATAGTGAATTAAATCTTTCTGCACCTTCAGTGTCTTTTTGCCGAGTGGTATCAAAAGGAAACTTTTAGTTTTGTGCACTGAAAAATCTGCCTTCTTGCCGAATTGCTTCTTCTTGCATAGAAACTGTAATTTTAATTGTTTTAACTGTATTTGGTGTTTTATATTTTTCTATATCTTTAAATTTTTAATGAAGATAGTTTGAGTTTTTATGTATTTTTGCCTTGCCGTGAAGTGAGAACTGAATTAATTGAATGAGAAATATATCTGTAATGAAATTCGAGGAAATAAGTTCAAATGAAATGCAGGAAAAAATGCATGTAATTTAATATTCTGTACAAGGAAGTCATGTGGTGTACACATCAGATTTTCTAATATAAAGTTGCGGGTGGAAAATCTTGCATACAAACTTTAATTTCTGTTCTTCAGTAATACCACTTCACATTTTGTTTCTAGTGATGTGTTTCATTTCGCTCCCTAAAGCTAAGTTCTCCAGAGGAAACTTGTTGCTCTTTATACAGGTTTTATAATAAGATTTTTAAATAAGGCTTATGCTGATGACTTTTTATGTTGACTATATGGGTACAGGGAGAAAGATAGATGATTTTGACCTGTTAATTGGAATCAGTTTTATTCCAGTACAAGAAATTTTACAAAAAGATCATGAATCTTTAAGAAGTTAACCATCAATAGAAGAATGTAGAAGGAGTGTATGTTTATTTGAAAAGAAAGTTTTCATTTTTTGAAAATATGTCTCTTGATGCAGACCAGTTGAAAACTGAATTTTCAGTTTAGTTCACAGGTACATATGAAGTTCTTGTTACTCCTTGAATCGACGTAGCATGGCACAGCATTTCAAGATGGCAAGGTGAAAACAGGATGTACAAACTTATAAAGTTCAGGAAAGTAATGTTGACTATTATATATTAATATTTTACAGCAGTGCATCATATGAAAAGATTTTCAGTATTAGGCAAAAGAATCAGACTCTGTTTAGACTAATTTATTCATTGACCCACCGAGTGCAGTTCTTGTACATGAAGTGAAATCATTCACTCATAACTCCGTTTTCTACTACAATAAATTTAGCCACGAAGAGAAGGCTGCAGCAAGACTTGCAAGAAAATTGATTGTAGATTAAAAATTCTAACATGGGAAACGTATCTAAATTTTTTATATTTAAAATCTTTTGTTTCTTTTATAAAATTGTAAGTAATAGGTATTTTATATGGTGAAACATTTAGTTTATGCTGTTAAGTGCCTTTATTCAACTCTGAACTGCATGTTGCAGTCAATGAAATATGAGAAAATTCAAATACTGTAGTCATAATTTATATGTTTATAAATTATTTCTTGCAGTCTTCCTCAGAGGTTGGCAGCTTTACGAAAAAGGGCTTGTAATCTCTAATGTTAGTAATTTTTTAATAGGTTTAGAATTTGACTTTGGTCAGGAGAGAATGCCTCAGTGTTTCAGAAAATTATCTGATTGCTAATAGATAACAAAATATTGTAAGGAAATAACAAATGGTTTGAAATTGATCCAGGTTATTTTTCTCATAAAATCAGATGATTGTTCACTGTACTTTTCGTAGCTGTGTAGCTGTATCATCTTGAAAAATGCCATCTTTGATCAGTACGAGATGAAGAACATATTATAGAGTAGCTTACTTATGTCTTATATATTGTTATGATTAAAATGCAGGTGGCAATTTGTATGTTTCTGCATTTGACATTCATAAACAAAGTGCAATTTCAGAGTTGATGTTTATTTGCTAGATGTATATGCCATGAACAATTTTAATAGATAATAAGATAGTTTTGTAGAGTTCTGGGATCAGTGGTGCCCAAGATATGTTTTTATTATACAAACAGATTTTGACTACTGTTATGATTTAGTACTATAACCATCTAAAGTAAATAATTTCTCCTGTACTTTAGTGGGCAGTAGGCTTCCAGTACGATTGCTTTGTTTGAATGACTTAACCCTGTGATGCACATTATTTTAGTAATGTTTTAAATGAAAAACTTTAGAAATCGAATATTATGATACTAGAGACAATATGTAAATAATCTACTCTTATCCATTGATCTGTTGGTGGTGGTTGCACTGTGAAACCTGCGCATGTCTAGGACTTTGAAACTTACTGAGGTAGCAGGGGGGGGGGAAACTTGCATTTTTCGATGTGCTTTTCCAATAAATTATGAAATTCGCGAATTAAAAAAAAAATTTTTTTTAAGAATTGCATTATATGTAAATTTTTACATTATTTTACAAAGTAAATCGTAGGAAAAATTTAAAAACAAAACATTTATGTAATTTTATTGTAGCAGTGAAAACAAAAGAACATACATACTAAGGACATTCAGATAAATGGATAAAAAAGACTCAGTAAAGTAACGAGAATGCCAAAGAACAAAGTATTTTTGTGAAACTGTTCAAAGCATGTTTTGTCTTTTTGGTACATGCATAAACTAACATTGCATGTTTTGCACATGTATCTTGTTCTGTGAAATTTCGCCCTTGTGCTACAAAATATACATGACCGTGATTTGCATTTTACTGGCATATATATCCAGTGTTCTTTAGTCTCTTTTCATCTGGCACAGGAAGTTTGTAGTTTTTTTATGTTAATAGGGAGGAGGGATTCTTGGTCATTTTGGCTTTGATATGGATCCTTTGTTTCCAGTTTGTAGTTATTTTATTTGAATTTTGTCCCAAAATGTTTGTAAAATATTTTAAATTTAAATACAGGTTGCCACGCTACCTGGAAAACCGGAAAAAGTCAGGGAATTTGAAAATTGACCAAAAATTTCTGCTCTAGCTTAATCCTGAAGCTAATTCTAGCAGTATGATGACGTACTATCACGAAATTTAATGCACATATTTTTTGCTTATCTATGCTGCTAAATAAATATAAAATACCTAAATTTATTTAAAAAATATCATTAAATAGATTTCTGCAGAATGTCTGCAAAAAAAGACATTTTTTAATCCAGATTGGACAGAGTCTAATCTCAATCTTCAGTGAAGAAAACAACTATTATAGTTAAAATAGTAATGCTTTGGGGATTATAAGTCATATGTAACTGGCAAATTTTTGTGTTTTCAAGTGGTACCATAATTAATTTACCGCTTAGCACAGCCAAAGTGCATTATGCGGATAGACCGGAATTTTCGTAAAATGCACATGGAAAACCTGGAAAAGTCAGGGAATTTCATTCTCCTGTTTGAGTGGCAACCCTGTAAATAAAACTTTTACGTGACTTCTATTTTCCGTTATAGCAAAATATATGTACATTATATTTAAACCGCACAAAATCTCTATGATATTGAAATCTGTGCACGTCTGTCTATCTGTTTGTAACATCATCTCCTCACGAACCACTGTAGCGAAGCATGCCTTTGAATTCTAAATGTTCGTGGGAAGCCATTTTGACCATCCACATCTTCGCGCGACTTTAATTAGTCCGAAAAATGCACAAAAAATTCGTAACTTGGAAACTAATTAGCCGATTTGTTTCAAATTTTGAAACTTTTCACCTCCTAGATGCTCAAATGAACTTTGCCGTTGATCGCACACTGTTTTGCGAATTAGGAACCTAATTAGCTGAGTAATTAAAAATGCTCCATTACTTTCTTTTTCATCTTTGTGACGGCCTTTTTCCATATTAAAGGCTAATTTTTTATTTCCTTTGTTGGGTTTTCCCTATGAGAAGGATTTGGCTACGTGCCAATTTCTTTTTTCGCAAATAACTATGAAACTGCGCTTAGTTGAATTTCGAGGCACATATCCCCTAATTCCAAAAATTCGTCCGAATCCATTGATACCTTTCTCATCTTCGTACGGCTCTTTAATCAGCTGAGATATTAAAAAAAAAACTCTGAAAACGCTAATATGAATGAGACTCATTAGCCACTTTAGAGATTTTTACTTGGGTTTTCCCGTATTTGAGCAATGAATTGTTCTAGCTTAGAAAATTTGTTATTTGATTTTTTTTACCAGCTGTTTCTTAGTCAGTAAGTTTTTGTTATCAAAACATTATTTTGAAGTCTGATTAAAAGATAAAGTTTTACTTTAAATTTTAAATAATGATGTCATATATATTATCTGAAAAATAAAAAGTTTTGTTTCCTGGTTTGGCAACAAAATATTTATTTATATTATAAATTTTGGTTTGGCAACAAAATATTTATTTATGAAATTATAAATTATTAATTTATTATAAATTATGTAAACATATAATTTTTTTTCAGGTGTACACGGAAATGATTTCTTTCATATTGAAATGTGTTTATACATTTTTTTCAGGTGTACATAGAACAAACGTTTTTTTCTTTTCAGATGCAAATACATTTTTCACTCATTGCATGCATTTGTGCACACACACACACACATATATATATATTGATGCAATTTTGAGTATGATTCCGTTGAAGTTTACCAAAAGGAATTTTAATAACGAATCTACTGTTGGAATAATAAACCCGAAAATTTTCGTGATTACACTTCATACAACAGCCCATTAGAGGCTGAGCGGTAAAGTCACTGAACACTGGTAGTTGGGTCCAACTTTCGAATCCTGGCGATCAGGCTGGCTGCATGGGTTTTTTTGTGATTTTCCCCATGGGTAATGTGTATATGAGCCAGTTCCTTTAAAAAGTCCTCCACGAAGGCATCCCTACCCTTAGCCAGATTGCCCTAGAGTCCTTTGCCATAGCTGAATACACTTTAACACTACTTCATGCAAGCAGGTAAAAATGACACATCCTGTGCTGGTTGCCATAGGAAATTGGACGCCTGATCAATGGAGGGCTGTTCTCTTTACAGATGAATCCAGGTTTAGTCTAGAAAGCGATAGTAGGCGTTATATGATATGGAGAGAACCTGGAATCCATTATCATCCGTGAAAGAGATGCATACGGAAGAGGCAGTGTCTGTGTTGGCGGTGACACCTCTTTGGGTGGATGCACAAACCTCCATGTCTTTCCAAGGGGAATCATGAATGCTCGAGTTTATAGAGATGGCATCCTTGATGCTTATGTGCGCCCATATGCCAGAGCAATAGGTGATGCTTTCCTGTTACAGGGGGACAACACAAGACCACACAGGGCCCACATCGTAGATGATTATCTTCAACAGGAAACAATTATGCTCATGGTGTGGCCAGCTCGATCCCCGGACTTGAATCCTCACGTTTGGGATGCTTTAGGGAAACGTCCAGCTGCTCTCAATCCGCTCCTTTAGACCCTTGCTGTGCTTGTAACTGCTTTGCAAGAGAAATGGCTCTTGCTTCCTATGGAACTGATAGACCGCATAATTGAAAGCATCTCACATCGCTGTATGTGCTGTATTGCTTCTAGAGGCGATCATATTCCATATTGAAGGTACTTTTCATATAGCAAACTGACACCTTCGATTTGTTCATTTTATACATGTGCTAATTTCAATACTACCATAATTGTCTGGTAATTTCTTTTTATGTTATTTCATACCTTATTATGTGTTGTATATTGTGGGTAAATTTCATAAAATTCTACGTGTAACTTTTTCAGTAATCGTGATTTTTCCTAAATTTATGATAACCAGTGTATATATGTTACCAAAAGGAATTTTTGATAACAAATCTAGTGCTGGAATATTAAATTCGAAAAGTTTTGTGATTACACTTTGTACAATGGCCCATTAGCGGCTGAGCGGTAAAGTCGCTGACTTTTGAATAAGTAAGTAACTTTTGAATCCCGGAGAATGGGCTGACTGCGGGGCTGTTTTTGTGATTTTCCCCATGAGTATGGTGTATATGAGCCAGTTTCCCTTCAAAAGGCAGCTTAGGCAGCTTGCCCTAGCGTGCTTTGCCATAGCTGAGTACACTACACCACTACTTCGCACAAGCAGGTAAAATGACACTTCCTGGGCTGGTTGCCATAGGTACGAAAATTTGGCCACAGTTTAGTGTTATGAAACAAAATTACGAAACAGATTTTGGGTGTAAATCTTATAGATAGGAGGTTAAGTTATTTTAGTCCAAAAGGAATTTTAATAACGAATCTATTGTTGGAATATCATAACAGAAAATTTTAGCGATTACACTTCGTACAAGGGCCCATTAGCGGCTGAGCGGTAAAATCGCTGAACACTGGTCATTAGGTCCAGCTTTTGAATCCCGGCGAATGGGCTGTGTTTTTGTGATTTTTCACATGTGTAACCTGTATGCATACGTTAATAAAGTGGGCGCAGCCCGCTCAGGTGACGGGCTTGTCCACCAGTTTATACTTTTACAGGATTTGTACGGTCCTTAAGAGTCCTTAAAAATCCTTAGGTTTTTTGGAATCAATTTTTGGTCCTTAAAAGTCCTTAATTTCGGCCGAAATTGGCAGAAGGTGCTTAATTTTAATCATCTGAAATTTTTGTCTGTTTTTACGACTGCCAGTTCGAGTGTGAATTAGCATTTTGGAGGAATATTTTTGGCGATTCATTGGCATATATGGTTATTTTTTGAATGGGTTCATGTGTTATGATTTGTTCTTATTTCTAATATAAATAGTGAGATACTTGAGTTTCTAAGCAAGAAGTGAAACATAAGCATTTCCAAATTCATTTTTTTTTTTTTCAATGAAGAGCTCTTAAACAACTTTTCACTTTTGGTGATGTGAATTTAATGGTTCTAAATTTGGCGATTTTAAGACAATATTTTGAATCTGAGAAATAAACAAGGTATAATGCTATAAAACACAATTTATGAAACAGTTCTCACTAAAAGTGAAATTAGCTGTGTAATTTATTAAAAATGTCTTCTTTTTAATTTTTTCATATTAAGAGTTTTTCTCCGAATTCTCAGAATATGCATCAATTTTCTCTATAAAATTTATTTTACACTTTTCCTTTTTTTCCAAAGTATTTCTGGCTTTTGGCTATTGCAGAATTGGTAGGAATAATTTTTCTTTAGGATTTTAGATACTGCAGTTTGGAAAGTTTAGAAGGATTTGAAGGCGAGATTTATAGTTCCACGATTCTAGAAGATTCCAGTAATATGTGTCAAATTTAAAAATGTCTCCATGGTATTAACAGATAATGGATGTATTTTACAGAAAGTTTGTGATGAATTTCTTACTTTTTGGAGAATGCCTGGAAGAACAGTGAAAGCATAATATTTGAATGTTTTACTTCTGATACTAGAATCTTTTTCTTAACATGTTTATCTTCCCTATATTTTCTCTACTATCCACTGGGCACAAGCGTGGAAAATACCGAAAATGCTTCTAATCTTATCACATGTGTAGGCATTGTAGAAATGCATTTTTTAATAAAGAAACTGAAAACTGACAATTTAAAAGATTTATATAATATGCCTAAATGCATCATACAGAACTGGCACTAGGCATTTTACCACCTTTCCAAATTCTGCTTGCAGTGCCTGCTCTAAATTCTAAAAGTTATGACATTTCTAGATTTTGTTGCTCAGTTTGTCACTAAATTCTAAAATTTCTGTCATATCAGCTCTATAACCAGCCTTTACCATATATATTTCAGATTTCTTCTTAATTTTGATATTGCTAAAGAAATAAAATTAGCAGCTTTTTCTATATGTTCTAAATGCATTTAGTGTTTTTTTAGAATAACAAAAATCCTTAATTAAATCCAAAAATTCTAAAATGAAAAGGAAGTGTGTTGAAGAAAAAGACTAAATACATAAAGAAAATTATTCTTCAGAGATATGTACAGTTATTATTATATAAATTAAGAAAATTATTCTTCAGAGATATGTACAGTTATTATTATATAAATTAAGCAAATTATTCTTCAGAGATATGTACAGTTATTATTATATAAATTACCCAGTTGTTTTATGATTTCAGTCTTTACTATAGTTTCCCATTTTGAGCCAGCTTAAATTAAAATTAAATTGTATAGTCTTTGACCACTAGTCTACATTTTTAGTTTGAATTTGATTGTTCTTGTTTAATTACATCACAACAAGCTGTAATTGATTTTGTTAGCATCAGAACATGCCTTTATATTCTAAGTTCTTTTTAAACAAGGGGCTTATTTAAACCTTTGTCTGACATTGTAGTTACTTTCAGACATAGCGCTAATTTGCTTCACATATGTCGGCAGGTTTTGGACTATTTGTGCAGAAATGTGTACAAACCCTGTATAAAATTTGTGCACATCTGTCTCATTTGTTTGTGGCATTATCTCCTCCGGAACTCTGGGCTTGAGTTTTGAGAGAGGAACCCTTGGATTCCAAAAATTCATGGAAGACGTTTTGACCATTCCCATCATCAAATAATTTTAATCAGCTGACAGATTAATTAAAAACTTTGAAAATGCTAATTTTCACCCTCATTTGTCTGAGTCGCAGCAGTTTTGCGCACTGGCGATAAAAATCTTTATTTCAAAAAGTGTTGCAGCTGATAGCTTTCAAATCGTAGAGTTTATTAATAAAAAATTTTAAGTTTTACAAATATGAAATAAAAATAGCATTGCAAAACATTAAACATAATGTTATTAAATAAGGTCACATTCTAACGTTGAAGAAAGCATGTGATTGCATGTGACATCATTGTACGTCGAAAATTTTTCGTTAATATCAGGATTTTAAATAAATAGTTGCTGTTGGCAACTCTTTTGTTTGAGGTTAGTATAATTGACACAATATGTTATTGCCAGGTTAATTCTATTATTCATATTGTACAAATGTAGTTATATTACATTAATTTAAAGTCAAGACATCATACATTTTAACCTGAAGTGTCTTAAAGTTTTTGTTCCTGGTTTGGCAATAAAAAAATTATTTAAGCTTCAGGGTTGCCATGCTACCTGGAAAACCGAAAAAAGTCAAGGAATTCGAAAATTGACCAAAAAAGTCAGGGAATTTAAATATTTTAGTCAAAATCTGGAACAGTCAGTAGAACAATCTTCAGTAGAAAAAACAACTTTTATTATAGTTATAATAGTAATGCTTTGGGGAATCATATGTAATTGGAAATTTTTTGTATTTCCAAGTGGTACCATGATTAAATTACCTCTCAGCACAGCCAACGTGCACTATACGGGTAGACTGGAATTTCCTTAAAACAAATCTGGAAAAGCCAGGAAATTTCATTCTCCTGTTTGAGTGGCAAGCCTTTTATTTACGAATTGCGTATTGCTTCGAACTGATTTCATTCATATTGAAATATTCTTGTACATTTGCCTTTAAGGGGTACATAGAACTTATAAATTTTGCTTTGGCTGTGGCCTACTAGTAATTTATAAAATCACAATACTAGCATAGGAAACAAGTGTGTTGAGCTCAGAGAAAAATCTCTGGAAATGAAAGACATTTTCACTGCATTTGTGCATTGTGGGTGCATGTATTGTTTAATAATAAAATAACTCTGGTTTCAGAACCCTTTATCTATATCCAGGTAAAAATAAACACTCCTATTTGAAAGCAGCAAACACCATTGTGAAGAGGAATGTTTTCATGGCACGATCACTGAGGCTCTGGAGCAGGGGTTCCTAACCCAACCCTATGCCCGTGAGCACCATGGCATCCGCCGTTCGTTTAACATATGCCCACTGCTGTATGATCACAATAAAAATGTTGTAGTTCTCAATAAAATTCTATGCAAAAGTTTTCTCATTTTTAATGAAGTGAAGTGCGACTGATCTCTTTTTTTATGTGCTGTATTATTAACTCTATCCAACTATAAATTCACTTTGAAAAAGTAAATGGTGCCCACCATCCAACAAATATTCTATAATGTGCTCTTAGGGGCAAAAAGGTTGAAGATTCTTGTTAGAGCATTGTGACAGAATGCTTTTGAGCGGTTGCACCTTGAAATCAAAAAGCAAGTGCAATAAATATACAGAAAGAAGAGGTTGAAAACTCTTCTTTCTTAAATTTATAAGCATTTTCTTAAAATTGGTGGTTTCAGGCCGTGTCCAAAGTGTTTAAAGTGGCCTTATAGTGCAAAGAAAACTTTATTGGCACTGCCTTTAGGATTTATTATATATGTATGAGATAATAATATATAAAAGGTCACAACGTTAAACAAAAGTATATAAAAAAGGTGCATGCAAAAGTTTCAAGATTGTAAATAGTGATTTATAATAATGTAACTTTTAAACTTTGTGTTTTATATGTGGTAGAGACAAGTACTAATTTGTAGTTTTCATGAATCTTTTGTATGCTTAGTTTTATAATTTTTCAACTGCCAGTGTACTCAGTTTAATTAAATTTTTATGGCTAATACGCTGAAATTCAAATAATTGTTAATTTGACAGAACAGAATCTGTGGTATTTATAAAATCACATGAAATGTGATTTGTCTACTGCCACTCATTTGTTTATAAAATCACATTACATGTGATTTGTCTACTGCCACCCATTTGTTATAGGAATACTTACTTGATTGTGTAATATAGATGAGTGTCCTGAGGATATTATATGATAATAGACATATGAAAAATGTTTTGAATCCAGAGATATATGCTTTAAAAAAATAAAGTGAAATGTATGAATAAATAATGTTTTATTTATCCTAAGTTTCTCTGAAAGTATTTTTTTCTGTTATGTTTTATCAATAATTAAATTATATTTATTTTTGTATGCAGAATTCTCATATGCGACCCTCACCGCCACAACAGCCAGCTTCTCAGCCGTCCCCCCATCCCCAGCCGCCACCTCATTCACAGATGATGCAGAATCAGGTAAGCTTAATTTTATTCAGTCAGTTGTATTATTGGTTGATATTTTGCTCTAACATTTACTGACACATCATATATTTAAAGAGAAAAAAAAAATTAAACTTTAATTTTTCATGTTCCTCTATCAAATTATGACTGTATCTATTGTGTAAAATAAAAGCTTCATATTAGAAATGTTTTTCTTATTGTGTCACATTTTTTATGCATATGCATGTTTTATAGAAATTTGAAAACCAGAATATGAATGCTATTTTTAGACTTTTTTTTA
>KK121721.1:524310-548111 GCA_000611955.2 Stegodyphus mimosarum | reverse complement strand
TTTTTTTTTTTTTTTTTTTTTTTTTTAATGTTTAAAGAGGAAGTTTTAGTATTTAGAAGTAAATCATATGATCTCATAAAAATATTTATTAAACTAACATTAGATTTATTTTTTTTAAATCTTCAGTATCATATTTTGCCACATATATTTTTTATCTCCTTTTTGATATTATTAGTTGCAGTTGTGATACATGTACTAAATATTGTTTAAGAATTAAACCTGTGTAACTAAAGTCTTCTGGTTATAAGCTGTGAATGTCTGTAAATACATTGTTAGCTTTAAATAATAAATAATAAGATTTCAAAAGTGTCAACTGAAAAGGTTACAGTTTTCCTTTAAAACTGTAAAATGTGTCTTAAACTGCTAAGTAATAGCGTGTACTCATCATGATATATAAATAAGTAACTTACTTGATTCTAAAACCTTATTTTTCTACAGTTAACTCACTCCCTGGAACCTGTAACAAGTGACTTATCTTTATTTTTAATTGTATCATTACTGCACAAACAGACATTTAAAAAATTATTTTATTATTAAAAAGAAATAGTTATTATTATAATATAATATGAGATTATGGTTGTACTCTGCCGAAATCAATAGTGAATTTCAATTCTTACATTCCCGTATAAATGGAATTCATTGGGTATTTATAATTAGCACATTTGCTAAATTTTTTGGTGCTGACTCTGAATAAATTTACATGTATATAATAACTTAGTACACTGTAATTTTTTTATTATTCATTTAATCCAGATTATATTTTTACTATAAATACTTTAATTAAAAATTAATGAAGTAAAGGATTACAGATTTTTTTCCCTTTTTAAATTGTTTATTTTAAAAATTATTCACATTTCGTAAAGAGACAATAAATCATATGTTTTAGGGAGACATAACAAGATATTTGAATTGCATCTTGTCTAATTTTGTGTAAACAGTTTGATATTTTATTATTTTTTATTTATAAAAATGGAGATCTTTTACAGGAAAGGATGCAAAATTTAGACGTTATACATAATTTTTATTGTAAAAAAAGAAAATATACATTAATTAAGTTCTAAATTTCATAGGTAAAATGTTTTGAGCTATCTTTCATCATTGAAAACTGTAATTTGAAAATTATAATAAATTTTACTAAATTGCAGTGTACATGTTAATTAAATTACAGTTTCTTTCATATATGTATGTTTTTTTTTATATATATATATAATTTTACTATACTGTGCAAATTATATTAAATAATAACAATATTATTCATCTCAACCTTTTTTTTCCTCCCCTTTTAACTTTCTTCCTTAAGAAAAGGCCACACATAAAAATATCATTGAAATGTTGTATAATTTATTTAAAGGAGACACTGTCTCTGTACTATAGATATCTACAGATATTTTATTTTCCTTTTTTTTTTTAAATTCCATTGTTTTGAATGAATTGTTATTCCATAAAATGTGGAATAAATGACATGATGTACATCAGGGTATTCACATGCTGACTTGTAAGAACTGTGCATGCAGAGAATCGGGTTGCATCAGTAATGCTGCAGTTGGATGTAGCTCCCTAAAGGTAAGATATTGCAAACAGCAAAAGAAAAAAAAAAAAAAAATTGTAACAAGAGTTTGTGATAATTAGCTGTTGTAGTCGTAATCATTTTCAAATAAGTCGTAGATTTTTGTAGTTCATTATTTACTGCATTTAATTAAAGCAAGTAAATAAATTTAAACTTTTGTGCAAACATTATAAAATTCATATACTAAGGAGCATTGGAATACAGTTTTGATTCTTATGTTAGTGAAGAAAGGTCTGTTCCTTTTCTTCCTGTGAAAAAAGCAAAAATGATAATTTTTGAGATTATTATCATATTTCTATCTTGGTGAAAAAATATAGTTAAAACAATATGTAAAATTAGAACATAGTGTGCAAAATTTATCAACTTTGCAGTTCATTGTTGAATTCCAGAATAATACTGTTTTAATATGCTACATTTTGTGTGATTTTCTATTGCATGGGATTAGAGGGTAGCAATAAGATATTGTGAGTAATGAGTTTTGTATAAATGCCAAGGATCAACACAAATATTTCTTTTCAATTTTAACTGGCTTACTAAAATTTTATTTATAAATTTAATATGTTACACAAAATGAGAAGACCTCTGCTTTCACAGTATTATTTTGTAAAAATATAAGGAACCGGGAGCTATTTTATTTCTGAAATTCAAAATAAACGTTATTTTAAATTTTATTGTTATAGATAAGAGAGGAATGTAATCTGTGGTTTTATTTTATTTACATATATATACGTGTTACTGATACAGTACAAAGTCCGAAATCCAGAAGATCTAATAGCCAGACCTACGGGTCACCAGCAACGGTTTTTTTTTTTAAAGAATTTTTCTTTTTGTGTCACACTTGGGCATTTGCTATCTTTCATAATAAAAGATGCGAAAAAGTGCCAATTCTTAATTTCATTTCAGCACTGATGCCAATCTGGTGAATCAGTTTTTTATTATATTTTGCTTTCATCGTTGTATAATTATGATCAAATTGCAGCTTGGGGCCAACTTGCTGAATCTTTATTTATTATTTTTAATTTCTTGTATGAAGTAAAGGAAATATTGTAATCACGGAGAATTCCGGGTACTATATTTCAACAAAAATATCCATTTTGACCGCTGTTGAATGCAGTTTAATGATGTTTTTGTGTGAAATCTGTACGTAAGGTCAGAATAAAGGACTCTTTTTCCTCAAATGAATTATGAAACTGATTTAAAGTGGATTCAGAAGTGGCATTTTTACATACATAGGTATGTATCTGGCATACTCAAAAACGAGTAGCCTTAGAACGTTGAAATTTTGTATAAGACTGCTATAGCATGAGTTGTGCACTTCCTATTTTGGTTGCAATCGGCCGTACCAAAAGTGTACAAAATATATGTATATATATAGCCACTCTGTTACTCGGCTCGGTGAGCTCAGTTTCTTTATTTTTATATGTTCGTAAAGTGTGAATTGTTTGCTTTAAAAATGATTGAATTATATTGTTCGTATCTTCCAGTTAAGATTTTTTTTTTTTTTTTTTTTTTTTGCCTTTACTCAACTTGCATTTTGTAGTTGTATGTTAATATTCCGTAGAAGGAAGTCATGGAGTACACATCAGATTTTTTTCTTTCATTATTGCATTACAATCAACAAACTACAGCATGAGAAATAACCCATGCAGCAATGTCTAAATAATTTTTTATTTTAATATTAATAAATGAATGCCAAAGAGAAGATAACCTTTTATGTTGACATTATGCTTGACGATGATTATAGGCTTCAACTAACTCATTTGAAAAATGAAGAGTGTACTGACAAAGAGAAATTTAACAGAACTTTCTTTCCATATGTAAAAAGTAGATTTTGTAAACAATACATAGTCTGAAAGATTACATATAGTGCTGTTTGAATTGAGAATAACTGATTTGTTATTCCATAAAGCACAGAACTGGTGTGCCTGCATTGGATAGCAGAATTTAGGTAAGGCAAAATTTTTAGAATTTGAGAAGCATTAAGCAACAAAAGTAAGGGATGGTAAAATCTTAGGAATTTAGGGTGCAAAATTTTTAGAATTTAATGAGGCACTTGGCAGCAGAATTTCAGACCCACAGAGACTTCGCCGTGCCGCAAAATGTTTTTACAGTCCCATATCAAGCTGAAGTATATGTCGAAATTTATTTATTTGGGGTTCGGGGCTTAAAGAATGTGTGGGGAATAGTTGTAAGTGTAATAAATAATTAAACTTATGTAATTAAGGGTTAACTTTGTCAGCATCCGGTATAAGAGAAGACAAAATTTAACAGAACAAATTGTCTTTAGTTGCCGATTTCATAATACATCGAGAATAGTGTACATCAGATGCTAAGCTTAATGATGATGGTCACAAAAGTGATGGTTTTCAAATATCACAAATGAAAAGTGAAATTTTCCACTTCATGGAATTTGTGGAGAAGCGGTAAGAAATGAAGATGATATAACAGAAGTTTTTCATTGTGATGACAATGGTCCAACCATCAGTCAACTGATCTCTAGTATGGTTCTAAATCAAGAAAATATTGCTATTGATAGTGAAGAAAGTGACAAAGAGGTTGTTGAGAACGAAAAAATTTTGATGGTTAATTTAATGTTAATTCTCAGAGCAGCGGGCTTGAACAAGGGAACTTCGTAACTGAATAAATGAATTGTGGAATTAAAGAGTATCAGCACAAAAAGATGAAGGAAATTAAATAACTTGTATTGAAAGAAATGTTTAATAATTAATGTAAAATAAATAGAGCTTACTTTCAGGAAATCAAATAAAAAATTTGATTTCCTGAAAGCTATAAATGATTCATTATTTCATAAATCTCTATTTCATATTTTTAATTTTACAATTGCTACATGTCACCTAATTATGATTTAAACTGATGATCTAATATCTGGAATCACCAAAGTTTTGATGAGTCCAGGTCTCGGGCTTTGTACTGTATTTTTCAAAAAAGTTGTATATGTGCAGTTGTTTCTTCCTTTCCAGGCACTAGCATGACTTATAGAATAAAATAAATCCCAAGTAAATTTAGGTTGTAACAGTAGTATATTCAAAAGAAATTAAAAAAAAAATACATTAACATTTTAAAATTTCTCTTCATATATAGAGCGATATAAATATTTACCTTATATAAATATTTACCTGCAGTATTAAACTGGTTGCTTAATATATATAATCAGTTACTTTTCCTGAAATAGTGTGTTGATTCCTTTGCAATGAATCAGTATTTTTGAGGGAGGATGGTCTTAAACTCATACTGTTTCAAAATTACACCTTACATACAAGTTAAATGCTACTTTTCAGACTAAAAGGTGAGAAAAGTATTTCAAAAGTGTTGACATACCCTTTTTCATTCCTCAGTAATAATTTACATTAATTAATGAAAGGGGTTTTATTTTCATGCTGTAAATTTGAGAAGCAACAATTGAAGTTACATTATAATTTTTAAAATTAATAAGAAAAGAACAAATTGTACTCAAAGCAAAGCACACTTTAAAGCTCCAGGAAAGTACGAGTGATGTACATCTGGCAAAGCTGTGTATTCTGTAAGTATATTTAAGATTTCATTGGCTAAATTTTTTTTTAAATTAATAGATGAAAGCCATCTATGTAATTTCAGTATTATATTTTTATATTTATTTAGATTACACAACATTTTAGTAACTCATATTCAGAACAATTACTGATGAACATATTTTGCTTCAGTTGATTACAGAGGTTGTTTGCACATTTTTTAGACGATTTTGGTAAGCGGTAATAAAAAATCGTTTGCTGCGAAAGAAGTAATTGCAATTGTACTATGATTTAAAAGTCAAAATTATTGTCTGGGGCTTGAAAGTTTTGTTTTTATTCAAAATGGCGAATTTAACAAAGCAGGGGTTCGAAGACTACATTTACGCTCTTTCTGAAGAGAAATATGCATACTTTGTTATCCAAAACTGATGTGAGAGTCATGGTTTTGTGATATCTAAAGCGCCGATAGGAAATATCATCAACAAGAAGGGAAAAAAACGTCAAATTGGAGCCTCAAGTGAGACAAAAATTTCAAACAAGTATCCAAGGACAAAATGGACATCTTCGACTATTGCAAAGGTACGTTGTTTAATGTTAAAAGAAAATCCCCCTAATCAAAGGACAGTTGCAAAATCATTAAAATGCTCGGTGTCCACTCTAAACAAAATGATAAACGTTGACTTAAATCTTAAGAAAGCTAAAAAACGCAATATGCATCGTCTTTTTCCAAAGCTCAACGCAGGACACGCTGCAGAATTCCATATGAGAAACACTTATCGAAAGAAAAATGGAAACAGTTGTCACAATAGATGAAGAATGGGTGTATTTAAATGATTGTAACAAAAAAAGGGCCATTTATTATCATAAAAGGGGAGAAAAAAAATTAAGTACATGGTTCAAAGAATCGAAAGAAAATTTTTCTAAGGGATTCATGATTGTTGCTGGTTTTTCTTATAATGGCAAGTTAAAAATAAAGGGAGTGCAAAAAAATGTCAAGATTAACTCCAAATACTATCAGGAACATATTTTATCGCCAATTTTTCTGAATGAAATACCATCGCTTTACCACGGTGCCATCAATCTGTGAGACTCCGTCAGGACAAAGCTAGGAGTCACACATCAAAATGCACTGTAAATTTCCTAAAAGAAATGGAACAAAAAACTGGTATCAAGGCCATACCCTTCACTGATATCCCTACTAAATCTGATGTGTCACCTATGGATTTTTGTGCTTTCGGACTTTTAAAAACTGCATTATCCAAACATTGTCCCAAAACCCTAACAGAACTCTGGAAAGCTGTTCGGGAGGAATGGGATAGAATACCTCTTCTGACACTTCAAAAGGCATTATTATCCTGGAAATTGCGGTGTCGAAAGATAGTTCAGAATAAGGGATGTCAAATAGAACATTTAAAGCACAAGAATTTTATGTAATTTAGTTTTGTGAATACAATATACATCGTCTAAAAAATTTGCGAACAGCCTCTGTATTTGTTATAGCATCCAACAAAATATTTACTTTTTGCTACGAATTCCTTGTCTTTAGAATATTTTACTGATAAATTGGTCTTAAGAGTCACCTAATATTACTTTTTCATCCTGAAATTGGAAGTCTACCAACTCAAATAAAGTGTAAATTGCACACTTCTGTCATCCTACCACATTCACAAAGACACTGGTGATCATAAAGTGGATTTGAAGGTTTACTGAAGTGAATGGAAGAACAATAACTATTAAAATATAGTACGCCAGAAAGAATACTTACCATAAAGAAACACATGGAAGATTGAAAAATTCATTATAATTTTCCTTTTTGTAGTTTTTGGCCCAATTATCAATACATAATATAGTTAAACAGGAAAAAAGGGGGGATACGTGTGTGTATGAAAGTAAAAGACTTATTTTTTTTAAACATTTTTCCTCCTTCAAAATCTAATTTTATTTTAACTTGTTATTTTATGTAGCATCACAACGTATCTAAACATTTTATCACATTGTTTTTAGAAGTTATTTTGTTCCCCTTGCTAAGTAACTGTAGATAAATACTCCATATACACAGTCCAGTCACATTAATGTGACCACCACGTACTTTCCATGTCAGAGTTAAATAACCAATCACAGAAGGCAGGTGGCAGCACAGTGCAGTTGAGTGTATATAAAGGGTGTGTGAGGGCTTCGGAAAACATTTCAATCGTTGGCGTAATGCAGAAACGAAGCAATTTATCCGACTTCCAAAAGGACATGATCATTGGCTTTCGGGCCAAGGGTGGAAGCATTTCCGAAATGGCTGAGTTTGTGAACTGTTCGCGTGCCGCCGTGGTAAAAGTGTACCGTGCATGGCAAAATGGGACTGTCCAAAATCAGCGACGTGGCAAATGTGGTGCACCACGGGCCATAGATGACAGAGGCGAACGACGGTTGCGGAGATGCGTTCGGGCAGATAGACGGGCTACCGTTGAGCAACTGACCACCAAAATGAACCAAGGGGCTACCAAAAGTGTCTCCCAAAGTACTATTCAGCGAACATTGCTGCGTCTGGGCCTCCGAAGCAGACGCCTGGTTCGTGCACCTATGCTGACTGCTGTTCATCGACGGCGAAGGCTAGAATTTGCACGCCAGTACAGCAGCTGGACGTCCACTGAGTGGCGACAGGTTGCGTTTTCGGATGAATCGCGTTTTATGCTCCATCGGACAGATGGACGTTGGCGTATAAGGCGTGAAACCTCTGAAAGGAACCACCCTGCAACCATTGCCGGAACGGTCCAAGCTGGAGGCGGGAGCATTATGGTCTGGGGAATGTTTTCCTGGCATTCTCTAGGTTCACTGATCATTGTGGAAGGCACAATGGATCAATACAAGTACGCATCTGTCCTTGCGGACCATGTTCACCCCTACATGCGCATTGTTTTTCCTCAGGATGATGGCATCTTCCAGCAGGACAATGCGAGGTGCCATACAGCTGCCAGTGTACGTGCGTGGTTCGAAGAGCACCAGGATGAGTTTACCGTCCTCCCCTGGCCAGCAAACTCACCTGACTTAAACCCAATCGAGCATCTGTGGGACCATCTCGATCGAGTTGTTCGCGCCATGGATCCTCAACCGCGTAATCTAGCGCAGCTGGCCACGGCATTAGAGTCGGCATGGCTCGACATCCAAAAGAACACCTTCAGGGACCTATGTGACTCTCTTCCTGCACGTCTCGCAGCAGTCCGCTCTGCGAAAGGTGGTTATTCTGGCTTTTGACAGATGGTCACATTAATGTGACTGGACTGTGTATATCAGTATATAAGATTTTTTTTAAATTTATTTAATAAGGTTTATCTGCAGTGTTAGTGTAATAGAAGAACAAAATAAAGAACATTTTTATTGTTTTTAACAATTTCCTTATATGATCAATAAAGATTTAGAAAGTGAGAAAACATAACTGGGTCAAATAATGTAAAATTTCTAGAAATATAAATGCTTATATATAAAAATATCAGAAAATTCATAAAGTAAAATTTAACCTCACATAAAAGTTGAACTACACAGAACTTAAAACATATTATCATATTCTGTCATCCATGTGGCTGTTGTTTAAGTGGTAGTTTGCCTAGCTAGCAATTGGAAGATGTATGATTTGAATTCTGCCAAAGCTACAGTCGATTCTTCCCATTTCTCATGCTGAGAAAAACTTAATGTCACTATGAGGATGTTCAGGAAATGTTATGTTATTGTCAATAGTTCTCTTTTGTTTCCAATTAATCTGTAGCTCTTACTGCACTTTCCACTGTAAGAAATCTTGTTAAGTTCAGGCTGGTTCAACTTCTTTGCAATAATATTTCCAAAGGTCCACCAAATGTCAGGAGTTATTTTAGGCAGTCTTTGTATCTTTAAATGGCATCAAGAAATCAAAAAGTCACATCTGAAAATGAAATAACTGTATTACTCACTTTTTCTGGTTGCCTTGTTCAGTCATTCATTATAAAGTATGCTGTTCGGTGAGGTGCATAGTTCGAGATTCTGTCTTCTTGTATTCATATTCAGTTTTGCTCAAAACAGTGCAACTGATTTTCATTTATAATTATTCATAGAACAGCTGTAGTTATTACCAGACAGATTAAGTGAACAGGCAACTAACTCAGTTTAATTTCTTATCAAAATTAAAAATAAAGGGATATGGTAAAACATAATTTCTTCTTCTTCTTCTTTTTTTTTTTTTAATCAGAGTTATTTATGAATTGTTATATGCTAAAGAAATAAAAAAGCACATTTAATTTTTTTTTTATTATTATTTTGAAAGAATTAGACTAACCATTCAGGTTAATTCTAAGGTCATTGATATTACCGATTGCAAAAATGTTGAAATTGTAAAAATAATATTTTGAAATAAAATTTAGTCGGAAAAAAGAAAGACTGATATTTGATAATAACTAAAGTTCTTCAAAAATAAGTGCAGTCAAAGAACTTATTTCTCCAGAAGTGGCTGAGAAAGTATGGAAGCATGAAAATTAGTGCAGCACTTTATATATTTTTTACTATCATATTGTTTCAGTGCTGTTTAATCTTTATCAAAAAGGTATTTTAATACATTCTTTTAAAAATTATAAATTTTACATATATTATTATTTTCCTAAAAATATAAACTTGTGATTAAAAATATCATAAACATTGTAGTAGTAGTATTTAAAATAGTTACTTTGTTGGACAGCTATATTAGTTAATTTCATTGCTTAACAATGATATACATTAACCTCTGTCACTGAAGTGAAAATGTATCTAGGCATAGCTCTGCATGTAATAATTACTTTTTAAAATTTCAAATAAGCAATGGATACAAAAAGCAAACAATGTATTGTCACTGAATGTCATATATATATATAAAAGGTGCAGTAAGTCTGACATTAACAGAGGTATTAAAAGAGATGATAACCACCACAGCAAGAGCAAAGTGCACAGATAAAGTCCAAAGGGGAAATCGTCATTAAAGACAACTATACTTTTCAGTAGATGACTAAGTTAATTCTGTTACACTTCTGTGTTTACAAAGTAGTGCAAAGGATGGTAAGAGACTTAAAGGTTCTCATAATGGGTATGCAAAGAGGGTACCTCAATAATTGAGAGTTGTTAGGAAAAAGGAAATGTGGGAGCATCCAAAGCCAATTAGTGCTCTTTTACCACTTTTCTTATGGATGATGAAATAAGGGATGCATCTTTATAATCTTAAGGAAAAAGATCAGTTCAAGGATTGCCTTTTTTTGGAAGCCTAAAGGTGTCTAAGAGCCAGCGATCAGTATAAAACATGACCAGAAAGTAACATGTTTATAAAACATGTTTTTTTTAACATGACCAGAAAGTGTTCATTTAACCTTGATAATGCATGCCATCCCAATTTTTACCATGAACTCAGTGATCAGCATATTGGGCTGTATAGTGGTTTCTTGTCCGTTGTACAGACCTAATCTTGAAGCTTCAGATTTGTATTTCTTCAATCCAGTGGAGAACGATCTATGGAAGCAATGATTTGCTGACATAAATTAAATGGAAGTTACTGTAAAAAGTGGGGACCTGAATTTTTCCAACGAGGATTTGAGAGTTGTGTTCATTGATGATATGGATGTATTGTTTGTAATAGATACAACTCAACAGTACCTTCATTTAAAGGATAAGTTACTCCAGCAACATGTAGAGACACTGCTACAATACATGAAGTTTCAATATTCTGCAACATTTCAAAATTTTGCATTAATTCTGGTGCAGGCCTCTTGCTTAATGCTACTGTTAGTATAGTCTGCAGTTTGAATTTTTTTTTATAAAAAATGGCCATTAATTAAGATTAGCATCTTTTAAGACACAGAAACTCACAAGATAAACTAGATATAAAACTAGATATAAAGTCACAAGGCAAACTAGATATAAATCAAAAGTTCTCAACCAGAATTTCATAGTTTCAGGGAGGTCAGCTTTTTACTGACCTGTTAGATATTTAGTTTTAATTTAAGAATATAAAACCACTAAAGTTTTGCTATGTATCAACATTTTCTATACTTTTCTTGTTTAATTTATAAAACGCTTTAATCTAAACTTAAATAGATGTATATGTATTTTTCGAGTTTTGAAAAGATGGACTGGAAGAGAGATTGTATAGCAGTGGTAAAAGGGGATGCATGGAGCAAAAATGGTTGAAAAAACAAATATATAAATAATTATGAAATGTGTAATATTTGTGTTGTATCCACAGTTAATCATTTGGTGTTTTATATAATTAGCTGATGCATTAATTCACTGGACATTAAAAATGAATGACTATTCTTTATTAAATAAAAGAATCTGAAGTAGAAGACATGTAATAGAAATGAAGAATGGCTAAAAAACATATTCCAAATACAAGAGATTAAAAAATAATATTTCTCAACAAAAATTTGCCTATGATTAAAAATAAAGTCTGTAACAAAAAAATTGATGCACTGATAGAGACAAAAATTGGTGGATAGGAAGATTATGTACATAATAGAAAATGATTAAAATTTCAGAACAATTGAGTGATTTATTTCAGAGTTATATTGTTACAAAGTAACGAGCTCAGTAAAGTGGTGACCCACCTCTAGCCTGGACGCAAATTGCCACACGGCGTGGCATAGACTGATTAACCTCCCCAATAGTCTCCTGCGATATTTCTTTCCAAATTTCCTCCAATTGTCGGGCTAGATCATCAACATTCCGTGATAGATGCAGCCGCTGTCTCATCATATGCCAGACATGCTCGATGGAAGAGAGATCTGGCTATCTGTTTGGCCAAAAAAGTGTTTGATAAGCTGTAAGACAGTTCATAACAACACGTGCTGTATGTGGTTAGGCATTATTTTGCTGAAAAATAAGGCCAGAATATTGCAAAAGGAACAGTAGCAAAACAGGTCTCAGAATGTTGTTGGCGTACCGCTGTGCTGTAAGTGTGCCTCTAATGATAACCACCAGGCCTGTGTGGCATGTATTAGTGAAAGCAGGATCAGCACGCTTCTCTGGGCGTCTCCAAACACATCTTCGATTATCATCACGACACATTTGGAAGCAGGATTCGCTAAAGACTACACGCCCCCAGTCAGCATCATTCCAACCTGATCGAGCCAAGCACCATCATAATCTGGCTCGACAGTGTGCAGGCGTGAATGGCAGGTGGCATACGGTCGGTACGAGCGTAGATTTTGCTCTAGCAGCCGTCTGTGAATGGTCATGGTGGACACTCGTGTACGGGTTGCATGTCTGATGGTTGATAGCGATGGTTCAGGCGCTGTTACAGCTAATCTGACAATCACTCTGCCCTCTCGATCTGTTGTGGCCATAGGTCGACCACTACCATCGTGAGTCTGAAATCTGCCATTGTCTATCCATTCTTGCCCCACATCTTCTAAACACCACATTGCTTCGACTCATATGATGAGCGATTCTCTAATTTGCCCAACCTGCCTCTTTCAAACTGTGACAGTTGTTCGTAATAAGGTAGAATCCTGAGGCGAGGCATTTTTTTCAGTCGTTGGAAGGTTCCTAAATCATAATGCAAGAGAAATTTTTAACAGCAGTTCAAGAACAGCTCATACAATTCTTTACTCAGTTCTTTACAATTCTCAATTTCTTTTTATATACATCTGTTGGATGTGCAGTTCCGATGTGCTGGAGATTGCACTATTCATTCCTTGAACACCAAATTTTAATCATTTGCATATTTGGTGAAAACATATATGCATGTGGAATTTCAAAGCAATCGGATGATTTCTTAGTGCCCCCTCCTTTTCTTTAATATATATAGAGTGTATGTGCTAGCTGTGTGTGCTTCAGAATTAGGCTTGGCCACTATTAAG
This sequence comes from Stegodyphus mimosarum, assembly GCA_000611955.2. NCBI lineage: Eukaryota > Metazoa > Arthropoda > Arachnida > Araneae > Eresidae > Stegodyphus > Stegodyphus mimosarum. Next base: position 535,200 of record KK121721.1, on the reverse strand, counting down.
GCCGGATGTAGTGATTTATGTCGAAGCACCTAGTACCTCCTATGAAGGGATGGACAATTAATTACAGCCATGTCTTCTCTGGGATTCGAAGACATGCCCTTCAGTACTTTAGTAGGCTTCCCTAACCACTATGCCATCTGAGCAGCCTTCAGAAAATTTAAAATATACTATCTCCTTTGACAATTAACATCTGAATAAACCGCAAAATTTTTAAGATAATGGCAAAAATAAACAAATATGACCCAAACAGAAATAAGGCACAAAGGAAAGTAATAAGATCAGCCAAGAAAGCTCCCCCCCCCCAAAAAAAATAATATCCGTGGGTCAGTAAGTTAAGAAGAATGCACTATAAAGATTTCTGAAAACGTGTAATATAAATTTGCATTTTTATACAAATATTTATTTGAAAAAATGTTTATTTTTAAATTTTAGAAATGAGAGATATCAAATTATTAAACAGAATATATAGCAAATTATTGCTTAAAAAGAAAATCGCCATTTGAATTTTACATAATATTAGTTGGAAAATTAGAATATTGCAAGAAAACATTCCTGAATAATTCCATACACATTCATATAAGGACTTTTTTTGTTTTTGTTGTTGTTTTGCTTAGAATTAATTTACAGCTGATATTGATTGTTAATTTTTTTAAATATTACATAGTGTAATTGTGTAATGAAGAATGTAACGTCTACTCTTGTATATTAAACAGGTATTCTTACAAGAAAATGAAATAAAAATCTCTTAATAACTTTCTGCAGTTTGATATTTATTTCAGTTAATGTCGCATATTTTGTGTTTAAGAGCAACTGAGTTTTGGAGTCTTCAATGAAAGGTGAAATATAACTTGCTGCATATATTTAATTCTGTACTTCAAATGATATCATCACACAAACTATTTCTCAATGTAGACAAGTTCCAGAAAACAGAAGTTTCAATAATGCACCACTCTGAATAATTCAGGCTTTGTATATTTAATACTTTGAGTCAAGGGGAAAAATTATGAAATGCAATATTATTGCATGCCTCACTTAGTCAAGCAACCAACCAAATTTGAAATATTTTTCAATATCATCTTATTAATATTTCCTTTATTTTAAGATTCAAAATTTTAAAATGATTTCTATCTTTCAAAAAGAAGAAATTTTTTGAGATGCCAGTTGTTAAAAAACATATTGCTGTAAATACGCCGTTGGTCCCCCCCCATATACTCTTCTTGTTAAGTTATTGATGAAAATGAAAAAAGCAATTAAAATAATCGAATACAATTTTCGGAAAGTGGGGATGGAAAAAGGAACGCCACTTCTCCCTTATAATTTGAAAATTTTGTTTTCTATAAAATAATAAACTATATATTTCGTATATAAATAGTTTAGCATGGTCAAAACAGGCTCACTGTGATACTAGTTTAGTCAGCAAGCATGACGAAGCTTAGGTAGCACTTAAATCTTCCCTTCCAGTTGTTTACTTTTCATTCCTGTTTCAAGTTTATATTAGTTTCTTAATTATTATCAGTTCTTTCAAAAGGAAATTTATTTAATAGATCCTTTAAAATTCTTTTAATAGATTCTTTGTTGATTTTCCTGTTATCTTTTTCTGTGCGCATAAGACTTAGAGCTGTACTGGAAAAGTTTTAAAAAAGGCATAATATATGGTTGAACTACTTTGAATTCATATTCCGCATTCATACACCGTGATCAAGTCTGCATTATACTCCGAACATTCCGGAAGTTGCAGCAAACGACAACTTGCAACGTTTCCGTTTCCCACCGTTGCTATTTCCTACTAATCTAATGAATTCTCATTTTACCCTTTCCTTACTGCCTTTGTGACGTCATAACGAGGAGAAAGCTGGCAAGGCAATTCCATTATTGTAATTACGAACCAGAAATGAAATGACCTACGTTGTTACATGTCCCGGCTATCTTGTAATTTCGTGCTGTGTGATGTATTGTGAATACATCATTTAATGATCTCTTAGAACTCATACGTTCATTGTAATTCTGTCATTAAAGCGGCGATCTTGTGTTTCTATAATATAGTTGGTATAGGGTTTGTTCTTCCTTTCGACGTTGGAACTTATGATAATGTTTTAATTTTTTTAATATTTCAGATCATGTCTTGCGCAAAGGTCACGATTTCTTTGCATCACTAGACAGGAATTATTATATTATCTGAATTATTTGTGATTTATGACGCATTCTATACGATATATCGATCTTGAAGCCAAAATTATTTATTTAAAGAAATAAAATTCTCAAGCAAATTATCAAAACAATATAATTATTATGTATTCTCTTCCTTAGAGTCAATGTAACAGAATATTTCAGCTAAGTTTTTCTATATATGCAGAGATATTTGCACTTACATGGAACTTCTGATTACTCGAATTTGGATAACCAAAAAACGCGGTAAATTAATGTTCTGTATAAACTTTTCAGAAGTTTCAAAGAAGCGATGTACACATACTCTTCAAATAGTGCTTAATTAAAATATTACTTCTTTCACATATATTAACAGCTTATCTTCCTTGAGAAGTGTGCTATATTCTTTTTTGTAAGCAACGTTAATATTCTTTGGGATAAAATTGTGCGTATTGCTCATACGTTTGACGGGATGGAACTTAATTTGATAGATTCTAATAGTCTTAACGGCTCCATCTTCATCTTTACTTCTTTAACTTCCACTTCTTTCAACTCCTTCACCACTGGATTTAGAGTATATTGATCTGATGAAATCTTTTAGCCATTATCTTATCTTTCTGTGGCCATTCGTCCATCTTCACTTAACATTTTGAAAATCCTTCGCTCCAGATATGATATGAACAAGGCCCACTTCTATTACTTCTTTCTTTATCAGTAGTATCTTCATAATTTGCGGCGGTAGGATTCAGTCCTCGCCCCCCTTCCACTTTAACACATAAAGTAGCATTAACCGTTTAACATCATTCCATGCTTTAGCAATGAAGTTCACTGTATCCGAAATCATCAGTTTCTTCGAAAAATTTATGATATTTTTTGTCCGCAAGGCGGATAATCGGGATATGAATTGCATGAAATTTAATATAGTCGTTTATAACATGGTATAGGTGCCTACCGCTTTGCGAATGTTTGCTTTACGCCTCTTGGCTTTGCGCTTCAAAAGTGATTTACTTCTAGTTCTTATCGCCTCACTAGTGGCCGAATGTTTTAAGACCACTGAATGCTGGTAGTTTGGTTTAGGTTCGCTTTCAGGCGAACGGCCTGACTGGAATGGTTGATTTTCGTCGTTTTACCCAACGTGAATACCAGACAGTTCCCTTTAAAAAGTCCTTCACGAATGCATCCCTCCTCTAAGACAAATAGCCCTCGTGCGCTTTGCCTTATTCAGATAACCTAATCTCAATTCCTATCATTCTTTAAGGAATAAATTTTTCTGTTGAAAGTCTTTGCGAATTTTTAGTCCAAAGGGGCTTTGTCCCTGAAGGACTATTGTTTTCGTCTTGCGTCGGAAACATTAAAAGTCTGTACTTTTCAAACGGTTGCCACCAAATATTTCAATCGTGTATTATATTTAAAGAAATAAAATAATGAAGAATCTGCATAAATATATGTATATTTCTCCAAATATGATAAAACAGCGGTACCTAGAGCCATCCAATTTTGAATAACGTACGAATGTGCGCATCTGGAAGTCCAAATTTGGAAATTTTTTTATTATCTATTTCATATTTTTGTAAAACTTTAACGAATTTTTGATGAGCAAACTCAAACAATTTTAAAGCGAGCAATGGCAACACTGTACGGAAGGGGGAGGAAGAACTTTTTATGTAAAGCTCGAAGAGCTGTGTGTCGGAAATTCTAAAGATATACTCATTTTAAAATTATTTTGAGATATTGCTGTTGAACTGAACTATTGTTTATGGTTTAAGTGTGAAGAACATGATAGTTAATAAATAAACGTAACACACAAAACGTTAAAAAACGCCCCTTTGTACGTAATTTAGTAAAATCTGAAACCTTTCAGATTTTTTTTTTTTTTTTAAATTTAACAATAATCCCACTTTGAATAGAACATCTCCGTATGATTTTCTGGCAGTTTGATCGGATAATATTCAGTGATCTAATATCTTTTCTCTGAATTATCATAGGATATTTTTGCGCGCAGGTTTCATATTCTGTATTTCACATAAATTGCTACAGATGTAGCCGTGGATTCATAGCGTGATGTTTTATCATCACTTTGCCTGTGCGAACATTTTGCTAAGAAACAGTCACCAAGAAGTACTTTAAAAAGTCAAAACAACGTGTTACAAAGGATGGGATTATTATGGCATAACTCTCGAGAACTATCCGGGTAGGCAGGAGAAAATGCATTTTTTGGATTTTCTGAGGGAAAATGGCACTTTGCGTTACATATTCATAAAACTCCGTGCAACCAATCAATTCAGTCAACGAGAACACAGAGGCAGGACAAACTTCTGATTTTTAACGGCCGCTTGTGGTCGGCTTCTAAGAAAAGTTAACATAAATGACGACATAATCAGAAGTGATTAATAAACAAATATTAAAATGAAGGCATATAAAAAATACATAGTCATCTTTTAGGATGTAAACAAGGAAAAATCTTACGATTTTATCAGACCTATAATATTGATACGGTAAGTCTGATGATAAACATATTCTAAAATTGAACATATCGATTGACTTATAGTAATGCCTTTTAAGTAACTAGAGATTTCTGATAAATAGCTGTAGGAAGGATGATTAGATTGCCGTCGGATTTATTAATCCTGTCCTGATCCAACTCTCATGTAAGTAGGCTTTACAACAGATTGGCGGCGACAGAAACGTTTTATTTCTTTACAAAATGAGTACTTTTCTCATTTTAATACCATTTATGTGCATAGTAGTCTCTTACCTTATGTTAATTCCGTCTGCTTCCCCCTTCGCGGTAGCTGTCCTTTGCTAGAATGCTCCTACTGAATTCTGAATTTTAACTATTTCATAGCATACTCTCACGTGTCAACTTTATTTTTATAACAGAAGTGATACGAATGCAGAATGTCTGACCTTCTTTTCGACAGTTCTTTTCTCTCCCCATTCTTTTACTTCTATAAGACAAGATTGATTTACGACAGAAAAAGACGATAAAATTCAGAAGGCTTTTCTCGTGTTCTTTTATGCACAATGTTTCTTATCTGCATAAGAGGAATGACTGTGCATACTTATTTATTCAGGTGTATGTATTTGATTTTAATCTCTCCTTTTAAACAAATTTATCTCGGCTGAAGATTATTTAAATTTATTATCAAAAAAAATCATAAATTACAGTAGCCTGGATTGACAGTCATCTTTGCGGCAATCCTGATTTACCACTAAATGCCCATCCTTAATCCTTTGTGGATAAAGGATTAAGATGCTCACTTGTTGGCTACATAGTATTAGAATATTGCTTTCTTCCTGTGATTTTTTTTAGACCGGGAATTCAATATTAATATATAAAATTAAATAATGTTAGGTAACTTACTGTATTCTATATCATTCAATCATAAATGGAACTTATACATAATACTGCACTGAAATTAGTTTCTAAGAGTTTAGGAATGGAAAGAAGATTCATTTAATATTTAAATAGCTAAAAATCAAGAAACTTAATGTCAAATGTTTGAAGTGGATTATTAAAAATGTGAATGATGAAGATAAGGGTGCATGAAAGAAAGGCGGAAAGTAAAAAGGTAATACTTATGCAAAGTGAAATACTGTCATTAGAAGAGCAAATTGGGAAACTAAAAATTAATTGCTGACTTAAAAAAAAAAAAAGTTAACAAATGTGTATGTAATGTGTGTAAATTCATAATTTTCTATAGAAAAATGTATCTGGTGACAGTTATGAATTGCCAAGCAATTTCAAAAGCACCAGTCTTTTATTTGTACGTTTTATTTTAAGTTCTTTGCTTACGAAACAATCGCATTGCTTAGAACATATTTTTTGGTTCATCATAACCCATGAATATAGATTCATTTTGATGTCAACAAATTTTTTCTTGAAATTGTCCCAAATTTGGCGTTATTCTGTAAACATTAGGGGAAGAAATAGTGTCAGAGTGTATGGCTTCAAATCTGCTCTGGAAGTACACTCGGCGTATTCGAGAGGTCCAGGGTTCGAGTCGCGGCGCTGCACGTTTTGCACGTCTTCTGCTTCAAAAAACCTAATAACTCTACATGCTTTAATCATTCCCCAATTTTTCAATGATTTCTTTAAAACGCTTGTGCTTTTGAGTTCGAAATTTATGCTTTTATTATTATTACTCTTTATTGGGAATAAGTGAGAATAAATAGCGGTGTAAATAATTTTTTTTTTCCCCCTGTCATTTCCTCTGTGTTTATGTGTTTCTGCAGTTGCGAAGTTGGCTTACTATATTTACTCGTGGAAGTCCTCTTTTATTATTTTATTATTATTAATCACTATTGTATTAATTCCCTGACTATTCTTCTGTATAGAAATTTTTGTTTTTTCATAGTAAATTAAAATATCAAATTTAAAAAGTCCCTTGCGATCTCTGACTTACGTGTCCGCGAACCAGAGTTTATGAATCGCTGTTTCAAGGTAATATTTTTATTTAGCTTTCACAAAATAATTCTGTTAGTGAGATTCATGTACGTTATAGAAATAAAAAATGATTCAGAATACTGGAAAGAGCTTTGTTATGAAAGAAGATTTAGATCAGGAATTGGGAAGTAAAAGATCTAAGAGATGTTGCAATCTCAGCATTTTGGTATTTTTGGAAGAAGTGGGAGAAAATAATATGGAACCGCTGTTACATTATTAACAGACATGTAAAGATTCTTTAACATACTCTAGATGTGTGCAACATTTAGATAATGAAAAACAAATTAATATTAATCAACCAACTGCAGGTATTTTCAGCAAGTCCCCCCTCCCTCCCAATGGCGGCCCCAAACCGTCAACAGATGTTTGCCACTATTAAGGCCAGAAGCTGTAGTCACTTTATTATGGAAGCACCTTTGCCTCCTATAAGGAGACGGACAAATACAACCTTGCTTTCGGCGGGATTCGAACCCGAGCCCTTTGATATCGGAGTCGGCTTCCCTAACCACTGTACCGTCTGAGCGGCATTTTTTGAGCAAGTAGACTTCAGGAATTTTCAACCGATTAAGAAATGAAAATTTTCCATGTAGTTATTGATTTACCGTTGTTAAAATGACTTACTATTATTAGATCGTTTCAGCTAATGACTTCGTGATGCTGGATCCACCACAGTTGCAGATGCGCTTAAAATCATTCAACGAGCATAATATACGCTTTAAAAACCTTGTAAGTGGAATATGTTCATACAACAGCTGCAAGAGAAGATAATTTCAAATAAGTTTGAGCCTTTGTGTTTTATGAAGCCGGGAAGGTGGCTTACTTTTTTTTAATATTATTATTATTATTAACGTCATTTAATGAAACCATGCGCTACATGCACCCAGATGCGTTTGATGGCCGTGGAGGCTCTCTAAAAAGTCTCATAAAATAGAAGGCCGAGCGAAACACGAAGTAAAAGAGCCGAACAAAGTCCTCTTTACCCTGACGTCGTTTGACGGATGAAAGGCCATTAAAAGCGCAAAGGATGCTGGTCGTTCGCGTATTAAAAAAAGGCCCGTTATTTTTACAGTTAGAAAACCGCGTCATTTCAGGCTCTCGTTTGGGCGTACATCGTTAAAATTCCGCGCCAAATAGAAAAGTTGCACTTTTTTCTCCGGGAAAGGGAAATAGAAACAAACCGCGCAATTTTTACGTTATTTTTAAATACCCAGTAAAATTAATTGTAATAAATAAAGCGGAAATAGTTTCACGCGGAATGTTTGATTATCTTTCAGCGTACCTAGTTTCCGTTGAATTCTCGATAAGCAATTCAAAAAGGAAGAGGCAGCGAAAAAGAAAAAAAAAAAAAAAAAAAAAAACTGCGCATCAATTAATTTTACGTCTCTTCGTTATTCAACTAAATAGCTTTTAGAAGTTCAGAAATTTAAATTAGGATATTACAAAAGTCTCTCTAGATAAATTTGGAATGCGTAAATTCAAAGGAAAAGGCTTAAATATTGTTCATCGTGTGTAGCTTGCTTATTGAGCATTGCGCGTGAATCACTGAATGCGCAGGACTGATTTAAATCATGCCTGAAATTAAATTTTTGTGTCTCAGTGCGAACATAGCTACTTATGTTGTTTAATACGCTCACATAATACTTATTGAAATATGAAATATTTTTGATAGTTTGATATTGTTTTTCTGATAATATATATATATATATCCTCCCTGTTTTCAAATTCTCAAAAGTGAATTTAATTGCATTTCATTCCTGAATTGCTACGTCTAAAGTAACACAGGAAAAAGAATTATGTTTTCATACCAACAAACAAACAAAAAGGATTGTTGAATTTTAGTTAGTTTAGGCAGCCTTTTCCGAAATATTTGTTGCCTTTTAACATTCAATCGGCACATCGGTTCGCATCTGAAGATTCAGATTCGATTCCGACGAGGGCACTGTCAATAAAATAGAATTCTTCTGTCTAAAATCCATTAGAATGGTGCACTAACTGAAAAATTTTAGATGATAATTTGCCACCAACTTAGATTGATGTTCTTTTTCCCTCATTCATTCAGGTGGTGATGAGGGGATAGAAAGAGTGAAGTTGTGGTTAGCATATCGATACGTCACACGAAATTCCCGTATTCGGTGTATTAGGATTTTCCACTGCAATAAACGTTCTCTGTCTCTATAAGGAAATGAAGAATGTCCAGAAAGAATCTTAAGCGCTGTTGCGTTCTCCAAGCAGAAACTGAATAAATTGAGGAAATGTCAAAGCAATATATTTCTTATTATCAAATGAAATTCGGTTCTATGTAATGGGATATGAAACGAATTTTATTAATTTGGTTTTTAAAATACAAGGTGAGAGCTTTTAATTCGTAACGCGCTTCTATGCTGAGAACTGTTTATACGCGTTCGTGATACATGTTCTCCATCGGCGAAGGGTTGTCAGAGAAGGAAGGACGGACAGCACGGTCGGCCGAGGAAATTGAAGCAAGAGGAAATTGTGGCCATTGTCATCGTCTAGTTCGTAATTGAACGTCTTTCTCCGACTAAAAGGCAGGAGGAAGAACCCGTCGGATACGCCAAGAAAAGTAATAACGGGAGAAAAAAAATTAAGAGCATTTTCCTGGCTTTTGTCAACGACTGCTACTTTTCGAAATGTTTAATGCAGTTATTAAAAGATGCAGGGGGTTAGTTTATATATGATGTATTGATCTCCAATAAGAAATCATCATGTAGTGATTCATACAGTAATTCGTTGTGCATGAACATATATATTGAATGATGTGCTTCTGCACCATTTTTTATGTAACTTTTTTTTAACATACAAAACATGCATTTCTAAAAAGCAATCTTGTATGAGAAAAAAATAATTTCTTAATTTTGTGCTAATCATAATTATCTGATTTTACGTAATACGTACATTTATGAAGCGAAATTTAAAAAGATGTAAGTGATGTATCTTTCTTTGAGTCGGGAGTGAAAACTTAAATCTTCGAAGTGCGAATACATTTCGAAGACTGATACGAATATTAGTCGATAAAATGGATAAAAAACGTAGATCAGATATGATATAAAAACGCATTTTGACGTTCATAAATTTTTAAAAGTGGAATAATTTTGCCGACAGTTCAAACATATCTCCAGTATGGAAGCTACTGTAACAACTGACCTTTGATTCTAATCGAAAGTTAGTATTGCCAACGAAGTATTTTAGCCATGCTATTTATTGTAACTGGTAAAGTTTTACTTAAATCGGAAGCTTTGTTTTGTCGATAATCTCCTAATGGGCTATTTCCAATAGAAATTTGTTTAAAAGCGGTCCATACACCTTAGACTTCAATATCTACGTCGTAAGGAGGATAGTAAACAATCAATATCTGATTGTATATTGTGCAGACGGACACTGATTTATTTTTAAATTTTATTGCTGTTGATGGCCGTCGTTTATTAAAAAGAGTACTTTTTTTATTTAAAAAATACAACTTGCACAAGAGAGAGTACGTTCAGAAGTCATTTGCATTTGAAATTACTTTTCAAATAATATTTTGGCAAATTGTTTCTTAAAAAACTGTTCCGAATTCTTTTCTTCAGCATTCCTATTTTTGACCGATTTTTTAAAAATGGTGCAAGGGGAATTCTTATAATAAGAATAACTGTTTTAATACTAATTTGTTTCAGAGATGAAAAAGACCCTGTTCTCACGGTGGCTTGAAATAACGCTTTATCATCTTATCATGGGTAAAAAAATACCACCTTTACAATTCGAACTGAGAGAAGGGACCGTTAGTGTAGTGAATTTCCTCAAATCGAAAATTCACATAGGTATACTATGAGTGGTTTGTGCATAAGCTATTCATCGATAATTTTTCGTATTTTGAAAGTTAAAATGTCGAGCTCTGAAAATACTTTCTCGTTTTCGTCTCTTTTAACAGCGAATGGTCTCCATTTTTCATGACTTTTAGTCGGCCACCTGCATTTTCCTCTAAAGCAAAATCCCTGGAATAGAAGTGCGGGGGGTCTGTGGAAGCAGGCGTGACGCGATCCCGTAACTGTGACAGTAATTATTCTCCAAACTCATTTGCATACATCTGCCATACATAACGACCTCCACGTAATAATTCCTCGAGACGAAATGAAACGGTGGGGAAAAAATATGTGCAAAAGCAGCCCACCGGTATCACGCCGCTTGTCCTAGTAATGAATACAGCCATAATGAGTAATTTAAGCTAATGGGCACGTAGCTTTCGACGTGGCCTTTTTTTATTATTATTGTTGTAATTTTTTTAGTCCACATTTTTCTGGTTT